>SJYA01002114.1:179540-332174 GCA_006410615.1 Neotragus moschatus | reverse complement strand
GGGGGCGGGGGTGGGGGTGGGGTGGGGGGGGTGTGTGCGTCGGAAGCATCACTCAATATTGTGGGGTATTTTTTATTGTTTATCACTTTCTTTGAATTATATTTGCTCTCCCCCTCCAAAAAAATATTGCATGTGATGACTAGAATATAAAATAAATTACCTTTGCCATAGGCTGCTGGGTTTATTAGCCCCTTTCAAGCTCTTCACAATGTAAAGGACAGGCTGACCTAGAGTGGTCCCCTTCCTCCAGTCAGCTCCCTCTCCTCTCGGTAACAAGAGCTCTGCTATTTGTGCACTTAACAGCTTAACCCTTTGGACTACCCAGAGCTCTGTACTGTATTCTTTCTGAGCTTTCTTTTGGGAGAGTGTCCAGCTTTGGAATGGCACTCTAACTTTTAAGGCAGCTGATTTATATTATCTGTAATGTGGATATTTAAGAAAAAAGAAAAGCTTAGGAAATATAAACTGAGGAAACAACACGAAAGTTAAATAGCTTTAGAGGTCAAGAATTTGTCTGGATGAGATCTGCACAATGAAAGTCTTGTCAAGGGGGGCAGTTTACTCATTTTGAAGAATAAATGTTAATAAACTTACAGAGACTCCTCCGCCCGCTGCTGCCAATTACATGGAGATCAATTAGCCAAACGGAAGCCATTGTGCTTTTCCTTTAAATGCCTGGACAAAACCCGTTGTTAAAGGTGAGATCTAAGTCTTCCAGGGAGGGAAGCAAGCACTTGGCTGTAATGATCAGAAGAGCAGAGGTCATTGTTTCGATGGGGTGTTTTGCTATTTACTTGCAGTCACGCACTTGACATATTCTTCCTTATTTGCAAACCCGGGGACGAGCTGGAGAGTGTGCAAATAATTTCCCCCAAATCTGGATTCCAGGACATTCCCCCTGCACACAGATGAATGCCTCCTCCCTCAAACTGCAATCCTGCCCCCTCCAGCCTGCCCAGAGTCACCCAGGCTGCTAGCAAATGGTTTTGCAGGGCAAGGTAAGCATCACAGAAGACCAGAAGCTGTCTGTTTAAACAATTATGGCTGTGTGTGTGTGCGCGCGTGCTTCTGTGGCCCAGTCCAGGGCATGATGGTGTCCTGTGTACATTTTCCATATCAATGGCCGAGGAGGCTGCTTCCAGATGGTCGTACCTATTTCAAAGCCACCTTTTTATGCAGAAGGAAGACTGTGTGACCTCCCTCCAAGTAAATGTGTTTTGTAAGCCCTGGGAATGAGTGCTTAAAAAATGGTCCTGGGCTATATTTCATGTCCAGTCCAACGTGCGGTGTGTGCACAGCTGTCCGCGGCTGGCATGTGGTAGCATATTAAAAGGAAGATTACCATTTCCCATCCCCCCCTTATGAAGGCTGGATGTGCATATATGAAACTTGTGAAAAAAACTAGGCATAATGAGACGAGGAGCCTGGGTCTCCAGACACTCAGGCTGCACATCTGGAGTTTGCAGCATTCTAGAGATAGTTACTTATTCCCAGGAGCCGCCAGTGGGGTGGGTATGGGAGCCTGGTCTCCATGGCAGCTCCCCTATCTCACTGCACCAGGTGTGCGCTGTGCTATTTCTTGGAAAGGCTGTCCTCCGAGGCAGTGGGGAGGGGAGAGGATCAGAGAGGAGAGGAGGGGAAAACAGAAGGGAGGTAATTAGGTACCACCTTGCCCAGTGGAGCCGGCTCAGGCAGCTGAAATCAGGAGCAGGTATTGGGAGGGCGCTGGTAAAGTCAGATGCTGCACAGCGCCGGCTCCCCACAGGCGCCTGCTCCAGGCTCGTTTCTATGGGGACCAGAAAGGCCCGGGGGTCAGAAGAGACACAGATAGCAACACCAGATAGGATGGGCCTGGGGAGATCCCAGCCACTTGCCTCCGAGGCAGTATGATACTGGTTTCGAACTGACATCCTGAATTCTTGCTGGTATTTTTCCCAGTTAAGAAATTGGAAGTGTTTTCAAACCTCTGTCGGCTGTTATGTAGAACGAGGCTTCCTGGGGTGGCCTTTTTCTGGGCAGCTGACTGGGTGATTTATTCCCCTTTAATGGAGAGAGAAAGTGGGGAGTTGGGAGCTGTAGGGACCGGCTTACAGTAAGAGGTCAATCAGGAACTAGTCTGGAAAGTTTTCCCAGGAAGAGAGTTTGGTCTATTTTCAGAGCTTCATGATATTGGTAGATTTTTTTTTAAGCTGCAAGACTGTGAGGTTCCAGATGCCCCGTGTAAAACCATGCCCCCAAGGGAAGAGCCAGGCACGGGAAGTGTGAGGGCCAGCTTGAGGCCACCCTAAGACAGGGCTGTAAACAGCAGCTGCTTCTATTGTGCATGCCAAGTGCTGCCTGTTAGTGGAGGTCGCCAGGCTCCTTGTTTCTTTCTCTTAAACCAGATGTGACCAACAGGAGCTTTGTCTGTTCCTAGGTGGATCCCAGATGGTGGGGATCAGGGAAAGGAAATGGAGGGGCTCACACGGGGGTGCGGGGGGCCCAGGTGGGAGATGGCCGCCTGCCCTTTCTTGGGGGCCTGTTCTCTCTCTGTCTCCACATCTGATCTGCAGTTTTGCCACCTAGCCCTCTAGGTGCCACCACTGAGGCCAAGCAGGGAAGTGACGCCCGGCACATCTGATCCTGAAGCTCAAATGTGGGCACGTGGAGGGCGCAGGGCACACTTGTGGAGGGTGGATGATGCCAAGGAGGACTCCGAGGGGCCATAAAGCAAAGAACTCCACGCTGCTAGGACCCTGGAGACCCTGGTGATGAAACATGAGGGTACGGGCAGGAAAAGACAGAGAGACTTGCTCAGCCACATCTTGCACAGGGGTCATCAATTCTCAGGCTAGGAGGAGCCCTCGACCTCCGAGCCCTCTTTATTGTGTGTGTGCGTTTACCCTTTAAGAAACCATGGATACAGATATTGTTCATTAAGTCCTTCTTGCTTCTTTTTCCCTCTTGCTTTCCTTTCCCTGGCTAGAAAACCTTTCGGGATATGAATCTGTTGATTAAAAAAAAAAATGTACAGTGTGAAAATTGCAAGTTAAGTTTTATTTGGGGCAAAATGAGGATGGTAGTCCAGGAGACACACCTCAGATAGCTCTGAGAAACTGCTCCAAAGAGGCAGGGGGAGGGTCAGCATATATGTGATTTTGGTGAAGAGGAAATACATGCAAGCAGGCACCTATTTTTGCAGAAGATTTCTACTAGTCCCATGAAGCTTTGCTAGTCATGAGAAACAGTCATCACTATGAAAGATTTTAGTGCTTTTTGTAGGTATGGAGAGATACAAGAAATGGGCTCATAAAATTGGCTTGTGAAAACATTGAACTATCTGAAGACCTGTCCTGCCAGTTTTTTCCCTGAGCACAGAGCGTCTCACTTCTGCTCTACACACTGAACTCCTTTCAGGGGTTATTGAAGGTCAGCAGCTGCAGCAGCACATAATTTAATCCTTGTAGAGGTGGATGGCAAGTGCCCATGCCAAGTGCCCATTTGTAGCCGACACATTAAAAGCAGGGTTTGAAATAAGTTGAACCCTAGCAAGCACAAGTGAGTCGGCCAGGCAAACACAGGTCCCCCGGAGCTCATCCTTGTCCCTATATTAAAGGGTTGTGATCCAAGGAAATGACCCACCAGAGTAGGTGCTGTCTTCCTGTCCTCTACTTCTTGTGGAGATGCTGAGTCATGTGAGAATTGCCTCCCTGGGTGCTCAGCTGTCCCAGTGTGTCTGATGGCCCTTCCTGGGTCACACGGCAGCAGGTTCTCATCTGCAGCTGGTGGAAGTGAGATGGGTGTAGCCATTCTGAAGAGCAGTTCAGAAATTGTGTACTCCATGTTTTACATGCTATGACATGGCAGTCCCAACACACATCTAGCAAACATGTCTAAGGATGCTCCTCACAGCATCCCTTTGGATTCCAGGAGTTGGAGGCAACATAGGTATCCATCATTTGGGGGCTGGATAGATGCTATGTGGTAGAAGTTTCTGGACGTAAAGACCATGCTGTAATGAAGCAATGGATAAACATAGTTCTTTAGAAAGAATATTGAATGAAAAATGAAGACTTAGAACAAGATCTATAGCATGATATCATTTTAAAAATGTTTTGTGTTGTGGTAAAGATCACATAATATAAAACATACTATTTTAACCTTATTTAACTGTACAGTTCAATAATACCAAGTTACAGTCACATCACTGTGCATGGTATCATTTTAATAAAGTTAGGAAAAGCATACATACACGAACAACACTCTATCTTTAAGATATGTAGGTTTCCAAGGGCAAATTTTAACACTTGGGTGTCTGTTAGGTGGGGGGAGAGGAAGAAAACAAGTCATGAGGATTAATGATACAGGGGAAAAATTCAAATAAAATTAAAGGGACAGGAGTTTATACTGACCAATTATAATAACATTCCTAGGTGGAGCCATGGTAAAGATTCCACCTGCTAATGCAGGAGACATGGGTTTGATCCCTGGGTTGGGAAGATCCCCTGGAGAAAAAAAATGGCAATCTGCTCTAGTATTCTTGCCTGGAAAATTCCATGGACAGAGGAGTCTGGTAGGCTTTTAGACCATGGGGTCATAAAGATTTGGACATGACTGAACATGCATGCTAAAAAAAAAAAAAAAGCAAAAGCATGAAATGAAGAAACAATAAACCCAACTCTGTACTTGATTCCTATGTATACAAATTTATCTCTATCCATCTACCAACCTGAGTAATACCATAGTTTCTGTCATAAGCAGTACTGTAGACATTCATGCAAGCATATACAATCAATGATCAATCATCAGGCACTCTTTAAACCCATGCTATATGTTGGGTATGGTGGGGCCTGCCGAAGCACATGGGGTTGACCTTGATCTCACCACACAACTTGGAAATAGCAGTGTGCAATTTAGAACAGTTTATAATTTAGGCCCAGATGGGGAGAGATATCCTACATGTGCTGTGTGAGACTGGAAAAAACCAGGAAAATATCATTGGTGAGGACAGTAGGAATCAGGAAAAATTACTATGGAAAGAAGCTCTGTCCTGAGCCTTGAAGGATGGTGGGCTTGACTTGGAGGAGGGGAGGTGATCTTGCCCATAGAGCCATCAGGCTTCACAGATGGGCTGGTTTGAGATGTGGAGAGAGGCCTCCTGTTCATCCCCTGAGAACTGTGCCCCCCCATCCCCTAGCCCCATCCTCCGGGATCCCCAGGATGCCCGTCTGTGTAACTTCTTGGGAGCCTGTGCTGGGAGGGGGAGGGCACTGGAGAGTGAGATTTGGGATCTGGCCAGAAGGATGCATCTGCCACCCCCTCTGCTCCCTTTCACTTTATTTTCCTCCTAAATTAGGGGCTGTCCCCCCCAACTCCTGTGTCCCCCTCTCTTCCTCTGTAAAACAATGAGAAAGGGGCATGGATTAAAGTGGCAATCCTACACAAGCAATTGCATAGAAAATTTCCCACTCTGCACACCTTCCCAAGATCATTTTTCAAGATCTTTTTAAACATCAAATCGTATATGCATGAGTTTAAAGAGTCAACCAATACCATAAAGTTTGCTAGAAAAAACACAAAATGAAAAACCCCACGCCCCTTGCCCCTCCATTTCTCCTTACTCAGGGGCCATCACATCGGGCTAGGTTGCTGGAGTCCTTCTGTATCTATTTCTATGCTCCTATTTAATAGGGTTATGTTGCTGCTTTTTCATTCTTTAGTTTCAGGCATTTAGGATTTAGCTTTCTTTCCTCTTCCTCCTTTGACACAATGAGCATTTCCCATGCCCGCCTACCCAGTGGAATTCATATTATAATTTTGATTAAATGAATATTCAGAATATGTTATTTAAAACCAAGCCCTGGAGTAACTACAATGATTTTTTCCTTTTCCAAATAACTTTTTGATCTCTCAGGCTTTTAACTGTCCAAGAGTTTCGCAGGTGGCACAGTGGTAAAAGAATCCACTTGCCAGTGCAGGAGACCCACGAGACTCCTGTTGGATCCCTGGGTTAGGAAGATCCCCTGGAGGAGGGCATGGCAACCCACTCGAGTACTCCTGCCGGGAGAATCCCATGGACAGAGGAGCCTGGTGGGCTACAGTACATGGGGTCACAAAAGAGCTGGACACGACTGAGCATACACACATAACATAATAACTTTCCAAAACAATAGCAACTAGCCACATGGAGCTTTTGAGTACTTAAAATGTGGCTATTGTGACCAAGAGATTACTTTTTAATATTAATTAATTACATATTTATTTATTAATTCCTTTACATCTAAATTAAAACTTGATGGCTCTTGGGAAAAACATTTAAGTTTTTGGTACGTGAATCACTTTTTCAACTGCAGATTTAATGAAAACTAAATACAGCTGAAATCAAGCATTTCTGAGAAATTTCAGTGTGCAAACTGAAATGAGCTATAAATGCAACATACACATTGGACCTCAAAAGATTTAATACAAAAAATATAAAAATCTCAATAATTTTATATTGACTTTATGGTGAAATAATGTTTTGGATGTGTGTGTGTGTTAAGTTGTTTCAGTCGTGTCTGACTCTTTGAGACCCTATGAATTGTAGCCCCCAGGCTCCTATGTCCATGGGATTCTCCAGGCAAGGATACCTGCGTGGGTTGCCATGTCCATTGAATTAAATAAAGTATACTATTGAAATGAATTTAGTTCTTTCCTTTTTAAATGTTTATTTATTTATTTTTGGCTGTTCTGGGTCTTCGTTGCTGCGTGCAGGATTTCTCTAGTTGCGGCGAGTGGGAGCCATCTCTGGTTGTGGTGTGCAGGTTCTCACTGTAGTGGTTTCTCTTGTTGTGGAGTACAAGCTCTGGGGCGATCGGGCTTCAGTAGTTACAGCATGTGGGCTCAATTAGTTGAGGCTCTCGGGCTCTAGGCATGTGGGCTTCAGCAGTTGTGACATCTGGGCTTAGTTGCTCCGTGGCATGTTCCTGGACCAGGGATTGAATTCATGTCTCCTGCATTGGTAGGTGAATTCTTATCCGCTGGACCACCAGGGAAGTCCCAGCTCTTTCTGTTTTTAATATGATTGCTAAAAAATTTAAAATTACATTTGGGACTCTTGAGGCTGCTACTCTGAGTTATATTTGTTCTGTTTGTTTATTTATTTGGTTTTCCATGCGTCTGTCAATCCGTGATTCTACGCCAGTGTTCCAGATGTCTCTTGAGATAAGCATTCACGGAAGACATCTGTCTTCATCTTCTGGGGGAGTATGTCCAGGAGTCTCTGACAGTCTCCTGTGTTGACTCGCCACTGTCATTCTGAGGTCCGCCTTCACGAATAGCCTGGGAAGTCCCTTTATTGTTCTGCTGTGCTGAAGCCACATCCTTGAATCTCACCTTTCTTCTTGGTTTATTCCTTTGTTTTACTTTGTTTTATACTCTCCCACAGCTTCCTAAGAAAAAGCGTGTTGGCGGTTAATTGTTCCTATGTCTGAAAATGTCTTCCTTCTATACATGCTCTTGACTCATAGTGTGTCTGGATAGATAAATCCAGTATGGAGATCGTTTTTCAGCGTTTGGATGGCATTGCACCATTGCCTTTTAGCTCCCTGTGTTGCTGCTGAGAAATCCTGTCATTCAACTTCTTATCAAGTGTGCGTGACTGTCTCTCAACCTCTCTTTCAATCCCTCTCCTTCAGAATCTTGTTCTCACCTCTGTGGTGAAGGTTCCTGGTAATGTGAGTTGGTGTGGGTCATGCCCTTCAATTCTGGGAAATCCCCTTGAATTAATTCATTGGTGACTTCCTCCTCTCCATTTTCTCCATCTGTTCTCTCTGGAACTCTATTGTTTGGATAAACAGATGCCTGTTGGTCTATTTCCATCCTCTAATTTTCATGTCTTTTACATTTTCCATCTCTGTCTTTTGCTCTCTTTTCTAAAAAGTTTCCTCAACTAATGTTCCAAAACTTCTGGTGAATTGTTCATTGATTTAATTTCCAAGAGCTCTAGTTTTGTTCTTTGCCTAGTTTTTCTTTTGACCGCATTCTGTTTTGTTTTATGGGTGTGCTATCTTTTCCTCTATTTCCTCTCCAAGGACAGTACTGATTGTTTCGCTTTTGCATTTTCTTTTTCTTGCATAGCCTCTGTTCCCTCTAAATGCCCTCTCCTTCATGTGTTGTTCTCTCTCTTTCTTGGATCGTTTGCATGTTTGGTTGTTGTTCTTTGGCAAGTCCTGTCCAACTCTTGTGACCCCATGAACTGCAACATATCAGGCTCCTCTGTCCTCCACTCTTTCCTAGAGTTGGCTCAAATTCGTGTCTGTCGAGTCAGTGATGCTGTCTCACCACCGCNGTTCTCTCTCTTTCTTGGATCGTTTGCATGTTTGGTTGTTGTTCTTTGGCAAGTCCTGTCCAACTCTTGTGACCCCATGAACTGCAACATATCAGGCTCCTCTGTCCTCCACTCTTTCCTAGAGTTGGCTCAAATTCGTGTCTGTCGAGTCAGTGATGCTGTCTCACCACCGCCTTCTCCTTTTGCCTTCAGTCTTTCCCAGCATCAGGGTCTTTTCCAGTGAGTCAGCTCTTTGCATCAGGTGACCAAAGTATTGGAGCTCCAGCTTCAGCATCAGTCGTTCCACTGGATATCAGGAAGGAAACAGGATTTCCGTTCAGATTGCATGTTTAGAGTGGGGGCTAAAATCTGATTGGAAGCTGTGTGTGCCTGTGGGCAGGCCCTGCTGAGAGGGACCTTCTCTATAGGATGGCTCCGGGAAAGGCCTGCTTTAGGTCTTCCTCTTGAGCTGGTCAGATTTCCCAGAGGAGAATTTGTTTACCTCCTTCCTGGAGGGTTAATATCCTGGCTGTGTGCATTCTGGGAGCTGAACTGGGGGAAAGGCCTTGGGATTTCAACATTCAGCAAGTTCACATTCACCAAACCTGCCTGTTTCTATAAGGCACGGAAGGCTGTTGTCGGCTGCCCCTGCAACTATATCTGTTTTTGTTTAACAAACTAATACCTCAGAACTTTGTGGTTTGGAATGACCATCTTATTTTGTTACTTAGGGTGAGAAGTTTGGTCGCTGGGCTGGGTACTGTGTCTCTTATCACAAGGCCTCGGTTGGTGCAGTTTGGGTGGAGGGTCTCCTCACATTCTGGCTTTTACTCCCATGGCATGGTCAGACTGCCCCTCTCTCTCCACCCCTGCCCCCACTTCTCCCATGCCCCACCCACCCCACCATGGTATCTCACTCTCTAGAGCCTCCTTGTAACTTGGGCTTTTCACAGTGTGGTGGTCTCAGGATGGTCAGCCTTCCACATGGCTGCTGACTTCCAATTGACAGGAAACAAAAGCTGCCAGACCAATCAAGAGTGATGCCAAACACTGGCCCAGTGTCACTTCCAGCATATGTTATTGATCAGAGAAATCTTAGTCTCTCTGCTACTCATGCCTGGTTTGAAATATGTGAAGAAATAGACTCCTCCTCTTGATAAAAGAGGAAGGTCACACTGCAAATGAACGTGGGAGTTGGGAGATTTGCCATCTTTGGAAAATTTATAACTACCCGGGTTAAAGTTGATTAAAAAAGAAAACCTCTAGTGAGCATGATTTTCACCAATAGGAATATCTATCACTTGTTTCCTCTTTATAGCTATTCTCCATAATGTTCTTTCAACACTGTTGAAAATCTACATGAAAAATTGTGTTATATTTATCTCCTGTTTTGGAATAAGTTATTTCATAGATAAACATTTGCTCTGAGTCTTCCAAAATGTCTTCTTTCTGTTTGTGTACTAAATCTTTTCATATGTTCTGTGATTTTTATTTCATTTTTTGATTTGTTTTCCCTTTGGAAGGAGATCTCTATTCAATTTTGGAGATTTGAAATGGTTTTGTCAGCAATTGTATGGGTTCCTTTTCTCTTAGTCCCAAAGGGGGAATTTTAAGTTTTTATTTATTTGGGGGTTTTATTTTTCTCGCTTAGGAAATCTATTCAGCTAGGAAAAATTGGTAGCAGAAAACTAAGAAGGCATTTTTGCCTCAGAAATTCACTGCTTTCTCACTCCTTTGAAGCCTCTGATAGCAGAGGAGCTGATGGAGGGGGGTCCCTCCCTACCCAGGTGTTTCTGAGTGGCCAACAGTTCCATGTCAGGCACTGGTAGTGTTACTATCTGTGCTCATTTGCTGCCCACCAACTTCTCCACAGTCCCATCTGCTTCCAGGTCAACTTTGAGAATTTCCTGGGTCTTCAGGGAGAATTTCACCCACTTGCTTCCTACACAGCTTTTCTTTGTCAGCATTAAATAGTGCTTGTCGGTATTTGGCTCATCATTTTCACCTGCACCAAATCATGCCAACTTCTTCAAAATTCTAGCCCTTTGATATCATCCTTCCTTATTTTACAGCAATGTTCTAGACTTTTCTCCCTGCCCAGCACAACTCTGTGATCTTTCAGTGGAATTTGGGAAGGGAGGGGGCATTAAACACGTCCATTCAAATTGCCATCTGCAAGTGCTGTTGGTCTGTTTATTCTGGATTTTCGACAGCCAGATTATGAAGATGCACTTCAGAGATTGGATTATACCTCAGAGAGTGAATATCTTATTGTCTATGGTTAAGAAGAGATGTTATCTGTCTCTTGATACATTGAGATGTTATTGTCAATCCTGGCTACATATTAATGTTGTCTGGTGGGGAGCAGGATGACAAACTGCTAATGTCTATGTCACATTCCCAGAGTTATCTGATTGGCCTGGTGTGGGGCCAGCCATCAGCTTTCATAAAGCCTCCCTGGGTATCTTGGTACTGAGAGTGCTGACAACAATGGCTCTTAAGATGATGTGTGTGTCCCACACTGTGAGGGCTTTGAAATAACAAGAGGGAAAGGAAATCAGAGGTGGCTCAGAAGATAAAGTGTCTGCCTGCAGTGCAGGAGACCTGGGTTCAATCCCTGGATCGGGAAGATCCCCTGGAGAAGTGAATGGCAACCCACTCCAGTATTCTTGCCTGGAGAATTTCATGGACAGAGGAGCCTGCCGGACTATAATCCATGGGGTCTCAAAGAGTCGGACACGCCTGAGTGACGAATACTTTCACTTTTCAGGAGTAGAAAGGAAGACATCATAGAGTTGGGGAAAAAGAGTGAGATTTAGTGTGTGTTCAGCTGTCAGCTTCACAACTGAATGTCTGTGTAACCTCTTGTTACCTTTTGGGGGCCTCATTTTATTCTTTATAAAATAGCGGTAATGACATCTACCTAGTGGCATTGATGCAAGAAGAACTTGCATGTCTGTGAAAGCAATTTGCTATTATTTTTTAAAAAAAGAAAGAAAGAAAATGTAATGTTAGAAAAGGGAGAGAAATGACATGAAAGAAAATAAAAATCATAAGATTGAGAACAATGATATCTCTTTTCTTGGCTAACTGACCTTGGCATGAATCTAAATCATTTATTTTTTTTTTAATTTTTATTTTTCTGGCTTCATGGCAATGTGGGATCTTAGTTCCCCAACCAGGGATGGAACCTGCACACCCTGCAGAGGAAGCATGGAGTCCCAGTCTCTGGACTACCAGGGAAGTCCCTAATCACTTATTTTTTACTGGTGAAAAACTTCATGGGACATTCCAGGAAGGGGATCCCAAGGGGCCTCAGTTTAGGTCCCAGATCTCTGGTGCTTCCTTATCTGTAGGGACAGTGACCATTCCCATGCTCAGCTCACAGATTTCACCCTCATTAAATGTGATTCGTATATCCTGCCCATCCTCCCAGAATAACATCTGCAACATATACTCAGGATTGGTGGACAAATGGTACAACTCCTGAAAAAAATCTTGCAATCTTTTTAATAAAATGTGTATGATGACCTCATGTGTCACCAAAAGCAATAGAGGTCTCTAGCAAGAAGCACCCGTTAATCTCTGGACTCTGCTTGCTTAGGTTGATTCCCTAGATAACACATTCACAGATTTAATTAATATGTGCTCAGTTCTGTTAGATTTTGTAAGAAAGCAAGGATCCTGTTGCTTCTTTCCTTTCCCCTTTGTAGTGAGTTAAATTTTGTACCCCACAAATATACATCCAAATCCTAACCCTAGTGGGATATTGTCTCTAACACCAGCCAATTCTCTGACTCTTAAACACGCAAGCTGGGTGTTCAACAATTCAGTTCAACCCTGACATTAATTACCCAAAATTAGTACAGACACCAAAATTTCGGGGCTCAGTTCCACAAGGCTGCCCCCACTTAATTTTTCTTTCTGGTTGTACTGTGTGGCATGTGGGATCTTAGTTCCCTGCCCAGGATTGAACCTGCACCCTCTGCATTGGAAGGATAGAGTCTGAACTACTGGATCACCCACATTAGATGCCAGTCACAAGTCTGCTTCTGACTGCAGCATGCCAGGCTGGATATCCTTCACTATCTCCTGGAGTTTGCTCAAACTCATATGCATTGAGTGAGTGATGCCATCCAACCATCTCATTCTCTGTTACCCCTTTCTCCTCCTGCCCTCCATCTTTCCCAGCATCAGGGTTTTTTTTCAATGAGTCGGCTCTTTGCGTCAGGTGGCCAAAGTACTGGAGCTTCAGTCCTTACAATGCATAGTCAGGGTTGATTTCCTTTAGCATTGACAGGTTTGATCTCCCTATTGTCCAAGGGACTCTCAAGAGTCTTCTCCAGCACCATAGTTTGAAAGCATCAATTCTTTGGCACTCAGCTTTCTTTATGGTCCAACTCTCACATCCATACAAGATTACTGGAAAAACCATAGCTTTGACTAGATGGACCTTTATTGGCAAAATGATGTCTGTGCTTTGTGATATGCTGTCTAGGTTTGTCATAGCTTTTCTTCCAAGGAGCAATCGTCTTTTAATTTTGTGGCTGCTGCTTTGTCAGGCAAAGGGGGCTACAGTGGGCTAATGGCTTTGAGGGCCATTGTGTCCCAACTTGGGGAAGACAGTGAAAAATTTTAAAAAAAATGATCCAAAGAGGGCTTGGTAAGCTTGTGGCTGTTCTTCTGATGGGTTGATGGTGAGGTTAGTAGGAGTCAGCATCATCAGCCTTCAGGTCCCACTGGTCTGGGGTCTACATACTTGAGGGCAGCCTGCCATTGTTAATCATTAGCTTCTCCAACCTGGAGGGGGTTTCAGTATCTTCAAACCCATCAAAGATATTGTTATGTGTATCCATTTATGGGGAAACAGAACCTTGTCCCAAGGCTGCTTTCGATGGTTTGTTTCTCTCTGGTGTCCCTGATTAACAACTGGTTGACTCTACCCATTGGAATTCGGGGAAGGTCATGGAGGCTGAATGAAGGCTGTTTCCTTTAATCAAAGAAATGGAGGACACAAAAGCCCTGTGCCCAGGAGCCCCACAGGGCCCTGTGCGGTATCAGAAGTGACCTTGTGAAATGAGTTAGTGTAATAGCACCGGCACCTGCTGCAACACTAAGGCAGCCTGGCTGTGCAGTTTCTCAATTATCCTCAAAGGCAGCACGCCCTGTGAGGCTGTGAGTCAGGTGTGTTAGAGACGTTCAAGTTTAGAAAAGTGGGTACTTTGGGGGGTCCTCTGTGTCCCAGCCCATGTGTTCAAAGCTTCACACAGGAAGTGAAGCGTGAGCCCACGTGGTGCCTCCGGCCGAGTTGACCAAACCAAAACTGGGAAGGTCAGGTCTTATGAATGAAGAGACATGGCTGGGGGCAGGGAGCCTGAGAAGGGCATCAGGCTGCTTCTGCTGGAGCAGCCGGGCACCATGTTCAGAAGAGATGGCTGTCTTTCCTTTTAGAAATAAACTGGGGACTGCCGCACCACACTGCAGGAATTTTGTTCCCCTCAGTAGCCTAAACATCTCAAGTCCAAATGAGCACTTACTTCCTCTTGTTCTATTGAATTGAAAAACACACAGTCCCTGCCCTTTTTCACTTCTGGTCAGTGGCCCAAGTTCCTCATTCAATACTTTGCGAAGCACACAAATACAGCCCTCCCCCTGCCAGGGCAGGATGCGGGGTGGGGAGGGAAAAGCAGAACTGCCGACCTGGGCCCCGTGAGGTCTCAGGGCCCAAGAACCACACGTGCTCCAGCAGCCAGGTTTACAATGCTGGTGCTCTCTTCCTCAGGAGGTAAAGAAACGGGCCTGTTTCCTCTCCTGGGCCTGGGTGGAAGCTTCAGTTTTTAAGGATCTTGATCTGTCTTTAACCATCACGTTAACTCTTACCTAATCCCTGGAGAAGGAAAAGGCAACCCACACCAGTATTCTTGCCTGGGAAATCCCATGGACAGAGGAGCCTGGTGGGCTACAGTCCGTGCCTGAGTGACTAAACAATGAGAACAGATTATCTCAGTGGGCTTTGCATGAACATCTGTTTTAACTTGCTCTCAGTTTTGTCCCATTTTTGAAATCATTTTATGTCCCTTCCTCAAAGACAGAGTTGTATGGTCAGTAAAGAATTAAGCATGGGGAGTCAGCTGAGTTGTGGTCCCTAGAATGCATGCATGCATGCTGTCATTTCAATTGAGTCTGACTCTTTGGGACGCCCTGGACTGTAGCCTGCCAGGTTCCTCTGTCCATGGGACTCTCCAGGCAAGATACTAGAGTGGGTTGTCATGCCCTCCTCCAGGGGATCTTTGCCACCAGGAATCAAACCCGAGTCTCTTATGTCTCCTATGTTGGCAGGCAGGTTCTTTACCACTAGACCACCTGGGAAGCCTAAAATATCAGGACCTGATACCTGGAACCTGTAAATGTTACCTTATTTGAAAAAAGAGCCTGTGAAGAGGTGATTAGGTTAAAGATCTAGAGACGGGAATATTTTGCAAGATTATCCTAAATGCCATAAAAAATGTCCTTATAAGAGAGAGGCAGGACTTCCCTGGTGATCCAATGGTTAGGAGTCTACCTGTCAAAACAAGAGACCCCAGTTCAATCCCTGGTCCAGGAAGACCTCATATGCTGCCGAACACCTAAGTCTGCGTGCCACAACTACTGAAGCCTGTGCTCTAGAGCCCGTGTTCCACAACAAGACAAACGACCACAATGAGAAACCCACACATCGCAACTAGAGAATAGCCCCAGGCCACTGCAACTAGAGAAACCCTGCAAGCAGCAATGAAGACCTAGTGCAGCCATAAATAAATAAATAAAATAAATAGTAATTTAAAAAAAAGATTTTGAGACGGGAAGGTTTTCCAGAATTATCCAGTTAGACCCTAAATCAGGAGTCCCAAACCTCTGGGATCTAATGCCTAGTAATCTCAGGTGGAGCTGATGCAATAATATTAATAATAGAAATAAACTGCACAATAAATGTAACACACTTGAATCATTTCAAACCCATCTCCTGTCCCACCCCTCAGGCCATGGAAAAGTTGTCTTCCGTGAAACTGGTCCCCGGTGCCGTAAAGGTAGGGGACCGCTGCCCTAACTGCCATCAAAAGTGTTCTTCTAAGAGGGAGGCAGAGGGAGATGACACACAGAGGAGGAGAGAGCCATGTGAAGATGGGGGCAGAGATGGGAGTGAGGGGCCACAGGCAAAAGGATCCTGGCGGCCACTAGGAGCGGAAAGAGGCCAAGATTCTCTTCTAGAGCCTCTGCAGGGAGAACAGCCCAAGACTCCTTGATTTCTGCCCCATGAGACTGAATTTGATATTCAACTATGGTTGAATTTGATATTGAACTATGAGAGTATAAATTTCTATCGTTTGAAGCCACCCAAGGTGTGATGATTTTTTATAGTAGCCACTGGAAACTATCACAGGGACAGAAAAAAAAAATAGTTTAGGCTTCCATTGTCTGGCAAAGCCTCTGGATCTCTCCTCAGAAGAATGGTTTCAGAGCATAAAATAAAATACACAAGACCATGCAGAAAGCCAAGTATACTGATATACAGTTGTTCAGTCACTAAGTCAGGTCCGATTTTTTTGTGGCCCCATGGACTGAAGCACTCCAGGCTTCCCCATCCCTCCCTATCTCCCCGAGTTTGCTCAGACTTCCATCCATTGAGTCGGTGATGCCATCTGACCATCTCATCCTCTGTTGCCCCCTTCTCCTCCTGCCCTCAGTCTTTCCCAGTATCAAGGTCTTTTCCAGTGAGCCAGCTCTTTGCATCAGGTGACCAAAGTATTGGAGCTTCAGCTTCAGCATCAGTCCGTCCAATGAATATTCAGGATTGCTTTCCTTAAAGGATTGACTGAAGAGTCTTCTCCAGCACCACAGTTTGAAAGCATCAGTTCTTTAGTGCTCAGCCTTCTTTGTGGCCCAAGTCTCACATCCGTTCATGACTACTGGAAAAATCATAGCTTTGACCATATGGACCTTGGTCGACAAAGTGACATCTCTGCTTTTTAACATGCTGTCTAGGTTTGTCATAGCTTTCCTTCCAAGGAGCAAGTGTCTTTATTTCATGGCTGCGGTTGCTAGAACATAAGAAAATACCTTTCTATAGCTTTGAGCACATTCATCAAGAGAACACATTTCAAATACATGCAAGTGAGAGCTGATCCCATTTCTGAAAAATGCCAATGCAAAGGCCACTGTAGTCCAGTTTGAGTTGCACACAGCATCGTGGACTGGCCTTCACAGGAGAAAGGTTAAGTTCATGAGTGGTCGGTCTACTGCAGGATTTAATACCCACTGCTGTTTTGAAGTAGTGAGGAAAGCAAAGTGTTCCAATATGTGTGGAGGCTCAGTCACTTCAGTCGTGCCTGACTCTTTTCAATCCTATGGACTGCATCCCACCAGGCTCCTCTGTCCAGGGGATCCTCCAGGCAGGAATATTGGAGTGGGTTGCCATGTCCTCCTTCAGGGGATCTTCTAGACCCAGGGATTGAACCAGTGTCTCCTGCATTGTAGGCAGATTCTTTACTGCTGACCTGCCAGAGAAGCCCTTCCAAGATATCGTCAGTAACTGTGATGCAATCTGGTGTGCTCTGGTGATCCAGGCCCAGGGCTGCCACGTACTGTAGCTTGTGGCTGACTTTTGCCATCAGGGGAAAGACTGAACTTCAGAGGGTAGAGCTCAGGCTCAGACAGAGAGGAGGAAGGAGCTGTGGCTTGAGTGGCCACAGGAAGTGTGGAGTCGGGGCCTGGGGAGGCCAAGGAGGGCCGGCCAGGCCTTCTGTGGGGGCGGCAGCCTGAGTCAGAGCTGAATCCCCAGCTTGCCGGCCCAGAGAGGAAGCAGCTCACGGGAGCTGGTGATAAAGCAGGCCCAGCGAATTGGACAAGGTGTCAGGTTGACTATGAAATATGATGGATTAACAGCCGAGGCTGGCGGTGTGACCTGCTTTCAGACACTTCATTTAGAAGTTATCATACTGCTGGATGCTTCCTATAATTTGTGATGATGCTGATTGTGATAAATCGTGAGTTTCTGGCACACTCCCCCAGCCCGCTCCAATGGCTGGGCAGAGAAAATGTGCAGTTCTGTGGGAACATTCGTGCCACGAAGGAGAGCGAGGATCTGGCCGTAACCACAGAATGCCCAGTCAGTGAACAAAGTAATTAAATTAAGCTAATTAAATCACAATAAAAATAATTTTAATTTAATTAATTTCTCTGCGCTGATTGAACATTATGTTGCAACCAGGAGACTCTCTGAACACTAATAGAATTTAGGGGCTGGAGCAGCGAAGTGGTGGTCACTGATGTGATACGTGGGTTATTGTTGAGGGAATGAAATTAAATATGTCTAATGAGATGCCGAAATGTTGACGGAGCCACAAATACAAAATGCTTTTGGAATGAAGATAATGGGGTCTTTTCCTCTCTCGGTTTTCTGNCTTTGACCATATGGACCTTGGTCGACAAAGTGACATCTCTGCTTTTTAACATGCTGTCTAGGTTTGTCATAGCTTTCCTTCCAAGGAGCAAGTGTCTTTATTTCATGGCTGCGGTTGCTAGAACATAAGAAAATACCTTTCTATAGCTTTGAGCACATTCATCAAGAGAACACATTTCAAATACATGCAAGTGAGAGCTGATCCCATTTCTGAAAAATGCCAATGCAAAGGCCACTGTAGTCCAGTTTGAGTTGCACACAGCATCGTGGACTGGCCTTCACAGGAGAAAGGTTAAGTTCATGAGTGGTCGGTCTACTGCAGGATTTAATACCCACTGCTGTTTTGAAGTAGTGAGGAAAGCAAAGTGTTCCAATATGTGTGGAGGCTCAGTCACTTCAGTCGTGCCTGACTCTTTTCAATCCTATGGACTGCATCCCACCAGGCTCCTCTGTCCAGGGGATCCTCCAGGCAGGAATATTGGAGTGGGTTGCCATGTCCTCCTTCAGGGGATCTTCTAGACCCAGGGATTGAACCAGTGTCTCCTGCATTGTAGGCAGATTCTTTACTGCTGACCTGCCAGAGAAGCCCTTCCAAGATATCGTCAGTAACTGTGATGCAATCTGGTGTGCTCTGGTGATCCAGGCCCAGGGCTGCCACGTACTGTAGCTTGTGGCTGACTTTTGCCATCAGGGGAAAGACTGAACTTCAGAGGGTAGAGCTCAGGCTCAGACAGAGAGGAGGAAGGAGCTGTGGCTTGAGTGGCCACAGGAAGTGTGGAGTCGGGGCCTGGGGAGGCCAAGGAGGGCCGGCCAGGCCTTCTGTGGGGGCGGCAGCCTGAGTCAGAGCTGAATCCCCAGCTTGCCGGCCCAGAGAGGAAGCAGCTCACGGGAGCTGGTGATAAAGCAGGCCCAGCGAATTGGACAAGGTGTCAGGTTGACTATGAAATATGATGGATTAACAGCCGAGGCTGGCGGTGTGACCTGCTTTCAGACACTTCATTTAGAAGTTATCATACTGCTGGATGCTTCCTATAATTTGTGATGATGCTGATTGTGATAAATCGTGAGTTTCTGGCACACTCCCCCAGCCCGCTCCAATGGCTGGGCAGAGAAAATGTGCAGTTCTGTGGGAACATTCGTGCCACGAAGGAGAGCGAGGATCTGGCCGTAACCACAGAATGCCCAGTCAGTGAACAAAGTAATTAAATTAAGCTAATTAAATCACAATAAAAATAATTTTAATTTAATTAATTTCTCTGCGCTGATTGAACATTATGTTGCAACCAGGAGACTCTCTGAACACTAATAGAATTTAGGGGCTGGAGCAGCGAAGTGGTGGTCACTGATGTGATACGTGGGTTATTGTTGAGGGAATGAAATTAAATATGTCTAATGAGATGCCGAAATGTTGACGGAGCCACAAATACAAAATGCTTTTGGAATGAAGATAATGGGGTCTTTTCCTCTCTCGGTTTTCTGTACTGCTGCTGCTAAGTCACTTCAGTCATGTCCGACTCTGTGTGACCCCACAGATGGCAGCCCACCAGGCTCCCCCGTCCCTGGGATTCTCCAGGCAAGAACACTGGAGTGGGTTGCCATTTCCTTCTCCGATGCATGAAAGTAAAAAGTGAAAGGGAATTCGCTCAGTCGTGTCCGAGTCTTCACGACTCCATGGACCGCAGCCTACCAGGCTCCTCTGTCCATGGGATTTTCCAGGCAAGAGTACTGAGTGGAATACTCTAGTCCTTCATAAAAAATGGCATGGTATCCACATTTAACCTATACATCCTCCTGTGTATTTTAAACCATCTCCTGATTATTTATAATACCTAATAAAATGTAAATGCTATCTAAATAGTTGCCTGAGCCCAGCAAATTCAAGTTTTTCCTTTTGGAACTTTCTGCAATTTTTTTCACAGTTGGTTGCATCCACAGATATATAACCCAATGGGTAAAAAACAGGCATTCAACTAGGGGGATGGGAAGCTATGCGTGCCCATACCATGTGACATCTGAGGCCAGGTCACAAAAATCCTGTAGTTTTTACCATGCTCTCTCTTATTCTGGGAAAAGATAGTTCATCTGACGAAAAGCTGGGTGCCATATTCTAAGGACACTCAAACAGTCCTCAGAGAGGTCATGCAACAAGAAACTGGGGTTCTTGCTCAGCCAGCATCAACTTACTGGCCATGTTAGTAAGCCATCTTGGAAGCTTATCTATCAGCCTTAGTCAAGCCTTCAAATGACCATATGCCTGCCAACATCTTGACTACAATCTGATGAGACACTGAGCAAGGAATATCTAGCAAACTCTATCTAAATTTCTAATTCAAAGAAACTACAAGATAATAAAATATTTATTAAAATTTTAAGTATAATTTCTGTACTAACTGGGGCAATAAACATCAAAATTGGTAATAATTTTAAAGGTCTAGATAAATTAGATGGTGCACAATTGCGTCACTTGTTAGAGTTGGTGGGAAACGTCAGTAGTGAGAAGTACCAGGGACAATTCCCTGTGTCGGCCTCTACCCCTAAGTCCCTGGTACTTAAGAAAGGGTCTAGAAGCATTTGAACTGGAATCTCATGGGGTCCTGAGTTAAGGACTAAACAAGTGGCAATGGGTTTTTAACAGCAGCATGAAAGATTGAGGGAGGTGTGTGTGCGTGTGTGGGTGTGCTCTGAGTCTGACTCTTCGTAGCCCAATGGACTGTAGCCCACCAAGCTTCTCTGTCCATGGGATTCGCCAGGCAAGTACACTGGAGTGAGTTGTCATTTCCTTCTCCAGGAGATCTTCTGTACCCAGGGACTGAACCTGCGTCACTTGTGTCTCTTGTACTGGCAGGCAGATTCTTAACCACTGGCGCCATCTGGGAAGTCCTAGAGAGGCATAGAGAAGGAGTTGCTATCTGCTGATAACCAGTTACTTCTTGAAAAATGAGAGCCATGTGTCCCTTCCCTCCACCACACCTTATCCCCAGGCTAAGCAGACAGCCTTACACTAGCTGGTACTCCAATATTTATTATGAAATTAAATTATTGAGTCCTCAAGGAATTTCTTCCTTTAGCACTTGGAAAAATCAGGATGGATACTCTTATTCTGAGCTTGCTCAGACATGGTTCAGTTCCTAAGCAGGGGGATACTCACACAAGGTGACTTCTCAACGTCACCTCCCTGACACTTATTTTGTCCTGTAAGCGGACCTGGAATCCTGAGAGTGTGTTAGCAGGCGCTCAAGTAATTACCAACTGTCACTTTCTAGGAGTCCTCTGCTTCTGATCATAATATTATTTATCATGCACGGTATTTTAATTAATATTTTGTGTGCGTGCCAACATTTGAACCGGACCTCGTTGTAACTGTTTGGGGCGCTGCGTTGTTTGTTGAGTGGAACTGCCTTCAGGATGCAGCTGGTTTCCCTCCCTAGCAGCCAGGAGGGCCAAGGGACCAAGCGGCAGGCATTTGCAAAAGCCTCTGTCGACCCAGCCACTGGACTCCATCCTAGACGCTTATCAGCTCATCAGTGAGGAGGAGCCCTTTCTTCATCCAGAGGGGAGGGATGGAGAGTCCCCCGGGAGGGCCCTGGATCCTGAATGAGGTACCACCAGGAGAGGGATGCGGAGATCAGCAGTGCTTGCATGCTGCACACCCGCCTCTGGAACCAGGGGTGTTCATGCGCCTTTGGAGAGTGAACTGGCACCTTTTCTGTTGTCTGTTGTCTCGTAATTGTGCAAACAGCGTGAAATCCAGGCTATCGCAATGCTGCTGGTGCTGAGCTCCGGCTGGCCATTCAGCTCAGCTCGCACGATAACCGAAGACCCCTGCTCCCAGAAACGTCCACCCGCAGGAGGTGTGGGCAGGTGGCTCTTCTTCCCAGCAGAGTTGCCCCTGAGGTTAGCACATAACACTTTCCAGGAGATGTGTGCTGTTCTGAAAAGAGAACTTCCTGCTTGACCTGAGACCGTCCCAATCCTTTCCCCACCTCCGTGGAGACCTCTCCCCACCCCGCACCCCCAGCACTTCCTGGGTACCTCCCTCCCTCACAGGTTCACAGGTGCAGACGGGCATCCTCACCTGCCAGAAGGGACAGACGGTATGGATGGTACAAGTGGACGCCTCCATTTTTCTAGAACATTTTCCCCTTTCCAGAACCTGATTTTAGAAAGAGGCTACCCACCAACATGAAGCTTCATATCCGGGTCTTGCTAGTGAGAATTAAAACCCTAAAATTGGGAGTTTCCTGGTGGTTCAGTGGTTAAGACTCCTCCTTCCAGTGCAGGGGTGGGAGGAGTTCAATTCCTGGTCAGGGAGCTAAGATCCTACATGCCTCTCGGCCAAAAACCCAAAAATATAAAAAAGAAAACCAGAAGCAAATTGTAACAAACTCAATAAAGACTTTAAAAAAAAGTAAATAAAACCCTAAAATTGGCTTGAGCCCCTTTCCCTCACTCTTATAGATTCCTAAGCTCTAGTTCTACTGCTCTCACGTTTTTGTATGTTTCAAATAATACTATCTAACTTTTCTTTGAGGTCAAAGTGGTACCTACCAATGCGCTAAGCTCTTTATCAGCATCTTTAGTGTGCTGCTTTTATTTCCTTCTTGTAAATGAGGAAATGGTAGCTTTCGAAGTCTAATAACTCACCCCACCTCACAGCTAGTAAGTAGCAAAGCTGCTATTGGAATCAAGATCCTCTTTTCAAAATCCCTCCTCTTCACCGTCCACTGCCTTGGAAATGAATCCAGCAATGAGATATGTTTTGTCCTTGTCCTTGCTCCTTCCTTCCCAGCACAGAACTGCCGAGAATACACAAGTGGTTCATCTGTGCCCAGATCCACAATCTTCCCCAAATCCGATTTCGCAGCCTGAAAAGCTATTTTACAGAATGAAGATTTTGGACCAACTAAGAATGTTAGGACTTTTTTTTTTTTTTCTCTCTCTTACAAAGTAAACTAGCACTTGCATCTATATTGGCCCAAGGATTCTGTTAACGGAGGAAATCTCTTGAAAGGATTCAACTCTGAGACCCTCAGAAGTCTTGAACGCGGGCCCTGAAAGCCGGCCCAGCTCCTGCACGTGCCCGGTGGCTGTGGTGCTCGGTGGGGTGGACCCTGCCTCCGAGTTGACTGGCCTGTGCCAGCGGTGGGCACTGGACCAGCCTGCTCATCTCCACAACCTGCCTGGAGAGTTCTTTCTTGAGTTCCCTCTCTTTGATCTCACTTTCTCTCTCCCTCTGGTTTTTTTTTCTTCTCATTTTTGTCTCTGAATCGACTTTGTCAACTCCCACCCCCATTTCTGCACTAGCCCCTCACTCTCTGTCATTTTGACGGTGCCCTTGGCCCTGTTCTCCACTGTTCGAGTGGCCTTTGCCTGCTTCCTAATTCTCTGCTGAAAACAAAGAATAACAGAAAATCCCAGAAGAGGACATATTTACCAGTTCTGAAATGGCTTGAATTAATGAAATAATGTTTGAGGGCATTGAGATTGAACTGGTGTAATTGTAGGTTGCAAACTATAATAGTTGCTCATGCAGGGCTCTCATTTTGTGCTACTTTACTTTCAGGTTTTTGTTAATCCAGTGGGTTTGTTGGAATTAGAGGGTTGCTGTGAAAAAAAAAAAAGAAAAAAAGAAGAAGAAGGCTAAGCAACCTGCTGTCGAGAGAACAGCTTTGTCAAACTAGCAGGTAGCTGCACGCTTAGCCTTTATCCAGCACACAATCAGGGCAATCTCTGGGCCTGGAGAAAGAGTATTGAACTGTCGACGCAGGACGTTTTTGTTGAAAGTCATCCTTTTGATTTCATCTTCCCAGACTAATGTAACAAAAACAGCCATTATAGGATGCATTCATCTCGGTTTGATGGGGAGCGTGGAGAAGCCCCAGCGATGCCTTCGGTCATGAAGGTTATCCAGCTGCCGGAAGTGACTGAGAAGATGACTGTGGATCCTGAGATTGTCAGCATCTCACCGGATTCAGGAGGGTGGCTCTCACTGGAGCAGGCCCACAGGACACACGGTAGAAACAAGTTCTGCTGTTAGGAGGATATTTAACTTTTCAGACATTGCAAATTTCAGCCACAAAGCCCCTTTTCTCTAATGAGCAAAACTTTGAGGGGTTATCTCTAAGGAAGAAGAAAGGAAAACAAAGTGGAAGAAACTTGAGCTTATTTTTCCTGAGCTGATGGCTGTGTTCATGGAAACAGAAGTGGAGGCAGGAGCCAGCCCTGGTCAGAAGCGACCAGGTCAGCTTTGCCCACTCCCCGTGTTCTCGAATTCCATACTCTGATGCTTCCAATCTCTGACCTTGATGGGGACCAAATGCAAACAGAAAGAGCTTCATGTAACTTGAGAATTTAAGAGTTTTCTCACAAACAGTAATGAAACTCACGGAAGTTAGGCTGATTCTGGCATTTGGGAACATCCAAACTTATTAAACCTTCTGATTTCTTTAACTGGTTGTAGCTTTCCAAGGTTGCTGTGACACGGTAAACACGACGGCCAATATTTATGTGTGCGGTTGCTACGGTGCTCTTTTCCAGCCCCTTGCTGAAATAAAAGGATGGCTCTGTTGTTGTTGTTTAGTGGCTAAGTTGTGTCTGACTCTTTGCAACCTCATGGACTGTAGCCCGCCAGGCTTCTCTGTCCATGGAATTTCCCAGGCAAGAATACTGCAGTGGATTGCTGTGACCTTCTCCAGGGGGTCTTCCTGACCAGGGACTGAAACTGCATCTCTTGTGTCTCTTGCATTGGCAGGCAGATTCTTTACCACTGAGCCACCTGGGAAGCCCCGAAAGGAGCTTCCTCTCCATTGATTACACTCTGCCGTGAGTTTTGTGTGTGCGTGCTAAGTTGCTTCAGTTGTGTCCGACTCTTTGTGATCCTATAGGTGGCATTTTGCTGGGTGTTAGAATGACACAGGTGAGTGATTGCAGATTGAATTTGAAACACATATAAACATAATTCCTCAAACTGTACAAAGCATGACCTGAAATTTCTTTGAGACTGAAAAGGCTCATGTCTCATTGTTTTAATAATTACTGTTGAATTCATTATATGTTATACTTTTTGTTTGGTGCTGTATTCATTGAGTAAACTGTCACTGAGCACTCACTGCAAACCAGGATTCATGTGTTGAATTCTGGGAGTTCACACACACAGGGCAGTCCCTGCCCTCAGGCCAGTTACACTCTAAGGTGTAACTAAGGTGCTTCTAAGACCAGAGGAATGGTTGCATTGTCGTATGATAAGATGACCAGGGGACAGTAGGAGCCAGGCGGGGAGCCGTAGATCCAGCCATGTGTGTGTGTTTGTGTGTGTGTATGCATGCTCATAGCTTTTAGAAATGCATTGTTTAGAAGTAGGCTTCCTGGTGATGATGTGTAAAATAAATCTGAAAGGATAACTGGACTTGAGATAATAAAAGGGAAAAGGATTTCGTTCTAAATAAGAGCAAGTGGCATTCAAGAGCTACACAGTACTTTGTTAAAGAGAGCTACCCTTACTTGGAGTTATGGTGATGGATGGGAATGAACAAGTTGGCAGTGCTCTTTTGTTTCATTCCAAGGGGTTTATTTTTGGAGGGAAGGAAGAGGAGGGAAATGGTGGGGGAGGGGAGGAAGGGAGGGGAAAAGGAAGGAGGAAATGGCAAGAGAGGTATTAAAGAATAAGAAAGGACCTAAGGGTTATTTTCTCCGTATGCTTGGTGATTTTTTGTTAAGTCCATTATGTCTTTTGATGTTTAATCTGAAGTTGGTTTCTTCATTTATGACAAAGATCGATCCCACCCACATCAATGGTCCCATGAGATGCGGGTATGGGTACTGAGCACACTCCAGGCACATCGTTGATGTTCTGTTAACAGTGGTCATTATTATGATGATGAGAGTGGAGGATGGGTTGCAGGGGGCAGGATCTGGGGCGGTAAAGAGGCTGGGAAAAATGATGGCAGCCTGACATGGGCTGGAGAGGCAGCCGGGGATGTGAAAGATACTTGGGGAGGCAGAATCTGGTGGGGGCAGGGGGTGGCACAACTGGTGACCGAGGATGTCCTGGTGGGAGAGAGGAGAGTCAGAAATGCTTCTAGGCTGCTTCTGGTCGAGTGCATGGGGGTCTATCTACTGAGACGGGCACAGCAGGAGCAGCAAGCCTCGTTCAAAAAGTGAAAGACTACGAACACCCAAACCCAAACAAGTCCTCGGTCTGTAGAGCTTGTTTTCAAAACTCAATTCAGATCAGGAGCATGTGAGGCAGTGTATGGGTTGGTGGGTGGGACGCAGAGACATCTGAGTGGGGTTGGGATGCTCAGCAGTTCCTCCCAGGTGACCCCCCCTCAAGGCTGTGCAGACACCTGCACCTCCTCCTCATGGGCCTGCGTCTCTTCAGCTCCCTGGCCACCTGAAAGAATCAAGCCTCTCTCTCCCAGCTCCCATAAGCCCAGGTTTATCACCTGGTCATGTAACCTGTGATGCTGGTGAGCTCTGATCCTCCCTACACACTGCCCCAGTGTCATTGCATATAAACCTGTTCAGTTCAGTTCAGTTCAGTTCAGTCACTCAGTCGTGTCTGACTCTTTGTGACCCCATGAATCGCAGCACACCAGGCCTTCCTGTCCATCACCAACTCCCGGAGTTCACACAGACTTGCGTCCATTGAGTCAGTGATGCCATCCAGCCATCTCATCCTCTGTCATCCCCCTCTTCTCCTGCCCCCCATCCCTCCCAGCATCAAAGTCTTTTCCAATGAGTCAACTCTTCGCTTGAGGTGGACAAAGTTCTGGAGTTTCAGCTTCAGCATCATTCCTTCCAAAGAAATCCTAGGGTTGATCTCCTTCAGAATGGACAGGTTGGATCTTGCAGTCCAAGGGACTTGCTGGGGGGGCCAAAAAAAAAGTTAGGAATCCTGCTTCTTTGTATTCTAGCCAAAGCAATAAAATATATTCCCAATACTAATACCGCAATTTAAATTTATTATCTTTGTGCTTTACAGTATCCATAGCAGTAAAATCTATGCCCAAGAGTACCATTACAATTTCCAACTACTTAAGGAATTATTTTTGTTTACGTTTTAAAGTCACAGCAGTAAAATTTAACACCAACAATAATACTACCACTTTGTCTGCCCTTAAAATATGTCATAAATGATCATTGGGAGGAGACTGTCAGAAAATATGTAAATGTTTCCAGGAGAAGCAGACTTTTCCATGGTGAGGCCCAGATTCTTAACAGTGTCGAAAAGCACAGTCCTTTCCAATTAGCCAACAGTCTGCTTGAGCCTGGGCTTCCCAGGTGGCACTAGGGGTAAAGAATTCGCCTGCCAATTCAGGAGGCATAAGAGATGCAGGTCCAGTCCCTGGGTGGGGAAGATCCCCTGAAGGAAGGCACTCCAGTATTCTTGCCTGGAGAATTCCATGGACAGAGCAGCTTGGCAGGTCGCAGTCCATGGGATCACAAAGAGTCGAACGTGACTGAGTGGCTGAGCACAGCACACTGGTTGAGCCTACCTCCTAAATGTTTCCTGAATCAGCCCATTTCTTTCTTCTCACTGCCCTGGAGCTACGGGCAACACCATCATGTAGGGAACCCTCTATACTGCCTGGGGGCAACATGAGTCTTACTGTCCATCCTCCCCGGCTCCAATCGGTTATCCAGACAACAGCTTGGATGATGTTTTCAAAGCACAAGTCTTGCCAGTTTCCAGGAAAACATGGTGGGCAGAAGACAAGTTCTATGATTCTGCAAAGATGCAATCAGTCAAATGCAAAATGTGGGAGTCTGAACAGGGCAAGGGACCTGGTTTTGCTAACAGATCAATGGCCTGAAAGAGAGAGAGGATGATGAGAGGGGATTGGGATGCAAGCAAAGATGTGTCAGAATGATCAGTACAGGACTTCCTTGGTGGTCTGTGAGGTGGGATTCCATGCTCCCAATGCGAGGGGCCCAGGTTCAAACCTTGGTCAGGGAACTCGAACCCACATGCCACAGCTAAGAGTTCACATCCTACAACTAAAGATCCCCTGTGCCACATTTAAGACCTGGTGCAGCCAGTAAAAAAAGAATGGTCAACACAGTGACCCAGCATTATCTGTGGGAGGAGTGTGACTCCTGATTCCAACAAGCCTCCTGTACGCAGACCTTCTGCAGAAAATCAGGGGTGTCAGACCACAGCACGGGTATTAGGTGAGACTAAAGAACTGTGTTCATTTTGCTGGCATGTCCTTTTGTTCCTAATGTAGAGCCTCCATTGGTTAGAGCTCTGTCCTTGGGTATTTACAGAGGAAATGACATGATGTCTTGTGTTTGTTTTAAAATACCGCAGCCGTCTCCTTCCCCAAAGTGGACGGGTGGTGTGGGTAGATGAGAATCAAAGTAATTCTTGATGCTGGGGAAAGACGATGTGGAGTTCATTATATATTCCATCTCCCAGGTGGTGCTAGTGGTAAAGAACCTGACTGTCAGTGCAGGAAACATAATTAGACTCGGGTTCAGTCACTGGGTTGGGAAGATCCCCTGGAGAAGGGAATGGCAACCCACTCCAGTATTCTTGCCTGGATAATTCCATGGATAGAGGAGCCTGTTGGTCTACAGTCCATGGTGTCGCAAAGAGTCAGACACGACTGAAGCAACTTAGCACACATGCATGCATTGCCTTGTGTTAGGGACATAGCATAAATAAAAACAAAAATTCAAGTGAAGAGGCCAGATGAAGCACTGGTTGTTTTCAAGAGTACCTGATTTATTCAACAAAGATGTTTTTCCATCACCTACTTACTTCAGTTCAACAGATTTTTTTTTTAAACAAACACCTACTTCATACAGAATTGAATAAGACACAGCTTCTGCCCCTCAGAAGCTCACCATCTGGTTGGGGAGGAGAGACTTACATTTGCAAAAAGAAAACTAATACTAATACTAATAGTCATACTCATACTAACACCAAGAGCTAAATTGACAATATGCAAAACAGTCAAAAACTATCACAAACAAAGTCAAGGTGCAGAACTCTGTGTCTGGTATGCTACTTTTTGAATATATAAGGAGAAAAATAAGAACTGCCAGTTTTATTTGCTTATGTGTAAGTATAGAAAAAGTCAGGAAGGACATATAAGCAACTATGAAAAATCAATACCTATTTAGGAGAAGACAGGGAAGAGGTTTTGCTCATGTGTGCGTGCGTGCTATGTCACTTTAGTGGCGTCTGACTCTTTGCTATCCGATGGGCTATAGCCCAACTAGGCTCCTCTGTCCATGGAGAGTCTTCAGGCAAGAATACTGAAGTAGGTCGCCATACCAGGGGATCTTACTGACCCAGGAATCAAACCCGAGTCTCTTATGTCTCCTGCATTGACAGGTGGGTTCCTTACCACTAGTGCCACAAGCCCACATCGTCTCATACTTTCTGGTTTTTGAAGACATGTGAATGTATTGCATATACAAAGTTTAAAATAAGCTCTCAGCTCCTCCACATCAGACCATGTCGTTCCTCTATTAAAAACCCTTTGGGAATTCCATGGTGGTCCAGACAGGATTCAGTGCTTTCATTGCTGTGGCCCGCATTTGATCCCTGGTTGGGGAACCAAGAGCCTGTGATCCGTGCAGAGTGGCAACAGAACAAAACAAAACAAAAAGCTGAGAGATCCTGTAGTCCTTGGTGTATGCTGCACAGTCCTTTCAGTGGCTCTTCAGGATGCCCATGGTCTGGCTTCTACAGCCTCGTATCTTGTGCCTGTCACACAGATGCTGCAGGCTCCCAGCTCAGCCCAGCCCACTTGGATGCGCAAAACCAAACAATTCTTTGCTCCGTCTGGTTCATCTTCACTTCTGTCTGGCCTGACAAGCCCCGATCATTCAGGTTTCCCTGAGATGCCGTATTCTCACAGCAGCTCATTCAGCAACTTGCTTTAGATCCCACACATCTCTATTCTGCTAAGGAAATGTGTGGTGTTTGGAAATAATTGTTTCCTTTCATCTTTTATGTTACATGTGAGCTCATTCGTGTCTGACACTTTGCGATCCCATGGACTGTAGCCTGCCAGGATCTTCTGTCCATAGAATTTTCTGGGTAAAAATACTGGAGTGGGTTGCCATTTCCTACTCTAGGGGACCTTCCCAACCCAGGGATTGAACCCATGTCTCTTGTGTCTCCTGCATTTGCAGGTGGATTCTTTACCATTAGCTCTACCTGGGAAGTCCCATTTGTGAGTAATTGAGTCCTTTCATCTTTTATACTCTGTAAGCTAGTCTCATGATCTCCTGTGTTCCATCACATATTTCTAAGCCTCCTGTTTTTTTGTTTTGTTTTGTTTGTTTGTTTTTATCTACTTATTATTTGGCTGTGTTGAGTTTTGTGTTGATTCTAGTTGTGGTACACAGATTCAGTTGGCCCATGGCATGTGGAATCCCAGTTCCTGGATCACGGATTAAATCCGTGCTGCCTGCGTTAGAAGGCAGGCTCTCAGTCGCAGGACCACCAGGGAAGTCCCTCCAAGCCTCCTGTTTAGTTGGATATAGAATGTTTCAGTGAAGGGGCCACAGTTATAGAACATAAAGACATGACCAGCTAGCATGTGTGTATAGGAGAAGATAGCGTTTCCATGAGGAGGAAGGTGGAAACTGTTAGAATGAGCAGAAAGGAAGTGGCATAAAACACAAAGCAAGAGGCAGCTAAGGGACACTTTCTGCAGCAGAGATCTTCCTTGAATCAAGGTAATGGAAGGCCAAGAGAGGAAAGTGGTGGGGGTGGGTGGTGGGGGAGATGCATGTAGAGAAAAGACTTATAAGTTTATTAGACAAGGAGCAGGGACCATCCAGGGCAGAGGGTGTTGATACATGTTTTTGGAGGTCTGCGAACTTCTAGCAACTGCACAGAAACTTCCATGGAGATCTTTATGGTGCATTTTGTTGTTGTTGAGTGAACTTCATAGCTTTTTAAAAAAAAATTCTGAAAACCTAGAGATTTAGTGAAGTGAAAGTCACTCAGTCATGTCTGACTCTGCGACCCCATGGATGGTAACCTGAAAGTGTCCTCTGTCCATGGGATTCTCCAGGCAGGAATACCGGAGTGGGTAGCCCATTCCTCCTCCAGGGGATCTTCCCAACCCAGGGATTGAACCAAAGTCTCACGAATTGCAGGCAGATTCCTTACCATCTGAGCCACCAGGGAAGCAGAGATTTAAGATGGATTGAAAGGACATCTCCGGTGGTCCAGTGGTTAAGACTCTGCCTGCCAATGCACAGGACATAGGTTCAGTCCCTAACATTGGAAGATTCCACATGCGGAGCCTGTTCTCTAAAGCCCACAAGCCACTCCTGATCCCTTGCACTCTAGAGCTGGTGCTCTGCCATGAGAGAAGCCATTGCAATGAGAAGCCCGCACACCACAGCTAGAGAGTAGCCCCTGCTCGCCTCGACGAGAGAAAACCTGCACACAGCAACGAAGACCCGGCACAGCCCAAAATAAACAGATCAAAACATAAAAAGGACTAAAGATCTTTTTAGCCTTAGAGGAACCAGCTGAACTGAGAAGAGGATGTCATGGCACCATGAATGCAGGCTGGCAATCTGGGAGAACCAGGAGGCAGACGTGGGGAGAGGTTCACAGAAAAAGGTGCAGCCAATGGGAGGAGGGCCGTGGAGTCAGTGATGGTCATGGAAGGAGGAGCTCTGTCGCCGCTGGGATTGTGAGCACGTTGCTCGCCTCACTGAGCCCACTTCCACCGCTAGAAAGGTGGGTATTACTAAAACACCTTCTTGCCTCCCACACAAGGGAGTCATGAGGGGCTAAGAAACATTCCTAACATCTGAAAAGCTGTGGGCTTTTTAATTTTTTTTATGCAATTTCCCTTATATTTAATGTAAAAATAACTGCATGCTAAGTCACTTCAGTCATGTCCGACTCTTTGCGACCTCATGGGCTGCAGCCCGCCAGGCTCCTCTGTCCGTGGGATCCTCCAGACAAAAATACTGGAGTGGGTTGCCATGCCCTCCTCCAGGGTATCTTCCTGACCCAGGGATCGAACCCGTGTCTCTTACATCTTTACCATTAGTGCCACCTGGAACAACAGCTCCACTGAATGGTGGGGAGAGGGAGGTTCTTAGCCTTTCATGGACGTTATGGGACTAGGAAGAAGGATTTAGTGTCTCCCCAGACTACAGTCTTTTCCCATTTAGTTAATATACGGTCAGTTTGGAATGGCCTTTGCTTCTTTTCTGTAAAGTTCCGGGTATGGACATCAACCCGGGGACTCCACATTCCAGAGCAGTTTTGTACAGTGACAGCCTGGGCTGCTGTCCTGTCTGCCTCCCCCTGGCTGGGCCCTGGACCCTACTTCACCCTGCACCCTGGGCCTCTTGGGTATGAAGGGGCAGAGACAGCCGTCCTGAGCTCACGGGGTGAGGTGAGGGCCACCTGGTAGAACAGATGTGGCGCCCTGGGCAAGGGCCCGCCGTTGAAGCTGCCCTGAGCTTGGCTCGTCTGAGTGGCAGGAGACGGGCAAGTCTCGTCTCAGCCCCTCGTGAGCGTCTGCATCAGTGCCCTCTCTAGCGCTGCCCAGTGTTGGGGGTTTACGGGGATGCCTGCTCAGCCATGGAGGGGGCCATCTTTGTCCAGTGCTGCTCCCGTGATTAGGAGCTGGACACTCCACTGCCTGTTCAAGGCTCCTGAGTTCAATCCAGAAGATCCCTTTTCAAGCCTACTCTGCCTCCCCACAACTTTGATTATGAACGAGGTACTTTCCATCACTGAGCCTTTATGACCTCACTTCTACTTTGAGTGTTCAGGCTGTTGAGAGGGTGCAGTCGTCTCCTTGGGGTGCAAAGTACCACAGACCAGTGTGTGCTAAGTCGCTTCAGTCACGTCTGACTCCGTGTGACCCTATGGTGGACCCTCTGTGTGACCGCCAGGCTCCTCTGTCCCTGGGATTCTCTAGGCAAGAATACTGGAGTGGGTTGCCGTGCCTTCCCTTCAGGGGATCTTCCCAACCCAGGGCTCGAACCTGAGTCTCTTGCATCTCCTGCATTGGCAGGTGGGTTCTCTACCACTAGCACCACCGGGAGGGGCGTAAACAACACGGAAATATTCTTTCACAGTTCTGGAGTCTGGACGCCCGAGATCAAAGTGTCTGCAGGCTTGGTTTCTCCTGAGGCCTCTCCCAGGCTTGTGGGGCCATCTTCTCCCTGTGTCTTCACATGGCCTTCCCTTGACCCATGTCCTGATCTCTTCTTATAAGGACACCAGTCACACTGGATTAGGATCCAGCCCCTACAACCTTATTTTAACTACCTCTTTAAAAACTGTGTCTCTAAATACAGTCATATTTTGAGGTACTGAGAGCTAGGACTTCAGTACAGGAATTTTAGGGGGTGTGGGGGCACTGTTCAGCTCATAATAAGTTAAGGGAGAAAACTGTGTATTGAAACTTGGCATAAAGCAGCCACTCGATTAGTGCTAGTTCGGTATGTGGACGTGTTTTCAGAATCACTATCATCAAGAACACAAATAACAAATATTGGTGAGGACGTGGAGTAAAGGGAGAGCTTGTGCACTGCTGGTGGGAATGTAAATTGGTGCAGCCACTGAGGAAAACAGTATGGACGTTTCTCAAAAAATTAAAAATAGAACCACCTATAGTAGAAAAAACGAAAACACTAATTCAAAAAGATACGTGCACCCCAAGATCCGTAGCAGTGTTGTTTACAACAGGCAAGCTATGGAAGCAACTGAAGTGTCCATCAGCCGATGAATGGATAAAGAAGAGGTGGTGTGTATACATATATTTATATATGTAGATGTATGTGGTGCATATATATATTTATAATGGAATATATATATATATTTATAATGGAATACTGCTCAGCCATAAAAAGAATGCAATTTTGCCATTTGCAGCAACAAATGGATGGATTGGAGGGTATTATGCTAAGTGAAATAAGACATAGAAAGGCAAATACTGTGTGATATCACTTATATGTAGAATCTGAAAATACAACAAACTGGTGAACGTAACAAAAAAGAAGCAGACTCAGATACAGGGAGCAAACTACCAGTGGGGAGAGGGAAGGGCAATATAGGGGTAAGGAACTAAGAGATACAAACTATGGGGTATAAAATGAACTACAAGGATGTATTATACAATATGGAGAGTATAGTCAATATTTTATAATAACTATGAAAGTGAAAGTCGCTCAGTCATGTCTGAGTCTTTGCAACCCCATGAACTATACAGTTCATGGAATTCTCCAGGCCAGAACACTGGAGTGGGTAGCCTTTCCCTTCCCAAGGGAATCTTCCCAATCCAGGGATTGAACCCAGGTCTTCTGCATTGCAGGCAGATTCTTTACCAGCTGAGCCACAAGGGCAACCCATAAAAGGGAAGCTTATAATAACTATAAATGGAGTATAGTATTTTAAAATTGTGAATCACTATATTGTATACCTGTGACATATAATATTGTACAGCATCTATGTGGCGCAGTGGTAAAGAACCTGCCTGCCAATGCAGGAGAGAGAGGTTCTATCCCTGGGTAGGGAAGATCCCCTGGGAGAGAAAAAGGCAACCCACTCCAGTGTTCTTGTCTGGGAAATCCCATGGACAGAAGAAGATGGTGGATTACAGCCCATGAGGTCGCAAAGAGTTGGACCCAACTGAGCACACAGGCACACATACTTCAATATAAAAAGGAAAGAGAGGTTGATGTGTGTGGCTGCGCTCTATTTTGTTGAGGTGACTTATGGTTCATGAGCGGGTGTGACGGTGGCTCTGTCTAAGCTGAACCGGCCTTGGGCTTCATTTCCATCTAGCTCATGCCCAGCCTGGCTGTCTGCTGCGCCACAGCTGGAGAGAGGCACCGGAGGGCAGAATTGAGAATTTATTTTTGGCTGTGATGCTACTGAATCAAAAATGAACTTGGTAAGTCTCCTGAGGCCACATAGCATGAGGGGTTTCAGGACATTGTCCATCTGCGGTCTTACTGGTTGCAAGCCCTATATCACTGGGGCACAGGTTCAAAATTGTCATGTTAAGAATGAAGGAAGGACTTCTCTGGTGGTCCGCTGGCTAAGACTCCATGCTCCCAGTGCAGGGAGCCTGAGTTCAATCCCTGGTCAGGGAACTAGATTCCACGAGCCATAACCAAAGATCCTGGGTGCTGCCATTAAGACCTAGTGCAGCCAAAAAAAAAAAAAAAAAACAAGAGAGAAGGAAAATCCATCCTGAGCCATTGAAGTTACTGGTGACATCTTTATAAAATAGCCTTTCAGTGTTTGTTCAGCTAACAGAAAAGCAAACAAAGAGCAGTGGTAACAACAATCACAAAAATGATGAAAGAGGGAGAGGGAGCTGCCTGGATCCAAAGATGAGAAAAGCAAAAATCTCTGGAAAATTTCTGTCCCTCCCTGCTTCTGTCCCAGGACAGGGGAGCAGCAGCTCTGGCTTTGGGCTTTTCCTCTCTCTTTTCTCAAATTTCCTGTTCCCAGTTTCCCACATCCCATAAATGTCATCACCCTCCATGGATTCCTCTGAGTGATGCCTCCGTGGCTCTCTGTCACTCAGAATGTCCCTCTGGCCAGGGTTCATGGCTGTGGGTAAGACCTGTCAGTTGGAAACCAGTCAATCTTAAGGGATATCAGCCCTGAATATCCAATTCATTGGAAAGACTGACGCTCGAGCAGAAGCTCCATTACTTTGGCCACCTGATGCGAAGAGCCAACTCATTGGCAAAGGCTCCAATGCTGGGAAAGACTGAAGGTAAAAGGGGAATGGGGTGACAGACGGATAGCTAGATCACCAATGCAATGGACGTGAATCTGAGCAAGCTCTAGGGAGGTAGTGAAGGATAGGGAGGCCTGGTGTGCTGCAATCTGTGGGATCACAGAGATGAACACGACTGAGCGACTAAACAACAGACAAGAACGCTTCCTTCCAGAGAGAAGCAGGCAGAGGCCTTCAAGCCCATGAGCCGTTTGCCTGCAACTTTTAACCCCCTCTGTGCTCTCTTGGTTAACGGTAATTATCATTGTTCAAGAGACACACCACAGAGGGGAGTGTCCTCAGCTAAATGGGCTAAATGATGAAATGGAGGTGCAGATGTTTCTCTTGTACACAGCTCTGTCTATTCCAACAGCATAAATGATGAATTTGAGCCCTATTCAAAATGAGCCCTGAAACCTCAATGGAGGTGAGCAAGAAAGAAAATTTTAATTCTAGATTTTGGGAAAACAAAAATTTCTGGTTGTAATTTTGGATCCCCTTGATGGATGGATTTGCTTCAGGTGGGGGATGTCAAAGGCTCAGGTGTGAGTGGCAGGGGGAGGGCGGCCACAGCTGCAGTGCAGAGAGGCCAGATGGCTTGCCAGGAAGGAGTGAAAACTTGGGGAATTCTAATGATGAGCAGCCCTCAAAGAGCTTTCAGAGAGCGGCCAGACGTGCTGGGGAGCCTGGGAGCCATTGCAATTAACATCTAGAAACAATCGTGGGACATGCTTGCCTAAAATATAGACCTGGGCACACTCAGTGTTTGGAGCATGCGCTCAGGGCAAACAAAGCAGTACATGGATGTATGCAAATATGTACGCATTTCACACACACACACACACATACATATATACACACATATATAGTACATGTTTGTTAAATGTATGTTGATTAGAAAAAAATCAAATGGGGAGGAGACTGGCAGATCCCAGGTTTTCCAAGTCTCCATATTCGGTTCACTTCCCCACATTGCCACTGGGAACATGCCCCTGGCTGCCAATCTGGGGACGGAACAACTTCTTGCTGCACCCAGCCTGGCCCAGGTGTGCTCTCTACCTTTTGTGTGAGCTGTGCCACCAAGGAAAGGTGAGGCTGTCACTTTTCTCAAGCTGCTGCTAGGCTCTCTCTTCCTGAGCTGAAAAGAGCCTAAGGTTTTTTGTTTTTTCCCTATTAAATAGTATAAGACCACTTTAAATAGCCAGGTGAAGTGAAAATGTTAGTCACTCAGTCATGTCCGACTCTTTGCAAACCTATGGACTGAAGCCCTCCAGGTTCTCTGTCCACGGGATTTCCCAAACAAGATATTGGAGTGGGTTGCCATTCACTTCTCCAGGGAATCTTCCCAATGCAAGGATCAAACATGGGTCTCCTACCTTGCAGGCAGATTCTTTACTGTCTGAGTTACCAGGGAAACCCAAATAGCCAGGCGGTAATGGTCAGATGTTTTAGTATTTATGCAGAGTTCATGGAAAGGAGTTCACAGTAGTCTCAGGAGTCTTACTAACTCTCAGGTTAGTGAGTGTGACTGTCTGTGCATGTGTGTGTAGGATGACAGGAAGTTGGGGAATAGGTTGGAAGGACAGCAGCATCTCTTTTTAAAAAAACTGAGTGGAAATTCCCCAGAGGTCCAGTGGTTGGGACCTCTGTGCTTTCACTTCTGGGGGTGTAAGTTTGATCCCTGGTCAGGGAACCAAGGTTCCACAGGCCACAAGGTGCAGCCAAAACCCGCCGCCCCCAAAAACAAACAAACAAAAAAACAAGACAAGACTCTGAGCATCTGTGCTTTTGCATGGTTTCCAGTAAGAAAGTATCTGTATAGTGGACTTCCAGTTGAGTGCTCTCCTGAGGAGACAGACCACATGAGGAGGAAGGGGCCAGTTCCCCTCTTTTGCTGGCCGTGCTGAGGCTGTTCGTTGACAAGGGTTTGAGAGGACAGGTAGAGAGGTGCTCGTCACCCTGGGAGGATCTGCCTGCCAGCCCCCACCCACCCCCTACCTGCTTCTCACCTGTGCTGGTGTCGTCTTCAAACTGGACCACCCTCATCCTTGTCTAGTGAACTTATTTGACTCTGATCCCATAGCTGCAGGGCAGTGCCAGGATCCCCAGCCAAAGCCCACGTGATGAGAGCTGGGCTGCGTGCAGGACGGGGCTGGGGCTTCTTCTCCGAGGCTTTTCAGGGCTGCCTGGCTTGGCTGCTGTCACATTCGGTAGCGCAGGAGACGGATGAGGAGACAAAAAGAATTCCTGCCAGGCTTGGGGTGTTACCGGATTTCTATTGACTCTCCCCGCATTTGAGTCTGTTCCTGGTCTTGGAGGAGAATTAGTAATCATGACCCCCCAAAGTCTCAGTGTGAAAAGGAAAAAACCCACAACACAGCAGGCTTTTCTTGCCAGCCTTTCGCTTTACCCGTAGTACAGGTTTGCTGTCTCATGTGGCTGCAGTTAAGTTGGTACAGGTAGTCACTCCCTGGTGTGGCTGGAGAATCTGCCTACTGTTTTCCTTTTCTGTCACCCCTGCCCCTCTCTCATATCTATTTGCTCCCAGGGAATTCTACAACACGCAATGAGGATAAGAAAAAATACACGAGTCTCTAAGGTTCTACAGCCCACAGTGGTTTGGGAGCACAAGGGACAGTCTAGTTGTTAAGCAGCCATGATCCTGGGCTTTGATGGGTATGTCAATGACAAATGGGCTCTCGGCATGGGTGCTGGCCATCTACCTCTACGAGGATTAAATCATGAGCTGCTACAGCTGCTGACCTTCAACACTCCCCTGAATGGAGTGGAGAGCAGAAATGAGGAACTCTGCTCAGGGAAAACGTGGCAGGACAGGTTTTCAGATGGTCAGGTATATTCAGGAGCCAATTTTATTTTATACAATTCTTGTTTCTCCTCATATCTAGACAGCACTGTAATCCTTCATGGTGACGGCTGTTCCTCACGACTAGCAAAGCTTCACGAAACCAGTAGAAACCTTCTGGAGAAATATGTGCTTGATGGCATATACACCCCCACCACCAAAATCTCAGACAGATCTCCCCACCCACTGCCTCTTTGGAGCAGCTTCTCAGAGGCATCTGAAGTATCATCTCCCAGGCTGCAGTCCTCATTTTGTCCCAAATAAAACTAAACTCTCAACTCTCACATTGTGCATTTTTTTTAAGTCCACAGGTGTGTGAGAATGGAGGTGACAAAATAGTAGAGATAGTGGAGAGCAGGTGGGGGACAACCGATGGCAGCATTGAAGAGCAAAATCCCCCTCTAAGGAGCTCGTAGGCAGACCAGGGTGTGGGCTCTGGGACGCATAGGACTCTGGCTGGTCTGTCCCTTTTGGCTCAGTGTGCCAGGCTGTCGGCCAGCGGTTACTGGGCGAGAGGAGCCTGGGCAGAGGATGAAGAGGAGAGGAAGCCATGTGGGCGAAGCTGAGCCAAGCAGAGAATGGGTGAGGGGTGAGAGAGGCCAGAAATCAGAAATGAGAGTGCAGGAGGGCGAATATGAGGAAGTGAAACCGTGGGGTTTGCAGAGAGGCATTGTGATTTGGGGGCAGGAGACCTGGGTCTCACCTCTGCCCTTTATGAGCTGGGGAGCCTTGCAAAAGGGACTTACCCTCTCTGAGCCTCCATCTTGCCACCTTGAAAATGGAGCCAATGATCATTTGCACCCCCTCTCCTTCAGAAGGCTTGTGTAAGAATTAAACGAAGACATGAAGGCTCTGTAAGACAAAACTCATGCTAACACACTCCTCAGCCAAACAGTTGGTTGGGTCAACAAATTGGGTTGAAGGAAGAACTAAATAGAAGTGTAGAAAACAGAACATAGAGAAAAGATGATTAGTCCAAGTAAGCAGGAGGGAGCCAGGTGGAGAATTAAGAAAGAACCAAATGGTGCTAGTGCTGGTGGAGACACCAGACGAACTCGAAAATGCAGAAGGAGTGACAGGGTCTGTTGGTTGAACAGTGGCACCCATGTTTAAGAGACTAGTGTTGGCTATTGTGCAAGTGAGTGGAGGCAGGGACAGGAGGAGGCGAGCAACGGAGAAACCCCAAGGTGGAAGTGGTGAGAGAAAGTCAAGCAAGAGTTTGCCTGAGGGAGGCTGAAGGCAGAGGCAGGAGGTCGCGCACTGATGGACAGACAGACAGAGCCATTGTGGGTGGGGTACAGCAGACAGACGGGCAGTTTGAGGCAGGGTACCTTAGTTGAAATTTGGGCTAGATGAAATCTTTATATCCAAAACGGCAATCTAAGGAATGGATGGGATCATGTTGTTTCAGGAAAGAAAGTCTTCACTGATTTGTTCTGAATCCAATTATTTGGTTCGAACTGGAAGCTGAGTCATGTGTAAGGGAGAGTCCCATGTCTAACTCGAGAGAAAGGTGAAGCTTCTGTGATCCAGTGCCATCAGAAGCAAAGGAAGAGCCTTGGCAAGGAGGTGACAGCATTATTCAGCCTTTCAGGAGGGGAGCCAGTGAAAACGGGGTGATTGTAGTTGACTTAAGGGGTAAAAGTTGAGAGGCAGAGGACAACCCAGGTTGAAAGGGCTTCTCTGAGAGGCCCTTTTGTTCCTGGGCAAGACGTCGCTACTGCTGGGTTCAAGGGGAGAGGGAAGGATGATGGCTTGCCAATGAACCTATGAAGAATGAGGCAAAGCAGCATGGAACCATTTGTTTGGGCTTTATAGATTTTCTAATAAAAACGTCAAGTCTTTTCACACCATTTTGAAAATGTCATCAAATGCAAAACAGTCCTCCTTGTGCCAGTGACAAAGGCTGCATTTCCAATGGTAAATTCCATCCTGAGATGCAAGCACAAAGTTTCTCAGGTTTGCCTCCAAGTCAACCCAGGGGTCAGCGTTGGTCCAGGACCCTTCAGGGTGACCCTTCATAGGAACTGACCCCTCCCCATGGAGCCCAGAACCTTCCTGACCATGAAGTATTGGGGGAGGGAGTAAGGCTTAAAGTTTGGGAACATCCCTGAGAACAGGTCCACTTCTGAGCTATGTTTGGGGACTGAAGTGTGTATCTCTGAGTTATTTCTGACTCAGATTATTTCTGATGTTGTCATTAAAAAAAAAAATCTTTCAATGGACTTTCTTGTCTCTGGACTCCCCTCCTTGCCTCATACTCTTCCTCGAAATTATTATTTGTATTAATTATTATTATTTTAATGCATCTTTAATCAGGTGACATCCCAGCTCAAAGACTTTCAATGGTTCCCCTTTGCCTATTTTTGGTTTTCATTTTCATAACATTTTAACGTTAACCTAAGAAATCCAAAGATTTTATCATTATGAAGTATAATCCACATTAGAATGATAAATAAGATGTTTTATATCCTTTCTTTGTATTGAGCTTCAAACCCAGTGTGTGTGTTGTCCCATTATAGCCCATCTCAGGTGGCGCTAGTGGTAAAGAACTCTCATGACAATGCAGGAGATATAAGAGGCTCGGGTTCTATCCCTGGGTCAGGAAGATCCCCTGGAGAAGGAAATAGCAACCCACTTCAGTATTCTTGTGTGGAGAATCCCATGGACTGAGAAGCCTGGTGGACTACAGTCCATACGGTTGCACAAAGTCAGACACAACTGAAGCAACTTAGCACACAGCACACACACAATTTTAAAATTCAATTTTATCAGGTATATTTCATCTGTGTTTAGATTTCCTAGGCTTGACAGTTGTAAGAGAAGATCCACAAACCAAGTTGTCTAAGCATGCCTCAAACATTTTCAATAACTGAATCAAACATCCGGTTTTAGAGATGAATTTACATTAGTTAAGTTTGAATCAAAGAACAGAAATCTCACCCTTGTTGCAGAGTAGCATCCCACGGTAAGGCTGCACTCACTCCTCTTTGTCTTTTATATCAGTTGCAAACTCCTGTGACTGGCTTTCTGTCCCTAACTCCTTTGTAGCCTTATCTTCTGCAGTTGCTGGGCATGGACCTTGTACTCCAGCCAAACTCACCCAGCCTCTGTCCCACCCCTCCACATTTTCTGTTCTCCACTGCAGGGCCTCTGTCACCCTCTTCATCCAGGGCATTTTTCCCTTCACACCATTTTTGCGTATTAAAATCCTGGTGTTCCTTCCAGATTTATCTCAGAAGCCACTTCTTCCATGAAATCTGTCCTGATTTTCTGAACTGTGAGTCTGTCAACTGTGATTTCTCCTTCTTTTTTTTTTATACTTTAAAGCACACTGGGGCCAGGACTTCCCTGGCATTCCAGTGATTAAGACAGTGCCTTCCACTGCAGGGGGTCATGGGTTCAATTCCTGGTTAGGGAACTAAGATTGCACATACTGTGATACATGGCCAAAAGTTAAAAAAAAAAATCTTTTAAAAAAGAACACTGGTGCCTCTAATTAATCCACATTGACCTATATCTTAGTCTAATCCGAGACGCTCATCTCCTCAGCCCCACACATTTTCCAGCCCCTACACCCCATCACCTGCACTAAAGCCTCCTTGAGTTGCCTCCTCCTTGTGGGCCACAAGGATTAGGGAAGAGCGAAAGCTTTCCATTTAGAGTCAGCCTTCTTTTGGGGTTCATCTCTGCTAAGTTGACTTGGTAAAAGGGCCATAGATGGAAAAAAGAAAAGAAGAAAGTAGGGAGAGCAGTTGGGTTTTGACCTTGGTCTGTTCTAGCTCATCAGATGGGCCAAACCACATCTAACTTTGGAGGATGTCTCTTTCCTGGGCCCAGAGGCAGAGGCCAGGAAGGGAGCTGCAGATAGATGGTCTGCCTTCCCTGGCAGGTCCTCTGCAGCTCCGAGGAAAAAACTAAAAAGAGAAAAAGGAGAGGGGGTTTCTGAAGGGACTCTGTCTCACATATGGGGCTTCCAGTGGGGCTCATTCTAGGAGGGTCATGGTCCAAGCACTTCCTCTCGGATCCTCTGAGTGGGAGGGATACCAAACATAGGAAGGGCTTACTTCCGATCCAGGCAAACACAGGAATTACACTCCTTGACTTAAAAAAAAAAAAAGTGTATGGATCTGGGGCAAAGCCAGCGGAAGGCAGTCAGGGTCACCCATGTTCTGTGGGGATGCTGTGGTCAACTCAGCAGGCCTACCAGCTTCCGATCCCAGCAGCCGCCAAGGGTCTGTGGTTAGATTATCAAGTCTCGGCAAGAGCTTTCCAGGATGCAAAACACTTGGAGAAGAATAAGAAGAAGAAAGCGGCTCCCGGATGGGATTCTCATTGGGGCAGGAAGTCTGTTAGGAAGTCTTAGTCTGTTAGCCCAGAATTTGATGGTTTAGTCCTAGATGGACCAGTGGTTCACGGTAGAAACCTGAACGCGTCCACATCATGCCCAAGTTTTCCACATGTAGATGGGATTGGGCAACCTGGCCCAAAACGACTGATTTAGCTTCAGGCTGGAAAGAACTACAGCCCTCTTCCTTCCTCCACTCTCCTCCTTCCCTCCCTCCCTTCTTCCTTCCTTCCTTCAACAGACATTTATTAAATGCCTGCAGTAACCAAGAGGACATAGCAGTGAGTGAAACAAACTCCCTGACCTTATACACATGCTAGCAATAGCTAGATAAGCAAAAACATTTCAATAACAAAACATAAAATATTTACTTAATAACATAATACAAATATCATATACTTGGATATAATATATAATATGTATTATATGTAAATATAAAATAATAGATGAAATTATTATTTTATGTAGTACTTTATATATATATATATACTCACATGGAGAAGGCAATGGCACCCCACTCCAGTACTCTTGCCTGGAAAATCCCATGGACGGAGGAGCCTGGTAGGCTGCAGTCTCTGGGATCGCTAAGAGTCGGACACGACAGAGCAACTTCACTTTCACTTTTCACTTTCTGCATTGGAGAAGGAAATGGCAACCCCCCTCCAGTGTTCTTGCCTGGAGAATCCCAGGGACAGGGGAGCCTGGTGGGCTGATGTCTATGGGGTCGCACAGAGTCGGACACAACTGACGCGACTTAGCAGCAGCAGCAGCAGCATATACTAACATACACATGCACATATATGAATGCATGCTCAGTCACTCAGTTGTGTCCAACTCTTTGTGACCCCGTGGACTGTAGCCCACCAGGCTCCTCTGTCCATGGGAATCTCCAGGCAAGAATACTGGAGTGGATTGCTATTTCCTTCTCCGGGGATGCTCCCAATCCAGGGATCAAACCTGCATCTCCTGCACTGGCAGGCAGGTTCATTACCACTGAGCCACCTAGGAAGCCATTTATATATATCTTTGGAACAGAGCCACCTAGGAAGCCATTTATATATATCTTTGGAACAGAGCCATTGATTTGAAGAAGCATCATCTGAGTGGGTAGCACTGGGACAGAGTCCTGGATGAGACAAGAGTGTTGTTGGGGGAAGTGTCACCTGCAGAGGAAGCTTTGAGTCAGTCCCCGTGGCAGCTGCATGACCCAGGGCAAGGCGATAACTTCTGGGAAGCTTGTTTCCATGGTTTAAAATAAAACTTAAAGCTAAGCCCTACTGAATGAGGGTGGTGGGGGAAGCTTCCCAGGTGGCTCAGTGGTTAAAAAAAAAAAAAAAAAAAAAGGCCACCTGCCAGTGCAAGAGCTGCAGGAATTTCAGGTTCAATCCCTGGGTCTGGAAGATCTCCTGCAAGAAGAAATACAGTATTCTTGCCTGGAGAATCCCATGGACCAAGGAGCCTGGTGAGTTACAGTCCATGGAGTCTCAAAGAGTTGGACTCTACTGATTGGCTGGGCATGCATGCAAAGACGCCTATGGGAGATTAAATGCAAGAAGGCCTGGGGAGGCCTGGCCCCCTGTACAATCTGGACCAGGTGGGTGCTATCTGGCTGAGGGCTCATCACCCCACTCTTCCTCAGGACCAGGGCACCCCTCAATCTCTCTGGGGCTCTTTCTTAATCCATCCAAGAGGGAAACAACCCTGCGCCCCTCCTCAAAAGAATGCAAAAGGGCAGGGGAGGTAGCAAGTGTCAAAACGCTTTGATCCAGCTCTAGGATAAAGGTCTGCAGAGAATTCAAGCACAGGGGAGAGGACGCCCTGCCCCCAGGGGCGTGAGGGCGAGGCCTCCGGCACCTGGAAGGGTTGAGACCCAGATGGAGGGAGCCGGATTTGCCGGCCCGGGAAAAGGCTGGGACGAGAGCCAGTCCCTCCCGGGGGGAGGCACAGCAGAAGGGCGGCTCCGGTGACCGCCCGGAAGCAGCAAAGCGGCAACACAAACAGGAAGCAGGACCGCGGATGAGGGGATGGGGCCCTGTGAGCGCCGGGAAGAGCCGGCGAGGTGGCGAGGGCGGCCGCCCCGCCCCCAGTGCTGGGGGAGCAGGCGCGGGGATGGTGCGGAGGGCGGCTGTCAGCCTAGTGAGACCGACATCCTTATCTAAGTACCGAGTAATGCGCCTTCTTACACTTCAAAAACACAAACCGAAAAACAGAGAGCTGCTGTGTTGCAGTTCTCTTCCCCCTAACTCTGTCGGGAAAGGGTTTTTCTACTTTCTTCTTACCCACTTGGGCTTCCCTGGTAGCTCAGCGGTAAAGAACCTGCTTGTCAATTCAGGAGACTGAGGGTTCGATTCCTGGGTAGGGAAGATGTCCTGGAGAAGGAAACGAGGAAACGGCAACCCACTCCCGTATTCTTGCCTGGGAAATCTCACGGACAGGTGAGGCTGGCGGGCTACAGTCCAGAGAGTCCACAAAGAGTGGGATACGACTTAGTGACCCAACAGCAACTTACCCACTTAGGCATCTATCTTTCATTAGTGAAATAGCATTGCAGCCCTGCCTGCCATCACCCTCTGCTGATTCCAGAGGTGGGGCCCTGGGGGCCTGCCTGGTTATCAGGAACCTGCCTAGAAGCGGCATCTAGCAGATGATTGACTCCCAGTGAGAACAGGATCTGCATGGAAAATAACAAGAGTGGGTTGCAGATTGATTCATGGGACTGAGCATGGAGCGGCCCAAACTCCATCCTTTCTTCCGAGTTCCATCTCCGGGCTCCTGTCAGTCTCAAAATTGATAGAGCAGCCTGAAGCCATTGAACAGAGTTATGTGGGCAATCATCTTTCTAATTCTTGCACAAAGGTGCCAATACGTCAGGAGGACCCGGGCAAGGGGACAATGGGGTGGCTTTATTTCGCATCATGACAAGCAAACACTTGAATAGCAAAGAGTGCATGAGCTTTGCAGCAGCAGGGAAAAAAGAGAAGGCCCCTGCATGGATGCCTGGCTCCACTCCAGTAGCCCTGCACAGTGAAAAAAGGGGACTGCTAACAAAAAGTTCATTCAGTGGCTCCCCATCAGCCTCAGAGGTAATAAGTATGGATGGAGCTTCCATGGTGGCTCAGATGGCAAAGACTCTGCCTGCAATGTGGCAGACCCAGGTTTGATCCCTGGGTGAGGAAGATTCCCCTGGAGAAGGGCATGGCAACCTACTCCAGTATTCTTGCCTGGAGAATCCTATGGACAGAGAAGCCCGGTGGGCTACAGTCCATGGGGTCTCAAAGAGTCAGATATGACTGACTGACTAGTACACGCACACACACACACACGCGCGGATGAAACAGATGTCAGAAGATGGAGCACTATTTTGGAAAACTAAATAGCACTTTCTTATGAACCTGAGCATGATGCTGAAGGTCCTTTAAAATCAAAAGTCCCAGGTGAAACCTGTATCTAACATGGTGATAGGATGAGTGCCTGCGTGCCCACTGATACTGGAAGTGCTCTTAAGAAACAGCCCGGATTGATTGTTCTGGCACAAACAAATCACAGACTAATTTACGTATTCCTGCAGCTGCACCCCAGCCCAGGCGAGGAGTTGGCCAATTCACAGTTGACTAGTGCTGCCTCGTTCTTTGCAGATTTTGGCAGTTAACTGTAATTAAGATTTATTGTTCACTGGCTCACAGGTCAGGGAAGGCATGACAATACGGGTGACTTTTCTGTTTACTAGTAAAATGTTTGGCAGGGAGGGGAAGCCTCAAACCTTCCAAGCAGAACTTGACAGAAATAAATAGCACCCCTCCACTCCAGGACGGGCGCATGACCGATTTTAATCAGACACGAGGGTTCTCTTTAAGGGAGGGCAGGGAGAAATCGGCAGGAGCTAGTGAAGTGTGCTGTTGCTTTTGCCCCAGAAGGGGATGGGCTGGAAGCCAAATCAATTATTGCTGATCTTCTGGATTTGGGGAAGGGACTGTCTGCCCAGTGTGGGAGGCTGGGAGGAATGGAGACCTTGATGCCAACAAAGGTGCTGTGGAGAATAAGATCTGCCAGTCTTCACAGCCCCTCCTTGCTACCGAGAGGAGCATCCTTGCTCATCTCTCTCCGCTCTCAAGGATGCCCTTGGACCAAATCAGGTGGCTGGTAGAGGAGGGAGGCAGGGTTCAGCAGTCAGTGACTGTTCGCCTGCTTCTGCAGTCTGCTGAGGTCCTGTGTGGGTGACCCGCGACACAGTGGGTGTGAATGAACCAATGATCTGTAAGCAGACGGATGAAGAAGGGCATCACATCCCTCCTGGTTGATTAGAAGGCAGAAATGCTGAATCTAATGTCCTTCAGTTTCCTCGCATCTATAATTTATTGTCTATTATTGTTTGTCCTCCGTGGGGTCTCTTTGTCAGTGCCTATGTGAAATAAGAAAACATTACTCACATGAACCAGAGATTTAGACCCTGAGCTTGCTCTGTTTCTCTTGCTTCCTGACAGAGGATGGAAAAGAAAGACAAACCCTTTGCTCTATAGTAACACCGTTGACTCCAGAATATAACTTTATATGATTTTGTAAACATATCTTTGCATATCATTCTAAACTGTACACCATTCAGATGGTGGCTTATGAAAATGCATACAACATTTTAGAAAAAAATTGAAAGTAAATGAAGGGAAAATTGAATGATTCCCGGGATCCTCCTGTTTCATGTTGTCTATTAATATTCCAGATACCAATTCATGGAAGTTAAAGACAGTTAATTCTGGTCTCAGCTATCCAGGACTTCCCCCATCGCTTTAATTAGATGACGTTTGTTTTCCTTTTTACCAGAAAAGGATCTTGAGATTCTAAGAAGTATAAGAGAGATTTTGTTTTGATGTTATGAGGGGGCTATAAAAACAAGTATCTTCCCCAAAGGTAAAAGGAGGGGGGAGAACGGGTGTGAAATTCATGTTAATGGTGGCTAGAGACAAAATCTGAAGAAAGATTTGAAAGAAAACTTGGTGTTTTCTAGTCCTAAACACCAGATTTCTAGTCTCGTGGAATTCGGTTCAATGACAGTGATGCTAAATCACAGGAGAGGAAAATATAATTCTAAGAGGGTAGCTCCTAATATTTAGATCCAATTGTTAGTGGCGTTTTAACCACTTAAAGGAAAGTAAGACCTGCCTTTCACTAAAGTCACTGTCACTCGTTTGATTTTCAGATCTTGCCAGCATTCCTCTAGCCCAGGGACACTGAGAAAGGCACAGGGAGGCTCAAGGGAGTCTCAATTTGACCATAAATGTGAGCCTAGTGTACAGAGCCAAGGGACTCGCAAGGTGATCTCGGGGACCACAGACATCACTCCAGAGCTTCCCGAGTTGCTGATCTAAGCAAAGCAAATTGTTAAACTTGGGCCCAGACTGCCCTGGACGCAGATGCACCTAGAAAATGACGTGGAGGATGCTACAGCCATTTAACAGACAGGACGTTGTGGAGCCCACTGCTCTTGGGTCCAAACAATGGGAGGAGGAGAGAGGGAGCTGCAGTGGCTCGAAACAGGGGGCCAGCTGGAGGAGGCTCACTCTACTCTCATCCAGGGGCTTTGTGGAGGAAGCGGGGTCTCAGAAGCTAGTCGAATGATTGCAGGAGACAGCTTGATGAAATGGGATGGGGCAGGATTCCAGGCTCAGGGACTCATGCCCAGAACGAAGGGAGCTTGAAGGAGGGAAGATGCTTAGCTGAAGGGGCAGTGGGAAGAACTCCAAGGAAGGAAGTGGAGGAATGGGCTGTAATGTAGCTGAGTTGCTTACTTTTTGATTTGTACTCAGTCAGTCATGTCAGACTCTTTGTGACCTCATGAACTGTAGCCCACCAGGGTTGTCTGTCCATGGGATTATTCCAGCAAGAATACTAGAGTGGGTTGCCATTTCCTTCTCCAGGGAATCCTCCCAAACCAGGGATGGAACCTGCATCTCTTGTGTCTCCTGCATTGGCAGGCAGATTCTTTACCACAGGCCAGAAGCCCCTCTTGATGCGCATAGGAGACCCTTACCCTCTCAACACAATCACAGCTTCCCCATCTTCGCTGAAAATGTAACTACTTGTTATATACTTGTTTATAACAATGTATATTTGTTATAACCTCTGCGTTTATGCTTTGTTTCTTAAGAATAATATTATGCCCATATTAGTCATCACATTCTTAATGCAATGGTCAAGAATGAGAGAGGATTCATCAAAGAATGCCCAGATTAGGGAGAAAATGGATCAGAACCCAGGGAAAATAACTCCATTGTTTGAAAATTTTAAAAATGTGTTTAAAGAAGAGGAGCATGGAGTAATTATTATTTCCTGAGACACTAACCACTGGGAATTTCCTTTTATAAGGAGAAAGGTAAACAGTAGCTTTCTATCTTCAAGGAAGAGGCACAGAACTGTCAGAGATTTGGGGAAGCTTTAAGCAGATACTGTGGTGGTGGTTTGGGCTATCCTGGAGGCTCAGTCAGTAAAGAATCCACCTACAATGCAGGAGACATGGATTCCATCCCTGGGTGGGGAAGATGCCCTGGAGAAGGAAAGGACAGCCCACTCCAGTATTCTTGCCTGGGAAATCCCATGGACAGAAGGGCCTGGCAGGCTACCCACCCCCCACCCCCCACATGGGGGTCGCCAAAGTCAGAATTAGCCCTTAAAAATACTGTAGGAATGTCAATGCCCATTGATAGTGTGTGAGAGACTGGCTATCTTCCAGTGCCCTTCCCAGGAACAGAAGTTGTCGGTACTTATGACATCACAGGCAGAGAGCTGGGGTCGTGTTTTTATTCTGGTCTTCTCTGCCTGTGAGGAAAAGCCCTACCCACGATAAAAATCAAAATTGAACTCTCTCATCTATTTGACCACTGGCAACTCTTCTGTGAATTGCCTGTTCAACCCTATTGCCAATTTTTCTACTAGGTGCTTTATCATTTATTATTTTGCAGAAGTCCTTTGTGTATTAGGGACACACAGTTCATGCACAAGAGCTCTCAGGCCGTTATACCCTGGCTTGCATTCAGTAGAATTGATTTTCTTTTTCTTTCTCTAATTTTATCTTATACTGGGGTGCAGTTGATTAGCAATGTGGTGTCAGTTTCAGATGTACAGCAAAGTGATTCAGTTATAATATATCCATATATCTATTGTTTTTCAGAATCTTTTCCCACTTAGATTATTACAGAATGTTAAGCATATTTCCCTGTGCTATACAGTAGGCCCTTGTTGGTTATCTGTTTTAAGTATCTTCATAGGAGTGTCTCCATGTCAATCCCAAACTCTCAATCTATCCCTTCCCCTCAGCCCTTCTCCCTGGTAACTATAAGTTTTGTCTTTAAGTCTGTTGAGTGTAGAACAACTTTACTTAATTTGCCAATGTAACAGTTTAGAAAGGCCATTTCAGAGTTTTTGTTTATATTTGTCTGCTTATTAATGGGATTGAATATTTTATTAGGAATTTATATTTCTTTTGCAAATATCCCTTTCCCCATTCTGGTGGGGAGATGCTGACAGTGTTTTTCTTACTGGTTTGTAGGATATGAGCCCAGGGTCTAGGATTTGCGGTAAATAATTTGTCACTCAAATTTTAGGTACTCAGGTATCTGTGAGCTTTTTGGCTCTGCTTGCAGGGGGACTTCTAGCTTTGTGGACAGAGCAGGGAGAAGGTATCTGTTTCAACACCGACTTGTATTCTCCTTAAATTTAGAAATCACACAGAACTCTGCTAATGGGCCTTTCTGCCAGCTCTCTCCCCTGACTCTGCCTGATGGAACTTCATCCTCGCTAGCACCGTGCCCTGTCATCCGCTGTCACTGTTAACTTCTCTCCATCTCCGGGCCCCACGAGATGAGATAAGCCATATGAAGTGCAGGGTCTGCGTGGGGGAGGGGCCTTCTGAGCGCATCCTGACATTTCATTAAGGTGCCAGCTCACACCTGGTTGGAATGAGTTCACTCCGAGGCCCCTGAATCTGTGACATCAGTTTCCAGCCACACCTGTCTGGGACATCAGTCTTACAAGAGACCCAGGACTTCTCTCCGGAGGCTGCATCTCAGCCCCGACAGCTGGCTCACGAGGATGCATGTGTGCTTGCCCCTTCCACTTCTCTGACAGAGGCTGTGGAAATGCACAGTTAGCTTTGGCACCTCCCATCCCAGCCAGGTCACCACCAAGCCTCACGCATATGCAGGGGCTCAGCCCTGGGTGTGGGTGCTCAGTGTGTCAAAGCAACCCCGCCAGCAAGAGGACCCCTGGAGACAGGCATGAGCCCTTACTGTATACTCGGCCCTTTGCGTACTTTTCATTTCAACAACCCAGCAGTGTAGCCATTTGTGTTTAAAAGTGAAGCCATGAGACTTCCCTGGAGGTCCAGTGGTTGAGAATACACCTCCAATGCAGGGGGTTTGAGTTTGATCCCTGCTCGGGGAACTAAGGTACTGTGTGCCTCAGGGCAACTAAATCTCAGTGCCACAACTTCTGAGAAGTCCTCGAGCTGCAACTGAGACTCTAAGCAGCCAAAAATAAATAAATAAAATATTTTTTAAAATTAAAGTGAAGCCATTAGGAAATGAGCAACATTAAGAAAACCCAGCCAGGATGCCAGCGATGGGCTGTGAACCCAGGTCTTCTGGCTGCAAAGTCTGCACACAGAAGTGCCCTGTGTGCCAGCCCTCTGCTGCTGATGCTGGGCTTTCAGCCTGCAGGGCAGGTTTGGGGGCAGGTGGGGAGGGCAGAGATTCCGAGTCGGTGTCCCGGGAGGGACTTGGCATGACCACATTTGGAACTGCCTACCCTCCTTGCCCTCTGCCCCCACCCCCATGCGACCTGCTCCCCACATCAGCACCTGTCTTCACCCTGTCCTTTGTTTATCATTCGTTACGCTGTATGTTCACTGCCGTGTCCCCAACATCCAGGAAGGCATCTTGACTTTGCAAACGAAACATGTCCTGCTTGCCCTGGAAGACGGCCGTCTGGAAAGATTTCCTGCAGACAGCTGTGCTCATCACTGCTCAGGCTTCTTATAAACTGCAGTCACAGAGGGTGGCACTTCCTGCCGGTGAGGAACCTCGGCCTCTCCCTGACCTCTCTCATTTTCCCTTGCTGTCCACCTTGGAATCCCTCTCTCATTTGCATCGAGGGCCTTGTTCTGCCTACCTCAGTACGCTCGCCCACCCTCACCCCTTGTCCAGGGCAGGGAAAAAAAGACAGCATGATTTGGAGGAGGAGGCAGGGGACAGATAGACAGTACAAGGCGGGCTGTGTCCACCTCCCAGTCTTCACTGGGCCATTTGGCTGCCCTCAGGCTGATCCTCCCCAGAACCACTCAGGGCTTCAGGCTGGCAACATTCCTCAGCTCCACTGGTCAATTACATCACCAAATAAATACAGGTGGAAGAAGCAGGGGTTCCTTCCTGGCCCCTTTCTAGAACCTTCCTTGAATGACATGATTCCTGTCCGCAGCTGCAGCTGACTCTGTGGATGTGTATGTGTGAGGGCGCCACTTGAGACCACAGCCCCTCCTTCCCCAGCTCCAGACTGCATTCTGCCTCTCTCCCTCCCTCTCTTTCTCTCTCTGAGGCCCTCAGTCATCTTCTGTTCAGGTTTTTAAAAGGGGAAGAATTGGGAAGCAAACCCAAACTCTGGCTTTTGAGTGGGGAGAAGCCTTTCACATGACGAAATAAAAGAACGTGCATTAATAGCTCAGAAAACAATGGTAATATTTAATTAACCTTTTGGAATGGCTTCTCTGCAAATGTGCACGTGTCAGCTCATCCTCAGAACAGAAGGACAATGTGTGCTGCTGCCGAGATCAACAAGGCTGGTCCATGCCTTTCTTCCGTGGGGACCTCACCTTCCTTGGGGTGGTGGGGAGTAAGTCCCGGTCCCCTTCCCTGCCCCCAAATCCCTTGTTTTACTTCAAAATGCATACAATCCAGCTGTCAGGGCTGGATGTGGCCTGTGGGGCTGCACAATTGAGGGGCCCAAGTTGCAGCCTGCCCCCTCCCCTGTCATTGCAACAGACAGGCCATGGGATCCGGGGTGGGGGGGTTAGGTCTGCTGTCAGCAGAGATCAGCTCCACACCCTTGGAGCTCTCCCCAGGCCATGCATATCCACAGGACAAAGGGATTTGGCTCCTCTGCAAGTGTCCACCCTCTGGCTTTCCTAGTGATCTTTTTTCTTTAAAAGGCGGACTGACTTTCTTGTGGTGTGACAGGAGGCATCCTATCATGCCGAGAGCACTGGTGTTGGCTCATTAAAACATCACCTGGTTGAGGTAAATCAGCGCTGATGGGGTTATTTAAGGTATTCCGATCGTGAAGCTGGTGTGTCAGGCTGAGCAACTTGTTACTCCTATCATGGGCTAGATAGAAACCCCTCCTTTCTTGCTCTGCACCCCACACCTGCTTTAATGAGGAAGTCTCACAAAGCGATCAGAAGCCTGAGTTGATGGGTGGTGACCGATAGTTTTCATTTATCAACAGCAGTGGCAGAATGAGTTGAGGAGGGTGGTATTTTTCTCTTTGGGACTTTCAGAAAACAGAGTTCTAACATCAAGAAAATGGATATGGAACAACTTGATTTGTACTTTTAAACTGTATGTATCCATCAATCTAGCACTAAGATGAGTTTTGAAATCTTTAAAAAATTTATCTAACTTATAAAAAAAAGACTTTTGTTGTTTCTTTTATGTCCTTTGAACCATCGAGGAAGAAAAGTTTGGGGATTTTTAAGAAACATGGCCAATCTGTTCGGCTTTGGGGAGAAATATTAAGGCTTATGAAGGCCTGGCTTCGCAGGTAGCTCAGTGGTAAAGAATCTGCCTGCCAATGCAGGAGGCACAAGAGACACAGGTTCAATCCCTGGGTTAGGAAGATCCCCTGGAGAAAGGGATGGCAACCCACTCCAGTATTCTTGCCTGGAAAATCCCATGGACAGAAGAGCCTGGTGGGCTACAGTCTATGGGGTTACAAATAGTTGGACACTACTGAAGTGTCCGACTACACACACACACACACACACACACCACAAACATGCACACGATACTATGGGGCAATGGGCTACAAACACAAAGAGGCTTCATTCATCTCTTAAGAGGTTGATTTGGGGCCAGGGAGGAGCCTCTTCACCAAAGGCATCTTCATGATGCTGAAAACCAGAGGCCAACAAAAGGCACTGAATAGCAAAGTCATCAGTGACTGATGATGGTGGAATCACCACCACGTGAAGGGACTTCTCTGCTGTCCTGGTATTCCAGCCCATCTAATTCCCTCAGCTGCTAAACTATCACATTCAGCGATCAGTACTCTAGGAAAAATCTAAGCTGACTCCCAGGAGGTGGAGAAAGAAAACTGTGTATGTGCATACAGAAGACTGGAGTGTGTGTGTGTGTGTGTGTGTGCACACATTTGTGCCTGTGAGTGCTGAGGGTCTGAGCAGTTTTCTGAGATTCCCCAGAATACAGAAGGCTTGCGGTGCATATGGCAGAGCTGACAAGTACACCAGAAGGTGAGGAAGTGGCTGGAAGCAACGCTAATGCCACTCCATCTGGAAAGAGGGGGACTGTTGAGTACGTCTGGAAAGCATTATTTCTGCAAATAGCTCAACCTCTATCAACTTTCAGGCAGGGATCCCAATCCGCTGCCAAAATGAGATCTCCCTGACGGCTCTGCGGTGGAAAGAGGCCGAGCGAATGAACGAGCGGCAGAACGCAGGAAATCTGCGGGGATGGCAGCCGGCGAAGGTACCACACCGCAAGCACCTGCCACGCTCCAAAAAGACAGCCAGGGTTTCACATCGCATTAGGCCGGGGCTGTGCTGGGGAGGGCCGAACCTGGTGGGATCTGGGCCTCGGCAGCCATCTCCGACAATTTCTCACCCTTTTTGGGCTCAGAAAAACCCCCGATACGGTTAGCCAAATGGCTTTCCTGCATCGATTTTTATCCCCTTGGGTATTTTGGAGGAAATTAAATCCATGTGTTTCTGATTCCGCTGCCATTAGCACGTGAAAATGCTGTTTTGTGAGAGTTATGGGATGCCGTGGGTGCCTTCTCGCGGTGCAGCTAAATGCCATAAAACCGTCGAGCCAGACACGAAGGTGCGAGGAGTGGGGCGCGTTCTGCCGCCGCCATTTCTCTGCCTCTCCCAGAAAGCGCTGTGTTTTTGTCATTTGCATCCTTTCTGAATGTAGCGCAACACGTCTTCTCGTGCCTGCTAATCATCCATCACTTCCAGTTTGAATGAAGCCGTATTCGTGTGGATGGTGAAAAGCTGCCCTTAGCCACGAAGAGCTGGACAGGATTCCTACTGAAGCAGCCACCAAGACTGGTTTGGTCTCCAAGTCTATGGGCTTTGAAAAAGGCCAGCTGAAATGCATCCCCAGAAAGGCCCTCGCAGGCTCTGGTCTGCAACGCCTAGGAGCAGTAAGAGTGTGCCGGTGGGAAGAGTGGGAGAGTCCTGGGCTGTGAGCACAGGGAGGGGCTTATCTAAACCCTGCTACTTCTGTCTCTGGTCTCTGAATTTCCTCCAGAGTAGTCATCTGATCAAATGCCACTGGTCTAGGGCCATCTCTATGCCTGGCATTCTGTGATTAAAAACTGGTTGGTGGACACTTCCCTGGTGGTCCAGTGGTTAAGAATCTGCCTTGCAATGCAAGAGACAGGGGTTCGATCCCTGGTCAGGGAACTAAGATGCCACAAGTCTCCGAGGGACTAAATGTTCCCTGTAACTGCTGAGTCCGTGTGCTCTAGAGCCTGAACCACAATTAGAGAATTCATGTTCCACAATGAAGATCCTGCCTGACGCAAGGGAGAGCCCATGGGCCACAACTAAGACTCAGCACAACCAAATAAATAAATGATTATTTTATAAAAGCCCCCCAAACTGGTCCCTGTTTGCCCTTAGTTATCACATTCATTGTATGATTCCACGTATTCAGTCCTTAGTGTGTTCAGTGTTGAGGCGACAATGATGAAAAGCATGTTTCTGTCTCTGGAGGGAGGAGACTAATTTTTGGAGCACTGGCTGTGAGTCACACCCAGGACTAGGGGCTTTATTTGCCAATCTCTTGTCATCTTCACAAGAATACTCTAGGCATTATCACCCCCCGCCCCATTTTATATGTAGAATTGCAAGATCAGGAAGAGTAGATAATTCATTCAAAGACACAGTTTGTAAATGGAGGAGCTGGGACAGCAAAGCTTTGGTTGTTTTCTCTCCTCCTTACTGTTTCTTGCAGTTTAATGTGATCAATGTTAATTGTCTGATCAGATGTATAAAATGTGATATTCTATGCCTGGAATCACAGAGGAGGGAGTCCTTAATTCTGTTGGGGAAGTAAAGGAGATTTCATGTGAAAAGATATTTGTGTTGGATTTTGTAGGGTGAGCAGGGTTGGCCAAACAGAGATGGAAGATGAGTTGGGAAATGACAGAAGGAATGGTGTGTGCAAAGTTTACAGGGTGAAAATGAGAGCGAGATGTTTCTGGAACTGCAAGTACATCACTCACCTCATTTCTGCAAAACTGATTAATGTTTAAACTGCTGAAACTGTTCTGATCACCTCTCTCCTGTGGATACATTTAAATCTCAAGTGTGCATTTTCTTATCAGAATGATAAGACCTCCAGTCTTCTTTGACCTTCAGTCCAGGCTCATTACTGCACCTGTTGGGCCAGGCAGGATGACTTCTCTTCAAGGGCTGGGGTGGATTTTGACTTTGACCTTGGTCAACCTTGATGAGCTCTTGGTGGAGAAGGAGTTCCCTAAATTTTTCTCCACTCATGTTATCCTCAATCCGTAATTCACTTGCAGTGGAGAAAGTTGAAAGCACAGCTGGTGGCAATTTTGCTTTGAATTTGGAGGTTGTGGAGCAAACAGGAAATTTCATGCTGCAGCCGTGGGGGAGGCCTACCGAGCTTTAGTAACTTACACGGTGTGTCCACAACCTGCTTCCCATGAAATTGCCTATAAGCACAGACAACTGGGGGGTGGCCAGTGAGCGGCATGTCTAGAAGTCTCTCCGGATTTTATAATGAGGCCAGTTTCAGCACTTCATAAAACTGCATTGTCTTGTGCTTGGACAAGTCAAACTTGCCCTCTACCTGCTCCCTACAGTCACTTTGCTTTCTGAAGCAGTGTAGTCAGCAGTCCACAAAGAGCTGTCTGATCCCATCATAAGGACTTCAGGAGGTCCTAGCTGAACAAACTTTCTGACCTTGGTCTAGAATTTAACCTGTGGCTGGAGTGCATTTGGTGACATGTCTGTGCTTCTAATACTGTCTAAACTGATCCTTTGGGAGCTGGTATCAGCCCATGGTGAGAATCTAGCACTCCATTTAGACCTAGGGGAATTACTTCTGGTCCAGAATCTTCCCCTAGAAAATAAACTTCATCATCTGTCAAGTGAAGAGGTCAGACCAGACAGTTGTTAAGGACCTGCCTGCCTGCTCAGTCGCTCAGTCATGTCCCACTCTTTGCGATACCATGGACTATAGCCCTCCAGGCCCCTCTGTCCATGGGAGTTTCCAGGCAAGAATATTGGAGTGAGTTGCCATTTCCTTCTCCAGGAGATCTTTCAAGACCCAGGGATTGAACCCACACCTCCTGCATTGGCAGGTGGATTCTTTACCACTGAGCCACCTGGGAAGCCCTGCTAGGGACCTATCCTGCTCTAAAATGTTCCAGTTTCTCTTGTTTCAGTTGTTCCATAGGTTGAGAACCATTGTTTACTCTCAAAGACAAGCTTACTTAGCCAGGATCATTTTGAACACCGTTACAGGTCCCACATCCATTCCAGCTTTCCCTCTTTGCTGCATTAAAGCAAATTCCAATGTCCTTGGCCATGTCTCAGGACAGTTTTCCCAGACATATCTTTAGCCACATGGACATGAATGGCAGTAGGAGGCTCGCCACCGTCCTCATATATCACTCCAGTTGTACCTCCCAAAAAGATTGCCAGTGTGGTCTTGACTGCACTGGGGCTGTGTGACTGGGTGTGGACATGGTCAGGTTCTGCCCTTCCAACCTTCCTTCTGTGAGAGTTGAGCCATTCTGGGGAGCTTGAAGCCCACTCTCTTCTCCAGTTGGCATCTTTGGGAGTGTAAGCAGCGTTAACTCTGTCGCATACATGGTGGCCAGTGGTGAGTGTCCTGGATGCTTTTCCCCTCCTGGCTTGTGCAGAGAGAGACCTGTCAGGTGGCATGGAAACATTGTTGGCAGGAACCATCACTCCCTCTATTTGGGAATGAAGGACCATAAATGGTGGCTGCCTTCCAAACTGCCAATAAATAAATATAGAGAGTGTTGACACTGGTCTTCCTGCCAAAAGCCGGGCCGCTTCTGCCCTCCTCTGCGGAGTTATTGAATAGGCTGTTGAGAGGTGGCCTCTGATCTGTTTAGAAGCTCTCCTCCTCTTGGAGACCTTTCGGTCGGCTTTCTGGTCCTTCTTGGAGAGTGAGGCAATCTGTCCAGCATGAGCTTATTCATAGTAATAGTCAGGAGTGGGCTGAAATGGAGCCGTTTCTAAGATGGACTGTTGTCAACAGATGTGTGCACATGGTCAGTTGCTTTAGTCGTGTCTGACTCATTGCGACCCAGTGGCGCCTCTGTCCATTGGCTTCTCCAGGCAAGAATACTGGAGTGGGTTGCCATGCCCTCCTCCAGGGGATCTTCCCCATCCAGGAATCAAANGTTGTCAACAGATGTGTGCACATGGTCAGTTGCTTTAGTCGTGTCTGACTCATTGCGACCCAGTGGCGCCTCTGTCCATTGGCTTCTCCAGGCAAGAATACTGGAGTGGGTTGCCATGCCCTCCTCCAGGGGATCTTCCCCATCCAGGAATCAAACCTATGTCTCCTGCACTGTAGGTGAATTCTTTACTCACTGAGCCACCAGGGAATCCTGTTGTCAACAGACACTTAAGCTCTGGTTTGGAATGACCACTGAACTCCTGAGAGGGTGTCCTTTCAACATTCAGTGATCAGGAGAGATGGACTTAATTTCTTCTTGACCTGCAGACTCATAAGGGTTTTTACCTCTGTCTCCTACGTTAGAGGGTTTTGTATTTTGACTGAGTCTGAGGTCAGACAGGATGATGGCCTGTTCTCCGTAAGAAAGTCACTGAGAGGAAGTAGCTTGCTCACTTTCGCTTGCCTAGGGTTTAATGGGTGCCTGTTGCATCATGCTCATTTTCTCAATCCATCAGTCATGTCTGACTCTCTGCAATCCAATGGTCTATAGCCCACCAGGCTCCTCTGTCCATGGGATTTTCTGGGCAAGAATACCAGAGTGGGTTACCATGGCCTTCTCCAGGGGATCTTCCTTGTAGGCAGATGCTTTACCGCTGAACCATGGGGTAAAGCTGGCTGTGACATCAGGGGCACTTAATAAACCTGTGAGAAATGAGTGAATTAACTTGGAGTTTCCTCTCTGCTGTGATCTACCCTCTCAGGCTGTTCCTGATTCTGAGTTACTCCAGAACTGTTCTCCCAGCATGTCTTAAAGCTTAAGAGTGGGTTCTTTCAGAGGCTTCTCTGAAAGTGAGTGCCACCCACTCACATCTGCTTTCCTTCTCCTCTGGACTCTCACCACCAGCATCCTGCAGGGTTTGAGCCTACCCCATACTCATCCTTGGCCTCTTCTGAAGCAAGGAAGGTCTCAAAAATTTTCAAGGAAAAGGGAAAAAGCAGTGAAACATTTTAAAGGAAGGGAGACAGTGCGTGCCTACAGGTCCCAGGTACTTTCTCCCTCCTTTTCTTTTTTCACGTGGGTGGGACTGCTGTCTTGTTCCTCATTCCCTTCTCCTTGAAAAATCTGAAGACTCTCCAATTACAAACAACTCACAAAATATGAGAAACTGAGGAAAGAGAAGGCAAAGGATTAATAGAGAGATGAATAGCACAATGGCTTCATAGCTTTTCTTTGCTCAAGACCCAGTGGGGTTTTCTCTCTTGCTGGCTGGTCTCCTGGGCACAGCCTCTGGCCTTAAAGGGCCGGGCACACTTCAATCTTCCACCATTGTTTTGACAGCTGATGAGCAAAGGAATTAACCCTTTGAAGCCAAGTCTTCCATAGTTCGTTTGGTTACTGCTTTCCTTCAATGTATGATTATCATCTACCTATTTAGGTATGATGGAAGGACATATCCATGTACACACACACTGTTATTGGATTTTTGACCAGTTTAGAAATTACTGCCTTCTTTACATAATCTTGTGGCAGCTGAATGACCCAAAAGTTCCTGTTAATGGTTTTGAGCCAAGATTTTTGGGTAATTAGGGAGATTCTAGCTTCCAAGAAAGGCTCATCTTTTCAGAATCCTGGTTCCAAAGAACTGTGGATTATTGGTACGAAAGGTTCAAAGGACAGCGTTCAATTTGGGGACTGATACAGTTTACTTTATCAGTTTGCTGATAAAGCAGCTTATGCCTCACCATAACAGTAAGGTTACATAAATGTGCCCCTTATAAGTTTTCACACATTTTAAAGAATATAATAAGCATATTTCGTGTCTATAAACAGACATAAGACCACATGATTGTTGGCTTTTTTTCCCTTCAGCTCAGTTCAGTTCAGTTTTTTCCTTAGGATACTTAATATACTTTCATTATTTATATTTTCTAATGGTGTGAAAGTACCCAGAGGGTAAGTGGCAAAGGAAGAGAGCTGTAAAAATGGAATAAATAAATACATTTAATATTTTAAAAAACCTGAGTTCATGATGTCTGACTTCTATTCATGTTATCGCTACTCTTGTTGCTTTTTGGTTTTTGTTTTGCTTCTTGACTGTTGTTGTTTTCCACCAAAGCTGTCATTTATCGTGAGAACAAGAGCAGCCATGTGTTGATTTTTCTGGATTCTTCTTGGACACTGTCCCAGTGCTAATGAAGGCCCTTCCACAGTGCTAAAGAGCTGGTGCCAAAATCAGTTATGCTGAAAACAATAGAGGAGAGGGGTACACAGACAGCGTGTGCACCCCTGCACAGACGTGTACACACCCGAAGAGCTCTGAACCAACACGTGTGCCTGTGCACGCAGACACTCACATCTGCGCAAACACAGAACGCGTGTGCTGGAGCTACACGGAGGGGAAGCTGGGGGCTGCGTTTTTATAAAAGGAATTTTTGCATCTGCTTGTAGAAAACTTTTGTGGAGCAGAAGGTGAACAGAATTTCTAAGTTCTGCAGTGTCCTCATTTGTATTAGAGACGTATGTTCACCAAAACCCGCCTGCTAATGCAGGAGACATAAGGGACTTGGGTTCGATCCCTTCGTCAGGAAGATCCTCCTAGAGGAGGGCATGGCAACCCACTCCAATATGCTTGCCTGGAGAATGCTATGGACAGAGGAGCCTGGCAGGCTACAGTTCATAGGATCGCAGAGTTAGACGTGACTTAGCACACACACATTCACCAACGTGAAAAATTTAGATGTGAAAGCAGCACAGGCTAAACTAAGTGCTTTCCAGGCACTTCTTGAAGTAGAATCCTTAGCTGTTAATAAAACAAATAAGATCTTTAAAAAAGATGATTAGAGATTCTTCAAGATTTCTAGAGATCTTATTCGTTTTTCTAAGAGATAAGGATTCTACTTCAAGCAGCAGCTGGAAAACACTTAGCTTAGGCTCTGCTGCTGTGCTTATATTGAGAAGGTCCTTAGCACTGAACTTCCAGTACTTTTGAGGTGGTGCATTGCCCCTAAATGGGAAATTTTTTAACTGGGCTCCCTCTCCCCCGCCCCCCACACCCCGTCTGCCTTTCACCCAACGTGCAATTATTCTCTCAATTTGTTTACAGGGTTTGGAGATCCGGACAGAGTTCTCTGGCGACCAAGCAACCGAGCAATCGCCCTAAAGAGGAGCATTTAGAAGCCATAAAGCCTAAATGCCCTGCCATGCGTCATTACACCACAGTTATTCAAATTTAGTAAATTAAATAATCTCAAATAACTGGAGTTCGGGGCTTTAAAAATTCATCTCCATGGTGCCCAGTAGTCAATTTCCTTTATTATTATTGTTCATCAAGTAGAATTTATGTTTTTGAGGAATCAAAATCCTTGCTTGCCTCACCGGCCCAAGCGGCTCGGCCGGCTGAGGCGGAGGCCTGGTGCGCCATCTACCGGCCGATTCGGGCACAGCCGCGGGTTCCGGCGCTGAAAGCCGCGTGGCCGCATCGCGCTTGTCACTGTAAACATCACAGGCAGGACTGAGCTCTCAGCTCCTGTGCTAACTGCTCCCTGGGGCTTTGCCGATGTGGGTCAACTTGAAGTCGCGGGGACAACCCAGGGTGATTTGCTGTGGAGGTTGAAAGAGGGTTTTCTGTTTTGGTCTGGTCTCTGTTCCGCTGCTCCCATTCTTCTTTATTAAAGGCCAGATGATCTAATCAAACTGCTGTTTACCAGGCAGATCTGGAAAGCCATTCCTTCATTACCAAACACCAGTCTCTGCCCTTGCATAGTACTGCTTCGAGAGGATACTGAAGCATAAACGCTCTGCTGATGTCATGAACATGATTTCCCAGATAAAGACAATGCCCAATCATGCCATGGGTTAAGTTTTAAAAAGTATATTATTTCCAGATAATTTTTTTTTTCCCTTTTAACATCTCTGAAACAGAGTTGAATTCTGGCATGGTCAAGGCAACTCCAAACCAGCCCTTGGTTTAGAGGCAGGTTTAAACTACGTTCAATGCAGTGATCTTGCTTAGCAAGTCAAAAACCATCAAGGGACGATTGTGTGTTTTAGAAGGGAAATCCTTTCAAAGCAGCATCAAAATATTCCTCACTTCATAAGTCAGACAGAGAAGGAGAAATATCATGTCACACTCCTTATATATATATATGGAATCTAAAAAATGTTACAAATGAACTTACATGACAGAAAGAGACTCACAGACTTAGAAAATGAACTAATGGTTGCCCGGGCTGGGAGGGTGGGGGAATATGGGAGGAAGGGATAGTTAGGCAGTTTGAGATGGTCATGGACACACTGCTATATTTAAAATGAATAACCAACAAGGACCTTACTGTATAGCACAAGGAACTCTGCTCAGGGTTATGTGGTAGCCTGGATGGGAGGGGAGTTTGGGGGAGAATGTATACATGTATATGTGTGGCTGAGTCCCTTCCCTGTTCATCTGAAACTATCACAACATTGTTAATGCACTATGCTCCAATATAAAATTAAAAAATTAAAAGAAAAGAAGAGAAAAAAAAATTCCTTCAAACTTCTTTGACACCTTTGCTTAATCTAAATTGGTTCTCCAAAGCTACATAAATGTGTCACGTACATGCTTTCACACTTTTTTTTAAAGAACATAGTAATCTGAGCATCCCAGCAAGGGTCCCAGGCAGAGGACACAGAGTGGATATTTATGTGCAAACTTCTATTTGTCAGCCACCTCCTCTCCCAGTCAAATGGTTCACTGCAGCAACAGATGGTGTTTGGGGGTTTTTTGCTGAGTTTGAGATGGTCTATTTTTGTGTTTTCTTGGGAAGATTTTCACTATTATTAATAAATTCAAATGGTGGCTCAGTGGCAAAGAATCTGCCTGCCAATGCAGGGGACAAGGGTTTGATCCCCAAGTCAGAAAGATCCCCTAGAGAAGGAAATGGCAACCCACTCCAGCATTTCTGCCTGGACTGTCCATGGACAGAAGAGCCTGGCAAGCTATATTCCATGGGGTCGCAAAGAGTTGGATACAACTTAGCGACTAAACAGCAACAACAGTAAATTGAAATGAGACGCCAGAACCACCTCTTAAAAGTTAAACTCACTTCACCAAGCCCCATGGTTCAGAGTGTTTTTTTCATCCTCTAAAGTGTTTCTTCCTCCCTCTCCTTAAAAGGAAGCTTCTCTCCCTATAGCACTATTACCCACAGTTTCTGAGTACTTTCTTCAGATGTTTGTACAGGAAAAAAGTGTAAGGAAGAAGTTGCCAGGTTGGGAACAAAAGCACATAATTTATAGTCCTTCTGCACGTGTGAGGTTACAAATCTCTGGAGACTGTGAGACCACTCCATCTTGCAAGCAAGAGTCAAAACTAAATAACAGCTTTCATTTGGTTCAAGAAAGGCAGACAGAATGGTGCTACAAGGGTTTGTTATTGAGCTTGTGTTTAGTGCAGAAAGTCTAGTTTTAAAGAACCCAGGGCCAGAGAGCCTTCCTTCTTGCTGCTCAGAGGAAAAACTCAGACTCTTTGGTCAGGTCATTAACCTTCAAGGTGGAATCATCTTTGCTTCAGCTGTGACTGAAGGAAAACTCTTCTATCAACAAATATCCTGACCGTGCATTTCATGTGGTGTTGATAGTCTTGCCATTAGTATCGATTTTGTCGAAGTTGGGTCACTGTGGCAACGGTCCTCTTTTCGGGCAAGTTCCCCAAGGCTTTACCAACCAACCAGTACACTGTCTGGGTGCTGTGGCCTGGAGTCACCTTCTTGTATGTTGGTCTCTCCCCCTTAGCACTATGGCTTTCTTTGTTGCTGTTGGTTGGTTTCTAAGTCATGTCGATCCTGCAACCCCATGGGCTGCAGCACACCAGACTCCTCTGTCCATGGAATTTGCCAGGCAAGAATACTGGAGTGGGTTGCTATGCCCTCCTCCAAGGGATCTTCCTGACCAGAAATTGAACTCGCATCTTCTGCATTGGCAGGCGGTTTCTTTACCACTGAGCCACCCGGGAAGCCTGTGACTTTCTAGTTCCTATCTAATATAATAATTTGTTTCATGGATTTTTTTTCTCTAATGAATTTAAAGGAGGTGGCGAAGAAACACGGGAGTGAACTAGCTCCTTCAAACTCAGTCTTTCGTCTGTCTGGCTTATTCTTTTATGGAGAAAACCAGAAGCAAAGTGTCTAAAGGTTGTGCTGCATGCGTGTGTGCTAAGTTGCTTCAGTCGCGTCCAAGNTAATGAATTTAAAGGAGGTGGCGAAGAAACACGGGAGTGAACTAGCTCCTTCAAACTCAGTCTTTCGTCTGTCTGGCTTATTCTTTTATGGAGAAAACCAGAAGCAAAGTGTCTAAAGGTTGTGCTGCATGCGTGTGTGCTAAGTTGCTTCAGTCGCGTCCAAGTCTTTGTGACCCCATGGACTGTAGCCCTCCAGGCTCCTCTGTCCGTGGAATTCTCCAGGCAAGAATACTGGAGTGGTTGCCATTTCCTTCTCCAGGGGATCTTCCTGACCCAGAGATCAAACTCAGGTCTCTTGCATTGCAGGTGGATTCTTTACCCAGTGAGTCACCTAGCAAACTGTCCTCTGTTTCCACTTCACGTACCTGGACAGCAAAAAAACTTTTATGCTGACAAATCAAACATTCCAAAACACAGTGCTTTATGCATCTTTTCTGCACTCTTAATTTTGAACAGAGTTAAGCTCTATTGGGGCTTTCCAGTCGGCGCTAGTGGTAAAGAACCTGCCTGGCAATGCAGGAGACATAAGAGATGTGGTTCAGTCCCTGGGTCAGGAAGATCACCTGGAGGAGGGCAGGGCAGCCCACTCCAGTCTTCTTGCCTGGAGAATCTCATGGACAGAGGAGCCTGGTGTGCTGTAGTCCATAAGATCAAAAAGAGCTGAACATGACTGAAGAGACTCAGCGTGCACACATAAGCTCTGTGGACCTGCAAACTGCGTCCTTAGATACTGCGGTCCCTCAGTGTCTGAGGGGGATTGATTCCAGGACCCCTCATGGATGCCAGAATCCGAGGATGCTCAAGCCCCCTTATTATAAAATAACATGGTATTCAAATATAAGCTATGCACACGGACAGAAGGAACCTTGTGGGCTATAGTCCATGAGGTTGCAAAGGAGTCAGACATGACTTAGTGACTGCAACAGCAAAAGCAACCACAACCCTACTGTACACATTAAATCAACAATACTTAATTCAGTGTAAATGCTATATGAATAGTTGACCCCACTGCAAATTCAAGTTGGGTTTTGGAACTTTCTGGAATTTTCTTCGGAATACTTTGCACCTGTGGTTCATTGACTCTACAGATGGGGAATAGGCAGCTATGGAGGGCTGACTATCCTGGTGTACCTGTGTATACCTCCAGATAGAAGGCTCGGGTGAGAGATTTTGCTAGTACTCTACAAGGTGAAGCCTCATCAACAAATGTTCTGTAAAGATTTGCCTGGTTCATCTTCTCATTTCCCCCCTGATACGGATGTTTCTCCCAGAGGGCACTTGGTCAGATGCTTAATTCCTTGCTGGACGCCATGGGCATGGAGTTTCTCCCATCTGGGCTTTGCAGTGATCTTGCAGAAGCTAAACTGGCTTGGTATCAGCAGAACACAATAAGAACAGCCACCACTCCAGTACTCTAGTTGGATCTGGGTTAGTGGACATGAGGAAATGTCTACAACTTTTGGCCGGACTTGGTTTTTTTCTTGTTAGCAGATAAACGTTTCAAACCATGTCAGGTCATGAGAATTCCATTTCACTCAAGAGTGTTGAACATTTTTATTTTCTTTAGTGTACCTCACTATGTAATGTTGAATTATTAATGTCCTGAAGTTTCCTTTTGTGTGTGTGTGTGTGTGTGTGTGTGTGTGTGTGTGTGTGTATGTAAAAGTGTATACAACTCAAAGTGATTCATAAAAGTGACGGGAAGGCAGGGGAGAAGTGGAGCGAAGAAACACCTTTTATGTGGGCTTGTACTCAGTATACTGAGTTTTGAAAAAGTCAGGTATTATTATTAGCGTCCCTTTAAGAACCTGTGAGGTTACTAATGGATATATAGGTCATGGTGACAGCCTTAAATAAACCTCCAGTAATAAACAAATCATGTTGAGTTTTCATCAGATTACTGTCATCTCATGCCTGTTCCAATAGGGCAAGGAACACAGGAAGGAAATGAACATGATGGGTCATATCCATCACTCTGTCATGACCAAGAGTGAGACAAACACTGTCTCAAAGAGACTCACAGCAGCTTCTGGTAGAAGCCAATAAGGAAGTGAATTACACGGACCTTGTACTTTACAGTAAACTTCTGACTTACCTGCATCACGCTGTGCTTTTCACACACACACACACACACACACACACACACACACACGCACACAAAACTATGGAATAGAAAACAATTTAGTAGACACTAGGCACTTGCTCTAGGGGTTTTGGAATTAAATACTAAGAGGGCTAATCAAATGTCAAAAGCTGGAGCGGAATTAATAAAATGAGTCAAATGAGTTGTCTAACTCAAAATTATATAAGTATGTCACCTCTGCTTTGGGTCCGTATCGCAAGGCCCCACATAAATTAAATTTATAGTTTGACCCCTTAAAAACAACTCTCTTTTGCTGTTAAGATCTTTAAGGTCAAGTTCACGAAGTGTCAGCACCATGATGATTTACTGTTTTGTGTTTCTTTGCTGAATATTTTCTCTACTGTTGGTGTCTGTTTCTGCTCGTTCCGATTTGCACCAGAGTGAATGGATGGGCTGTGTATTTCGAACATTCAGCGTCTGATTAGAATATGACAAACATCCACATGGTTTTTCATCTTTCAGTTGGCATCAGCATGTTTGAGGTGATATGCTAAATATGTTCATATGAAGTCATCTGAGTTACAATAACACTCCCCTCAAAGTAATCTGATTCTAATGTTCACATTCTAAAATATGATCTTGTTTTGTGGTGAATCGACCCCTCTATGATAAGGTATGGTAGGCAATCAAGAGAACATTTTAATGGCATAATAGAAAAGATCCTGATGTCTTTCCTAGCTGGATGGTCCTTGAGATGAATGTGGTGTAAAAATATGATTCGTTTCACAGCTATAGAAGCTGCTCAGAAATCTTTACATGTATTGATGGACTAACAGCTGCAAACACAAGGTGACATCTTTAAAGACAATGACACGGAGGTATTGATTGGACAAATCTGTTTGGCAAGGCAGCGGTGATGTATAGTTAGGGGAGCTGGGTGCTGGGAGAAATCTCTGAATGCATACATTTGAAAATACCCCGCACAATTCACACATAATAATAGTCACAACAAAGGCTCTGCCAGTGGCTTAAGGACCCAAGAAATATGACTTGATGGTTAACATTCCACTTCATTTTATTTTGTAATTTTATTTATTTATTTTTGGCTGTGCTGGGTCTTTGTTGCTGTGCGGGCTTCTCTCTAGTTGTAGTGCGAGGGCTTCTCAGTGTGGTGACTTCTCTTGTTGCAGAGCACTGACTGGCTCTAGGGCACTCAGGCTTTGTTGCAGGAGTTGCAGCTCCTGGGATCCAGAGCACAGGCTCAATAGCTGTGGTGCATGGGCTTCATTGCTCCATGGCGGGGGGGATCTTCCTGGGCCAGGGATCAAACTCATGTCCCCTGCATTGGCAGGCTTCTTCTTTACCACTGAACCACCAGGGAAGCCCAGCACTTCACATTAAAGAGAGATTAATTAATGCCGGATCATACAATAATTCTTATGAAATTTCTATACATATGACATTAAGATTTATACCAAATGACTTTATTCCCAGTGGGATAACCATGAACAACAGTCAGTAAGTTAATAACAACAAGACATTCAGGATCCCAGGCATTAAAGTAGTGAAGGTAGCAAATTCCTGGCCACTCTGAGGTGTCAGCTGATGTCAAGATCAATTCTGGAAGTTCCCTGGCCCTTTTTACAAATTTCTTTCTTTTTAATTGGAGGATAATTGCTTTACAATATTGTGTTGGTTTCTGCCTCCCTGATCTTCCAAAGTGAGTTACCCAGGTTCCAGACTTCTCTGCTGGCCACTTTGCCTCATTTGGGCCAAAAACGCTGAGTGATGTCTTGGTTCTTTATCTCTTCTAAGGGTGCTGGTTGCTAAGGAATCTCCTAAGTATCACTTAGGAGATCAGCATCAAAGAAATGCTGATGAACTGAAGCCAATCACTGGGTCCTAGTTAACAAACAATTGGTGAAGTTTCGGGAACAGAGAGTTCTGTTTTTTGGTTGGTCTTTCTAATCCTTGCTGTCTGCTACCCAAGCTGATTGCATCCTGGAGCTTGCCCTCATCTTCAGCGGTGTCTAGTAGCAACCTCTCCCCATGCTCGGGCTCACGATGAGGCTCAGAGACCTGGAGGGACTTCCCCAAGGGCACACATCTGTAAATCCCCAGCCCAGGTTCTTCTTTCTGGCCTCCGGCAGGGCACCTTGACCAACAGTGAACCGATGTCAAATGGGGAAAATGAGAGTGTCTATTATACTAGAGGCCCCATTTGAGAAACCATGAGATCAGATAGTAGCCAAGAAATCAGAGATTTCACGGAAGGCATTAATTTTCTGCCCCAGAAGAAGGGCTCTCGATTAGAGCTCTGGAGTTTCGAGGTCTGCAAATAATTCAGAATCATTCCTACTTTGCAAAAAGCAAAGACCTGAGGCTGCTTGCAGCTGGTTCTTTATAAATTCACTTGATAATGCACGAGTTCATGAGAAGAACAAAAACGAAATCTACACACCAAATATGAATAGGTTCACCTTTCCTGTGGCATCTAAGCAGGACCCTTTCTGAGAAGCCTAGAGAGTTTAAATTTCTTTGCATGAGAAAGGACCAGGAAGGGAGAAAACCTCCCTAGACAGGCAGGGGAGAAGGAAAAGAATTCGGAGCTGCTGCAAAGGTGGCCCTAGTGGTAAGGAGTCCTCCTTCCAATGCAGGAGGCATAAGAGAGCCGAGTTCAGTCTCTGCATTGAGAAGATGCCCTGAGAAGGGAATGGAAACCCACTCCAGTATTCTTGCCTGGAGAATTCAGGCAGAGGAGCCTGGCAGGCTACAGTCCATGTGGTTGCAAAGAGTCGGCCACGACTGAAGTGACTGAGCATGCCCGCACTCTGCTAGCATCCAGCGCAGGGATAAAAAAATGATTAAGACCCCTGGACTTCACTTTTAAATTAATGTCACGTTCTCCCAGCAGACTGTAGTTTTGTGGGGGCAGGGCCCAAATCTGTTTTGTTTAATACTCAGAGGGTAATAGCTCAATAGCTGTTATTGTTTAGTTGCTGAGTCGTGTCTGACTCTTTTGCAACCCCGTGGATTGTATGTGGCCCACCAGGCTCCTCTGTCCATGGGATTCTCCAGGCAAGTATACTGGAGTGGGTTCCCATGTCTTTCTCCAGGGGATCTTCCCAGTCCAGGGATCAAACCCACATCTCCTGCATTGCAGGTGGATTCTTTACTGCAGAGCCACCAGGGAAGCCCAATCCGTGCTCAATAATATTTGTCAAATGCAGGAGGGTTGTACTAGTAACAAGGGCTGCTGTAACAAACCCCCACAAACTAGGTGGTTTAAAACAACAGCTCTGGAGGCTGTGTCTGCGGGCTTGTTCCTGCTGGGAAGCTGGAGGGAGAATCTCCTCATCGCTCCACCCCCAGTGGCTGGCCGTGTCCATCAATGCTTTGCAGCCTGAGGTTGCAGGCTAGCACTGTAATCTCTGTGGCTGTGGTCACAGGACCGTCCTCCTTCATCTTTCCTCGGCGTTTCCCACTCTGCGGGTGCCTGTCCCTATGTCTCTTCCTATAAGAACATCAGTCTCATTGGATTAAGGGCCCACGTGACTCCAGTGTGACCTCAACTTACATGTGGAAGGATGCGATTTTCTGTGAAGGTCACCTTTAACTGTGCCAGGGGTTAGGATGTCAACATATCCATTTTGGGGAGTGGGTCACGGGTTAACCCGCGACATCTGGGGAATAGTAACAGGTTTCTGAGATGAGCGCTTGGGAGAATCATGACCCAGAACCCGGTGTGGACAAAGACAGTTTCTAAGACCCGTTGTCCGTCCTCTGAGAAGTGGATGTGGGTTGGGCTGGGGGATGTCTAGGGCCTGTGTTAACACTCTCAGGTCCTCCCTGCTTCCTTGGCTCCTTGATCAGGCCCCCGCCAGCCTCCACCTGCTACCTATGGCTCTCACTCCCTCCACTTGCCCCTCCCTGACCAGTTATCCCCTACATCCTCCCCTGCTGTGTCCTTCCTTTCCTGTGTCTGTTTCTGCTTCAACTCTTCCTGCAGCTGTGTGGACCCTGAGGAGGCTGAAGAAGAGAGAAGGTGCCCACCTCTCTCTCCAACTCTTTTTTTTTTTTTCAAATTTATCTATCTATTTATTTATTTTCGTCTGCGAGGGGTCCTCATTGCTGGTGTGGGCTTTCTCCAGCTGTGGCAAGCGGGGCCTTCTCTCCGGCTGCCGTGTGTGTGCTTCTCACTGCTACGGCTTCTCTTGTTGAGGAGCACAGGCTCTATGTGTGCGGGCTTCAGTAGATGTGGCATGTGGGCTTAGCTGCTCTACGGCATGTGGGATCTTCCTGGGCCAGGGATCGAACCCGTGTCCCCTGCATCGGCAGGCGGATTCTTAACCACTGGGCCACCAGGGAAGCTCCCGCTCCTGATTCTAATGCGTGCCCTGAAAAGGGCTCCAGTGGCCGTGAGCAAATGTCACTGGCTCTGGGGACTTCACTTTGGCCTCTGCAGTTTGACTAGGAGACCATAGCCAACATAGTGGCTCATATTTAAGCACTTGACATGACCCAGAGGGAGTGCTGAATGCTTGATGTGTATCCAGAGTCCCAAGCTAAGTAACTGGCTCCAGGTTAACTTGTATGTGAGAGGGGAGTTGGGATTTAACCCGGGTTTATCTGTCACCAACGGTTGACTCCTCAACCCAGACCTTCTGACTTTGAGGCTCCACCTGGCTCTGGTGAGGGTGTGGTCTCCCTGTGAGTGTCTGCCTCCCTGCAAGGCCCCTGCAGCCGCCCCAGGAAACTGGGTCAGTGGTGGGGAGAGGATGGAGGGGGGGAGGTGGGGCCGGGAGAGCAGCCACTGGAACGCGAGTGGAAGCGAAACTTGTCACTTCTGGGCTGAGGTTTTTAAGAATCAATGATGACTTTACCGCTGTCCTTCCCCCGTCGGTCAGTAGACAGTAGCATCATGAGATGAACCAGTCCAACCTTCAGGGAGCCTTTGTGTTGGACTCTTACTGGGTGAGAAATACATCTTGATCATGTTAAGCCACAGAAATGCTGGTACTTATGTTTTCCCTTAACTAACATAGGGTGTGAAGCAGGGCAGAAAGTCAGGGTGATTTCAGTTCCCACGTGGCTCCGTCTGACTGTCCAGCTCCTACAAGTCATGCTAGGATCTGTGACAAAGGGCCCTCTGACACCTCTCCCCTGTGTTGGAAAATATGTTTGCATCTAAGATCTCCTTAGTAATCACAGAAACCATTGGAAAGCTCAGTGAATCTCTGACTCAGCCTGATCTCTGGGGGCCCCACGGACTGCCAATCTGATGACAGGTGAACCCTGCCCTGGGCAGCCCTGGGCCAACCACATGAGACTCACGCATCTGCCTCCAACTGGGACTTGCTACTAACAGTGCCATGGTCTCTAAACACTTCATTCAGAAATAAAATTTTTGTCTTAGAGAAGAAATGCTCTTCTCCCCGAAACTTAGATTGTCTTGAGGAAGAAGGAAATGAGAAGGCATGAGGAACAAAGTATGAACTGACTATTTACCTAAAATGGGCTGAAAAAAATCTCAAATTGACGAAATTATCATCAACTAGCAAGGGTAAGTTTTCCAACGTCAGTGGGATGGGGGAGCTCCAGAGATAGATAGCAGGTTTGGTTTTGGAGAAATGAAGATACTATGTCTTTGCACAGATAAGGGCTCTTTATTGTTTTTAAAAAGATATTTTTATTTATTTGGTCATGCCGGGTCTTTGTTGTGGGATGTAGGATTTTTAGTAGCTGCACGTGGGATCTAGTTCCCTGACCAGGGATCGAACCCACGCTCACCGCACTGGGAGCAAGGGGTTCTTAGTCACTGGACCTCCAGGGAAGTCCTGATAGGGGATCTTCACATACTTCATACTCATCTTCTCACAGATGTAGCCACTGGGAATGCTGGGTCAAGGTCTGCTCTCCTCCCAGGCTCTCAGAGTATCCTGACAAAGCAACCCTGGGGGAGGATTCTGCCCAGAGATAGAGAAGGTGGCTGCCAATAAGACACTCCCTTTTTGGCCCAATAATCACTGAACACAAACTCTGTGCTGGGCTGCAGTTTCTCCAACGTGCTGGGAAAGCCTCTGCCTGGCAGGGTGGCTCCTTCTCTCCCTAAAGTCCCCACATCCCTGAGCTGCACTGACTCGGAGACTTGGCCGAGGTTGGTTGCCATGAAGGCGGGGTGACGAGCAGCAGAAAGATGTCAAGTTGGGGGCCAGGCTTCTGGGTCCAGACCTTAGCTGGGTTTGTAACTTTGGGCAAGCTAAGAACACTTAGGGTTTCTGTCTCTTTCTCTGTAAAGGGAAGATGCTAATAATGCCTACTTCATTGCAGGGCCTCTCTGAGGATTAAATGAGATCATTTCTGTAAGCTCCAGTATATGTTTGCTCCAAGTCTGCCAAGTTCTGAGCAACCCAGTAAACTGTAGCTATTTGGGTGGATAGAAAGGACAGAAAAGTTCTTTCAGAAGAACAGAGCTGGATGGAATGGCAGCTCTCTGGGGGTGGGTGGGGGCACAGAGGACTGGGATGCGTGGGGTGTGGGCAGGAGGGTCACAGGAAGGGAAAGAAAGTGCACGTTTGCTTTGGCTCTCTGGACCTGCTGCCCTGTGGCCACTGGGACAAACATTGGTGTTTACTTGGCTCTTAGCAATGGCTTCTGCAACCATCTTCCCAGGGATGAACTCTTCCTCACCAGGTGCAATCCACCTCCTGCATCCCCCCTCCTCCTCCATCCATCTCCACGCTAGGTTCAACTGGAGCCAAATGCTAAAAGGGCAACATCTGTGGTTCTTTCGGAGCAAAAGGCACTAGAATAATTGTGTCCCAGTTATTCTAGAAATGTTCCCATTTCTCTCTCTGCCTTTTAAGAAAAGTCATCATTTTCTGCCTTTGGGTTTCACACTGTTACTCCCTCGTTAGTCTGCATTTGGAGTACTAAATAAACACAGAAATGCACAGCAGATGAAATAAACCAAACAAATCGCAAAGTTCACGGCTATTGTCTGATTCCTGCTAAGTCGCTTTATTCGTATCTGACTCTTTGTGACCCTGTGGACTGTAGCCCACCAGGCTCCTCTGTCCATGGAATTCTACAGGCAAGAATACGGAGTGCATTGCTGTTTCCTTCTCCAGGGGATCTGCCCGACCCAGGGATAGAACTTGTGTCTCTTGCATCTCCTGCACTGACAGGCAGTTTCTTTACAATTAGCACCATCTGGAAAGTGTTCCTCACGGCTCTTGAGGAACTTGAAATCTTGCAGTGTGAGTGGCATCAATAATTCAATGCAGAACGGGGACAAGGTGCTGAATGGCTTTTCTTGATGTAGGACAGGTGGGGTTTCAGGAGGAGCTGAAGCAGGAAAACATGAATTGGCGTCTGTTCGAAATGAAACAGGAAAATGAAGGGAAAGATATGAAATTAAGATTTTATGACCGAGAAGACTGAAGCTCTTCTGGACTTGCGTGGAAGGGTTCAAGGAAACAAAGTAAGATAAAATCAGGCGGCAGTGCAGTGGGTTAATTTCAGACAAGGATACCTGATCTTCACAGATGTTCAGAGGCATTGTGTGTTCAGATTAGGGTGAGGGCAGAAGGTGTGCAACCAGCTGGCAAGAGGTGGCCCAGAAGGAAGTCTGGACCTAGGGAGTGTGTGCAGCGTTGAGGATGACAAATTGTGCTGTGGGTAAGACCTGCTTCCACGCTGAGAGATGAGACTATGGCCTGGGTGTGGGAAGGATGTCACGGGGCTGAGTTGTGTGTTGAAACATACTTGCCTCGTGTTCTTCATCATGTGAGCCCTTACTGGTGCTCTGTTTACTTAGACCAAGTGGAAGCCAGGATTCAGTAACGGGCTGCCGCTTCTCCTGGCTTTGGTTATCTTGCCTTCCACCACCTTGTGTGTCAGGGTCTCTTTTTGAACCAGGTTTCTGTCACCCTCTGTGAGTAATGCCTGTGATGCAAGCCTGGCCATAGAACGGTGGCTGGCCAAGGCTCTGAAAACCACCAACAGGAGATATCAGTGACCAGTTAGCTCTTGAGGGGTCCAGCCCCCTCCCCCAAGATCGCAGGCCTTTCAGTTGTGAAACAAACAAAAAACAAAAAAACCCAGGACACCGAATGAAGGAGTCAGGGAATCTCTCCCCTTGGCAGAAGCACTTTTTCCGCTGGCGGGGCTGGGCATGTGAGACTTGGGGAAGGGGCCCACAGGAAAGGGTGAGAATAAGGGAAAAGCTACATTTCCTTCTTCCCTGTGCCTTCTGGCTCCAAGGGCTCTTCTGTCCTTAAGCAGAAGACTTGCAGTGCAGAAGTCAATGCTGACCCCGGTGGGGAAACCTAACAGGGTGTATTCACAGCCATGTAGCTGTGGCTTCAAAGTATCGAGTTGGCCAAAAGTTTGCTCGGGTTTTCCCTGTCTTACAGAAAANCCTGTGCCTTCTGGCTCCAAGGGCTCTTCTGTCCTTAAGCAGAAGACTTGCAGTGCAGAAGTCAATGCTGACCCCGGTGGGGAAACCTAACAGGGTGTATTCACAGCCATGTAGCTGTGGCTTCAAAGTATCGAGTTGGCCAAAAGTTTGCTCGGGTTTTCCCTGTCTTACAGAAAAATCCAAACGAACTTTTTGGCCAACCCAATACCATGGAACAAAATTTTCCCCAACTCAGTGCTGAAAGCCACAGCCTTTCTTTAGCTCTTCCAACTCCGAGGGCTGGGGCTCCAGCTGGAGAGGGCTCTGACTGTGGGGTCTTCACCAGGTCCTCTGCTGGGCCAGCTCCCCCAAACCACTTGGTCATCCCCAAGTTCAGGGGCAGAGGTCAGAGCCAGGATCGCATCAGGCTTTACCCCAGGCCTGTAGCTCAAGGGTCAGAAACCAACAGTTCTTGACTCAGAGCTGAGGAACCAGGAATGACCCTCCCACATGTGGGACACGCAGGAGTCACTGATGAAGAAGTTTTACCAATTTTATGACCAGTGCTCTCTCTTTTGCCATTTTGGGAGCTTCTTTGTCAAGGCTATTGCCAGTCAGATATGAAAGTGGAAGTGTTAGTCAGTCGTGTCCAACATTTTGTGACCCCATGGACTGCAGCCTGCCAGGCTCCTCTGTCCATGGAATTCTCCAGGCAAGAATACTGGAGTGGGCTGCCATTTCCTCCTCCAGGGAATCTTCCAGACCCGGGGGTCAGACCCAGGTCTCCCGATTGCAGGCAGATTCTTCACCGTCTGAGCCACTCAGACGTATAACTGAGTCATATATTCAGGTATAACTTTGAGTAAAACTTTTTCAGTGAAACTTAATTTTTTTACCTGCAATTGTTCTCTGGGGAAGTTGTGTTCAGTGGTTCCTGAAATAACTCAATCCAGTGGTTGCAAAAAAGCATCAGAGGTCTTAGAAAAAGAGAGCTAAACATAGGAGGTCCCCAAACTCAAGATATATTCAATAAATGTATAATAAATACACAATTTGTCTTGAATTTCTAGATGTTTTAGGTAATAGAGTCTACTTTTTTCAGGCTAATAATTGGACCTAATGCTTTAAATTTAAAGCTACTTCATCAGAAAAGGAGTCTGGAAGCTGAAGATAAGTATTGAGCATATTATTTGAAAATAATTTTTGAAAAATTATATTTGAAAAATATATTTTTTTCATTTAAATGATACTTATTTTCCTTCTTCATTAAAGTATAATTGACACACCGCATTATATATGTTTCAGGTATATTACATAATGTTTAGTTAACATCTGTTACAGTACATAGCTATAGGGTATTTTTTTCTTGTGATGAAACTTTTAAGGTCTTCTCTCTTAACAACTTTCAAACGTACAATACAATATTATTAACTATGATCAGAGGCTGTATGTTATATCCCCACGACGTACTTATTTTACAACTGGAAGTTTGTACTTTTGGGCTTCTTTTACCCATTTCAACCAGCCCCCACCACCCGCCTCTGACAACCACTATCTGTTCTTTGTATCTACGGGCTCGTGTGTTTCTCTGTTTGTTTGACAATTAGTGAGACTGGATAGCATTTGTTTTTCTCTGACGTATTCTACTTAGCATAATGCTCACAAGGTTCATCCATGTTGTCCAAAATGGCCAGATTTCATTTTTTTTAAATGGCTGAATCATATTCAATTGTGTAAATATACCACATCCCCTTTATCCATTCATCTATGGGTGAATACTGAAGTTGCTTCTATATCTTGGCTATTGTAAATAATGGTACAATGAACATGGGGATACACATAGATTTTTGTGAAAATGTATATTTAAAAAAAATTAGTTTCTGATTTTTTTTTGAATACCCGGAAATTTATTTTTAAGGTTAAAATCTTAAGGATGCAAGTTGCATCAAGGAAAAACCCCCCTGAAATTCTTGGTCTTTAGTCTTTTCTTTTGAGAAGAGCTTCAGATTTCCTATCCTGACCTCACACTAGGATGATGAAGTGGATGGGGGAGGGGAGAGTCTTAAATTCCTCCTTCACCAAAACCGGCCTGTTTTTGAGAGTTCAAAAATCAGAGTGTCATTTCCTACTATTGTTTGCATTTTCCAGTCTGAAGTTCTGTTTTTTGTTTTATTCTTTACAAAGTAGACTGATAAAATAAGGGCAAGACATCCAAGAGTAGTTTTGTGTTTTCTCAGGCTCACCACCAGGAGAGAAATTGCCAACACTTTGAATATGATCCTAAGGAACAGTTGTGCAGTGGCCGGGGCTCCTGTAACTGGCCCCGGGGATCTGACCTGTCTTATCATTACTGAGAGTAGGACTGCACCTTCAAGGGGTGGCCAGGATTCTGAGACGGGAGTGAGGAAGGTCTGCTCAGTGTAATTTCTAATATGAGCTCGGAGATGCAGCTGTCTGCCCAGAGTAACACAGGGACCAGTTCTCTAAGGCACGGGGGGCCTTCCACAGACTCGTTTAAAGAATAAAGACCAGGCAGACACTCCAGCATTGATGACAAGTGACTTCTCAAGGAGAACAGGGTGCTAGTAAACACAGACTGGGGCTTCCCTGGTGGCTCAGATGGTAAAGAATCTGCCTGCAATGCAAGAGACCTGGGTTTGATCCCTGGGTTGGGAAGATCCCCCAGGGGCAGGCATGGTAATCTGCTCCAGGATCCTGGCCTAGAGAATCCCATAGGAGGAGCCTGCAGGGCTACTGTTTGTGGGGTCACACAGAGTTGGACACAACTGAAGTGACTTAGTGTCCACGCATGCACAAATGCAGACCACAAATTCTTTTCCCTCAAATTCTTTTCTTTTTTAGAAAATTACTGCTTATAAATACTACCTTATGTGTGTGCCAAGTCGCTCAGTCATGTCCGACTCTTTGCGATCCAGTGTACTGTCTAGCCCACCAGGCTCCTCTGCCCATGGGATTCTCCAGGCAAGAATACTGGAGAGAGTTGCCATTTCCTTCTCCAGGGGATCTTCCCGACTCAGGGATCAAACCCTCATCTCTTATATCTGCTGTATTGGCAGGCAGGTTCTTTACTTCTAGCACCACCTGGGAAACCCCATCTTATATATATAAATTGATTTAACTTGGCAACGATAGTAAAACATGTGTTAGAATAACTTTTAATTCAGTGACACTTTTGGGTGCACCCAATGAATTTTTTTATGAGAAGATTGGTCTCTTTAGACCCAGTGTCACGGACTTTGTTGGACTTTCCTGGTCAGGCTCCTTCCTCTGTGATTTCCTGCTCATTCCCGTCCTGCTCCTGCCCCTTCCCCACCATCCCCACCCTCCACACCATGCCATCCAGGTCGTGGGTCTTCACAGAGGATGCTGATGTCTTATCACTTTAAGTGCAGGTTGGAAGGCCCCTTAGGAGATGTCAACCCAGAACAAAGGGGGGATGGTAGGGTTGACTTTGTTCCCCCCGCAGGCCTGAGGAGGGGAAAGAATAACCAGAGGAAATGAGGTCTTTTGAAACTCCAAGATGGGGGTTTGAGAACAATGGAGCCTCCTGGAATCCTGGAGTGTTTTAAGGGAAGTTACCCTCTGTTACAGGAAGCGTGAGCAAGGTGCTGGGTGTTGTGGGACCTCTGGCCTGGGCTCGCAGGGCAGCTGTAAGGGGTCAGCTTCCTGGAAATCAAGAGACTTTGTTTGGTGAGACTNTTTGAAACTCCAAGATGGGGGTTTGAGAACAATGGAGCCTCCTGGAATCCTGGAGTGTTTTAAGGGAAGTTACCCTCTGTTACAGGAAGCGTGAGCAAGGTGCTGGGTGTTGTGGGACCTCTGGCCTGGGCTCGCAGGGCAGCTGTAAGGGGTCAGCTTCCTGGAAATCAAGAGACTTTGTTTGGTGAGACTCGAACTGGAGGACACACAGAAGCCCCACTCGGCGTTGTTCATATTAGAATGTAGCATTAAATTGGACCAGAGTTGATTATGACTTGGCTTTTAAATTTTAAAAAGCTGAACTGGAAGGTTCTTTCCTTTCCCATCCCTCCCCCCGCTTCCTTCCTATCTTTCTTTCTTTAAGAGGAAGAACCAGTAAAACTTTTGGTCCATAGACGGGCTCTGACTTGTCCCCCAGCTCCTGCTCTCTCATTTTCTTATCACGTGCTCTTGGGCAAGGTACTTCTCTCTCTTTGCTCCAGTGATCTTTCCTGTAAAATGTGACTGATAAAAATGGCCAACTTGTAAATGCTGAAATAAGGATTGTGATTTCTTCTGAATCATTGGGAATAAAATACTTCTTTTAGAAATAAATAGCACCATACAATTTTGAATTCTGCCTTTCTGATTCAAGATTACCCTCAAACTTGATTAAAGATATCCATCTCTGGGGACTCTCCTGGTGGTCCAGTGGTTAAGACTCTGAACTTTGAAAGGGGGCACAGGTGCAACTCCTGGTCAGAACTAAGATCCCACTTGCTGCGTGGCTTGCCTCCTGACCACCCCCCGCTGAATTCCATCATTTATATACCTTTCTTTAGAAAAGGGAATGAAGTGATTTGAGAATACAAGGTGTCATAACTACCAAAGTGTAGGATGTGAATTCTAGTTTCCGTAACATGCTTTTGAATGCTCTTTTATCGTGGACATCCTTTTTGATCTGTCCACTTGTTTGTCCACCCATGCATCCCATCAGACCTCCAGCCGGCCATACGATGAGTATTTCCAAACTCCTGTCACATGTCTGACATGGAACTAGACTTTGGGCCTCTCCAACAAGGAAGGGGAGAGAGGAAGCCTCCACTGAAATCACAGCCAGAATACACAACTTGCATTCAATCGGAGATTGACACTTTCAGTATTTCTTCTCCCATAGCTCAGTTGGTAAAGAATCTGCCTGCAATGCAGGAGACCTAAGTTTGATTCCTGGGTTGGGAAGATCCCCTAGAGAAGGAAATACAACCCACTCCAGTATTCTTGCCTGGAAAATCCCATGGACAGAGGAGCCTGGTGGGCTACAGTCCATGNACTAGTGTGTGAGATGAGTGCAGTTGTGCGGTAGTTTGAGCATTCTTTGGCATTGTCTTTCTTTGGGATTGGACTGAAAACTGACATTTTCTGGTCCTGTGGCCACTGCTGAGTTTTCCAAATTTGCTGGCATATTGAGTGCAGCACTTTCATAGCATCATCTTCCAGGGTTTGAAATAGCTCAACTGGAATTTCATGTTCGTAGTGATGCTTTCTGAGGCCCACTGGATTTCACATTCCAAGATGACTGGCTCTAGGTGAGTGATCACATCATCATGATTATCTGGGTCGTGAAGATCTTTTTTGGCTCTTCCTTCTGGTTGTATACTGCTTGGGGTAAGTTTGGCAGAACTTGGGATACAATGTACTACTCAAGTCCAAAATCAGAAAGTTGTGAACTATGCGGTGACTTCTCAGAAACAGAAGTGCTTAGAGCACTAAATACTACTTGAGTAGTACATTGTATCCCAAGTTCTGCCAAACTTACCCCAAGCAGTAAACAACCAGAAGGAAGAGCCAAAAATGTTAACTCCATTTTCCAAATAGTCACTAGGAAAAACTCCAAAATGTGCACTAAAGATGGATGATTTTGAGTGTGTTACTCCTAAATTAGAACACTTTGGTATCTCTGAATATACTATGTGCTTAAATGACAATTATACAATTGGACTTAAAAATGTGAAGACTAACAGTGAGGAGACCATAGAAATAGAACGAGGGCCCAATGATAATGTCTTTGCCACTCCTGGCCTCAAGACCCAGACATTGGAAAAAAATGATGCTGAGCACACCCATTTCTCCCTTCTACACTGGTTTGAAAGTCTCTTCTGCAAAGAGCGCATAGCTTTGGTATCCACAAATTATCCATTATCAAAAGCAAACAGTTCATCAAATGATTTGGAAATGAAAAAAAGTGCATCGTTAGTTTCAAATTCAGGCAAGTGCTTTGAGAATTTTGCAGGTCCCTCTTCTCCTAGGATTTCTTCTTACAAGAATCTTCTCAAAACACCTACACCTCCTGAACTTACTACAGAAGATTCCAAAAGATATTTGCCATATTTTGTCAAAAGAAAGCTGAGTGCTGAAGAATTGATGCTTTTGAACTGTGGTGTTGGAGAAGACTCTTGAGAGTCCCTTGGACTGCAGGGAGATCCAACCAGTTCATTCTAGAGGAGATCAGTCCTGGGTGTTCTTTGGCAGGAATGATGCTAAAACTGAAACTCCAGTACTTTGGCCACCTCATGCAAAGTGTTGACTCATTAGAAAAAACTCTGATGCTGGGAGGGATTGGGAGCAGGAGGAGAAGGGGACGACAGAGGATGAGATGGCTGGATGGCATCACCAACTCGATGGACGGGAGTTTGAGTGAACTCAGGGAGTTGGTGATGGACAGGGAGGCCTGGCGTGCTGCGATTCATGGTGTCACAAAGAGTCGGACACGACTGAGCGACTGAACTGAACTGAACTCAAACCTAGCGACTCTGGTAGCAGTTAGAGTGGTGTCACCCAGCAAACTGTTTGCAGTTAGAGTGGTGTCACCCAGCAAACTGTTCCTTCCTCAGCATGGAGGACAGAACATGTGAGATGCTGGCAACAAAGAAAACTGGTGAAGAAATGATGTGGGTCCATCCTTCCATTATAGAAACTGAGCAGAGATGAAAGCAAATCTGGTCTCACTTTGTTTTTGAAATTCCCTTACGTCTTCCCCTTTTGAAAAACTGACTCATATTAAAGATGAATATGGACACTGATGTCATAAAATGTTTTTTGTTAAATATGATTTAATCTAGCCTGTCTTGTTGATGTGTAGATCAGCTACTCAATTTTGAAAGAACATTATTATTTCATGGATTTCAAGTTTACCCTGCCTTGTGAAACTGTGTGGTTTAAATAATATTAGGAAGCAAGATAAATAATTTTTGAAATTTAAACGTTACTATTTTCCACTCAGATGAGACCACCTTCAATCTTCTCGGGGCTGGACAGTTGTTGCTAGAGCTGGGCTTCTTCCTTGGTGCTAGGTCTGCCTGCTGTCTCCTCTGATGACTGTCCCAAGTCTTCTACACCTTTTATTTCAACAGTGCTCTTTAAGACACTGCTGTTTACAAAAGACAGCCTAAACTGATTCAGAAAAAGAGGAGTTTATAGGGCTCGGTAGCTAAACGGAAGTGAGTGTCCCAAACATTTGGACTTAGACATTCACTTGCTGTCAAGTCAGGATGGATGGTTTCCTCTAACTTGTCAGTTTCATCCTCTCCAATCAGGTCTTCCCAGTGCATGACTGTGACCTCCTCAGACTCCCAGCGCCCAACAGAGCCCGAGCCTCACCCTCTGGAAGATCCTGGGCGTCCTCCTGAGTGGGTGCTCCTCTCTGGAATGTCAGCTGTGCCTGCGGACATGTCTCTGAGAGCATCAGGCTGCCCTGTCCATGGAGCCCAAGAGCCTTATGATCTACATTAAGCTGACTCAGCAAAGATGATCCTCTTTTATGGCTGTGCCTTGGAAGTCATATGGGAAGACCCATCACCTTGTGTCTCTTCATTTTGTCAGAAAATTGTCACTAAAAAAAAACTTACTCCCTGTCCTAGGAACTACTGTGTAGTTATAATTTAAGTTTTACTAAGTATAATGTTACCTTGTTTTTCAAGGTAAGCTCTGGTCAACCTTATAGTTTATGATGCTAACTCCCGAACTGTATCAACCTTTTGTACACTGTTTACTGTGGCTTGGTATATATAAGTCCACAGAGTGGACAGGATTGCTTAAGGAGGAGTGAGTATATTCACAGTGTACTAAGGACTGAATCCTGGAGTTCTCATTTTAGAAGATGGAAAGAGGCAGAAAAATCTAGCAAAGGAGATTGAGAAGCGGCTAGGGAAATAGGAAGAAAATATTTCAAGAAGAGCAATCGATTCTATCAGTACTGTTGAGAATTCAAGTAAAAAAAAGACAGAATTACCGGACTTGGCAAAGTCACTGTTACTGACAGCACTGATGAATTCTGGTGGAATGCTCAGGACTAGTGGTTAGAGTTGAGTGGCGAGGTCGGAGGTGAAGAAGCAGAGACAATGAACTGAGATGGCTCTTTTCATGAGTTTTGCTCAAAGAAGGAAAGAGGAAATGGTGTGACAACCAGATGGGGTATGAGTGAAACAGGAGTGTTGGAGATGGGAAATAAAGAGCATTATATGAAAAAAAATTTTTTCTGGTTGTTTCCCATCCTCCACCCCTTGCTGACCTTAAAATTTGCTCCTCACGTTCAGAGGCCCGAGTCCCAAACAAAAATGGTCTCATGCCCGAGCCCTCTAGTTTGACCTGCGCTGAGTGGTGTCACCAGTCCTCGCTCCTCTTTTTTTATCATCAAGCCTCTTTCAAGCCTTCCTTCCCACCCCCTTGAAACAATTATGACAAATCAGTCTGGTACCTCTATGTTTATCTGGATAAAAACGTATAAGCACCCTCCAGTGCTGACAAGGTGCAACCTCTGCAGAGGCTGCCAGAGGGGTATCAGAGTTGAGCCAATAGGACCATTTCTAAGATGCACGAAATAGATCCACATTAAAAGGAGGTGACTTTTACATTCGTCACATCTTCCTAACTTTGCTATGATTGAAGCTGCTCTAAGTATGATGCAAACAAAAGTATTTCCCAAATTATAATCTATTTCTTTATTTATTATCTATTTATTTATCTCTTCTATAAGAAAATCACTCTATTGTTTCTCTTTCTTTTTTATGTTTTAAATTATGAAAGTACGATAACATATTTACAGGAGACCTGGAAAACACAGAACAAGGGTACATATAGTTCCACTATTATATTAAAATCATTTTTCTAAGTAGATAAACTAAGATTTTTAGTTGGAGTTTCAATATCAAACTCTCAAAAATGAATAGAACAAATATACAGAGAAGTAGAAGGATATAGTAGACCTGAAAAGCACTGTGAATCAATTCAACATAACTAAGATTTACACAATTTTCATACAATAGTAGGATACAAATTCTATTCAAGTTCCCATAGATTATAAGCTAAGAGACACTGGGACATATCCGGGGATGTGAAACAAGGTGCAGAAATTTTATGGTCTAAAAGTATTGAAACCATACTGAGTCTGTTCTCTTAACACTGTGGAGTTATGTTAGATATCACTATCAAAAGAAATTTGAAAATAATGCACACAGTACAATGTGCTTAGTCGCTCAGTTGTGTTTGAGTCTTTGTGACCACATGGACTGTAGCCCACCAGGCTCCTCTGTCTATGGGGATTCTCCAGGCAAGAACACTGGAGTGGGTTGCCATGCCCTCTTCCAGACATAGTACAGTGAAAACACCTAATTAGTGATTGCTCATGAATGCGAATGACTGGTTGAGTACTGGTTCCCCTCACTTATCCTTGCTCCCCTTTTGCACACACGCAATTCTCAGAAAACACCCAGGGTGTCCTGGGCCATTGACTAAGCATTGCTGCTTTGGTTACCAATGGAATATGGTGGGCTCCATGGCTTNCTTCCAGACATAGTACAGTGAAAACACCTAATTAGTGATTGCTCATGAATGCGAATGACTGGTTGAGTACTGGTTCCCCTCACTTATCCTTGCTCCCCTTTTGCACACACGCAATTCTCAGAAAACACCCAGGGTGTCCTGGGCCATTGACTAAGCATTGCTGCTTTGGTTACCAATGGAATATGGTGGGCTCCATGGCTTGGACCACAGTGCCTCCTTCCCTGCTTCTTTTTACGGTTCAATCAATTCAAGTTCAGAGTACTCTGTTTTCACATATCCTATTTAAATTCCTTCTTCCCCTATATCTTTCAAATCTTTCCAAATTAGATGAGAAAAAAATGTAATATTAGATTTTCTATCAAGAGTTTGAGGCTATGGAATTAAACGAGGACTAGTACCATACATGGTTCTCACCGAGTTTAAAATCTAAAGTAGAGAATTTTTTATTTTGGATTTCCCTGAGAGTCCAATGCAGGAGACCTGGGTTTGATCCCTTGTCCAGGAGGGATTCCGTATGCCACACCACAACTAGAGAGTAACCCCCACTTGCTGCAACTAGAGAAAGCCCTGTGCAGCAGCAAAGATTCAGTGCAGCGAAAAATAAATGAATACATTAAAAAAAATTATTTATCTATATGGATGTCTACATATCTATGTACTCAATGTGAAACAAAACAAGGAGGGTACTCTGATCTGATTCGAAAGAAAGTTCTCTTAAGGAAAAATCAGTTTTACACATTTCTTTCTTCTTTCATTTATTTGTTCTCTCTTGCTTTCTCTCTCTCTCTCTCTCTCTCTTTTGGCACCATTTTACAACATGTGGTCTGTTGATACGCTTTTGCCTTATTTACATGACCCTGTCCTATTTTTTAGTTTCACACAGGGATGGAAAGTGTGTGCATGCCTGGTGGCAGCCTCTTTGTCTCCCACTTGCCTTTTCCTCCTCCCTGTGAAATCAGATCTCTGCAAGAAAGGGCCAAGATTACAGCACGTGTTCGGGAACGCACAGAGTGACCTGTAATCTCTCTCTCCTTCTGTCCTTCCATTTCCTGTCTATGGAACAGATCAGCCTGAATTTTTCTGCAGCACTGGCAGGATCAAAAGTCAGGCAAAGTTGAGCTGTGTCCCACTTCTATTATGAAATAATCGTCATATCTGCATCTGTGTGATAATACAGACACATATGCCGGTGAAATTATCTACCTCCTAAGCATCCATTCACGCTGGGAGAGGATGATGAATGCACCAGATGCTCCCATGTCGTGGTGAGCTCATGGAGATGGGTAGAGCAGGGCAGCTTGCCAGCTGTTTGGGTGGCTTCATCAGGAGAGTGCGTCAGCTCAGTGGCTCCTGCTGTATCACCCTGATACCCGTTCTAATATGTCCCATTGGAAGAAGGCCAGAGCCCTGACACTAAGATTAAGGCCTATTTTTCATCTTCTGGCAATCATGCTTTTCCTCTCCTATCCTCTCCCCTTGCAAACCTCCAGCTAAGCCATTACTGTGTCTCCCCAGGTGCTACTAAGACTTACTCTCAGGCTAGGGCTCCTGTTTCAGATTGTTGTATTTGGTCCTTGAAATATTTACCAAAACGTATTATTGGATTTGGGCCAGACCTTGGCCTGCTGCTGCTGCTGCTAAGTTGCTTCAGTCATGTCCGACTCTGTGCGACCCCAGAGATGGCAGCTTACCAGGCTCCCNACAGCACGTGTTCGGGAACGCACAGAGTGACCTGTAATCTCTCTCTCCTTCTGTCCTTCCATTTCCTGTCTATGGAACAGATCAGCCTGAATTTTTCTGCAGCACTGGCAGGATCAAAAGTCAGGCAAAGTTGAGCTGTGTCCCACTTCTATTATGAAATAATCGTCATATCTGCATCTGTGTGATAATACAGACACATATGCCGGTGAAATTATCTACCTCCTAAGCATCCATTCACGCTGGGAGAGGATGATGAATGCGCCAGATGCTCCCATGTCGTGGTGAGCTCATGGAGATGGGTAGAGCAGGGCAGCTTGCCAGCTGTTTGGGTGGCTTCATCAGGAGAGTGCGTCAGCTCAGTGGCTCCTGCTGTATCACCCTGATACCCGTTCTAATATGTCCCATTGGAAGAAGGCCAGAGCCCTGACACTAAGATTAAGGCCTATTTTTCATCTTCTGGCAATCATGCTTTTCCTCTCCTATCCTCTCCCCTTGCAAACCTCCAGCTAAGCCATTACTGTGTCTCCCCAGGTGCTACTAAGACTTACTCTCAGGCTAGGGCTCCTGTTTCAGATTGTTGTATTTGGTCCTTGAAATATTTACCAAAACGTATTATTGGATTTGGGCCAGACCTTGGCCTGCTGCTGCTGCTGCTAAGTTGCTTCAGTCATGTCCGACTCTGTGCGACCCCAGAGATGGCAGCTTACCAGGCTCCCTCATCTCTGGGATTCTCCAGGCAAGAACACTGGAGAGGGTTGCCATTTCCTTCTCCAATGCAGGAAAGTGAAAAGTGAAAGTGAAATCGTTCAGTCTAGAAACCAGATAATCTCCTTTTCCCAGAATCAATAGCTTTCATCTATTCCTGAGCTCCTAAAAGCCAGCAAGTCCTCCAAAATGAAACACTCGCCATACTTTTGCCAGCAGACCGAGGCCTGAAGTCAGAGCTGGAAGGGGAGGAGTATGAGAGCAAGCTCCTTGGATCAAGCAAAGTGCTTGTCCAGGCTCCCCTCCTGTAGCTGGCAGAGCATCAGCAGCCTCAGTGGACCCTGGACCATGCCGGAGCCACGTAACGACGCCCAGGGGCCTACGAGTCTATGGCGTTGGTGTGGCCTGGTGGTTGCCAGCTCCCAGACTCCATCCTCCTCCTCCCACAGCCTTTGTGTCCTTGAGCTAGACTGAGCTGGCCTGACTTGAGATCAGACAGGCCCTGCAATCCTATTGTTTTAACAAGTAGTGCTGGTGGCGGGGGAAGCTGAGGGGCGTGCTGATCTGAAGTTTTAAATAGAACCCCATCCGGACTCAGGACTAGATCCTAGATAGCATCGGTGCCCACAAGGTCCACCCAATAGAGGTGCTTGTCTAAAGGGTGCACCAGGCAGCTGATAAAAGAAGCTGCATGTTACAGGCTGTGGGAAGGAGGGGGGTTTATTTGTTTGACATTCTGCAGTGTGGTTATTTTAAATATCTGAGGGACCAAGACATACACACACACACACACACACACACACAGGAACTGCTCCCCTGTGCTGTGTCATGAGGCACCAGTGATGACTTTATTCCCTAGTTTGGAGTAGGACATTTGGGTGCTGTGTTTGTGTATTTGTTTATCTGCCATCTCTGGCCATAGGGCCATGGCAGGGACCAGGGTGTAGCAAGAGGTAGTATCTTGGTTAGAAAGTATGGAAATTTCTAGTTGTAGCTTATACCTATTTTTTTATGGTCATTTTGATTTGTGTTACCTGCTGGGTTTTCTATAGAGTCTGAAAGACATGCAAACTGTAAAGATTCAGAGTGAAACCTCAGAAGATTTAATCTAATTCATTCTAAAGCTGGTTGTATTTTTCACTTTAACAATAAATCTAACAAGTTCAAAGACAGTTGTTGAACTCAAAAATTTTTCTTCCCTCATTTTTGATGCTGGTCTGTGAAATCCACCAGTGTAGAGACCTCAGGCAGTTTTGTGTATATCAGGCCATTCTTTTTATCTTAGTTTAGTAACTACCCCAAATGATGTTTCCTCTGAAATGTTCTAATTAGATACTGTTAGGTCTAAAGAGTTCTCTGCAGGCACATCTCACCTTATTGCACTTCACAGATTACTGCTTTTTTACAAGTTGAAGGTTTGTGGCAACCTTGAGTAAACAAGTCTACTGGTGCTAGTTTCCAGTGGTGTTTGCTCAGTATGTGTCTTTGTATCCATTTTGATTGCTGATGTTGTTTAGCTGCTCAGGTCTGTCCATCTCTTTGCCATCCCATGGACTGTAGCACGCCAGGCTTCCCTGTCCTTTACCATCTCCCAGAGTTTGCTCAAACTCATGTCCATTGAGTCAGTGATGCCATCCAAACATCTCATCCTCTGTCACCCCCTTCTCCTCCTGCCTTCAATCTTTCCCGGCACCAGGGTTTTTTCCAATGTCAGCTCTTCGCATCAGCTGGCCAAAGTATTGGAGTTTCAGCTTCAGCATCAGTTCTTCCAATGAATATTCAGGGTTGATTTCCTTTAGGACTGACTGGTTTGACTTCCTTGCTGTCCAAGGGACTCTCAAGAGTCTTCTCCAGCACCACAGTGCAAAAGCATCAATTTTGATCATTCTTGAACTACTTCAAATCTTTTCATTTGTGATGGTGATCATGATCTTGGATGTTACTACTACAAACTTCTGAAGGCTCAGATGATGGTTAGCATTTTTTAGCAATAAAGTGCTTTTTAACTAACATATGTACATTAGTTTTTTTTAGAATAACACTATTGCACACTTAATAGACCATAGTTTAGTGTAAACATAACTGTTACATGCACTTGCACTAGAAACCAGCAGATTTGTGAGATTCACTTTCTTGCAGTATTAGCTTTACTGTTGGAGAAGGCAATGGCAAATCTCCACTACTCTTGCCTGGCAAGTCCCATGGACAGAGAAGCCGGGTAGGCTGCAGTCCATGGGGTCTCTAGGAGTCTGACATGACTAAGCGACTTCCCTTTCACTTTTCACTTTCATGCATTGGAGAAGGCAGTGGTAACCCACTCCAGTGTTCTTGCCTGGAGAATCCCAGGGACGGGGGAGCCTGGTGGGCTGCGGTCTCTGGGGTCACACAGAGTCGGACACGACTGAAGCGACTCAGCAGTAGCAGCAGCTTTACTGTGGTGGTCTGGAATCAAATCTGCCGTGTCTCTGGATATACCTATGCGTTTTTCTCATTAAGTTCAAATTTTTCAAAACCAATATCCTTTTATATGATAAATATTCAATGTTAAGATGAACAGCTGCAAATTCAAATTAGCCCAGTTAGGGGCTATTTATATTTGAATTTTCTGAAAACATTTGTGAAGGTTGAAGAAAAAAAAAGTAGGTAGGAATAATTGACCTAAGATCAAAAGCATGCCAAAGACTAAGGCATTATTTCCCTGAAAGAGGTTTTTGGAAAACTCAAAACATCTGGTTTATATTATAAAATATAAGCGTAGAAAGAGTAGCAGTCTTTGAGACATCAGCATTTATATTTCTGGAATTTTACAATCTCTCTGTTCCCTGTTTCTTTAAAAACAAAATGAAACGTCTGTTTTACTGTTTACATTGGTTTCAGTTGGGGAGGGGCAGTGGTGTGAGGCTGGGGGAGTCATGTCACCGATGATATTAAAGGAGACCTGTGCGATTTCTTTCTTTACTTTTCATATCTCAATTCCCTGGCTGTTCAATTGAGTTCCTGAGGTGCTGACAGCTGGTAATACGCTAAACTGCAATCCACTTTCCCCAAGTTATTGATATTTCCTAACTGAGGTTTAATGGTGTGACTTGGCTTAGGTGAAAATGTGCCAAGGTCTTGGGTCTCCTGTGTTTCATCCAGGTTTGTTATAGTTCCAGGAACGTACTTGCCAGAGGCTAGAAAAATCATGTCACCTGCCGGTCCTCCCAAGGCAGATGGCTGTCAATTGCCTATACTCTCAAAATGCCTCTACACAGACCAAAAAAGGGATTTAGCAGTAATTCTTTCTTTTGGGCTATTTGTCCTATTGACAAAAGCTGGTGCATCTCAGAGATTGAAAATTTCAATTCAGGAAAACTAATAGCTATTTACATTATAGAAAATTGTCTTTATTTATTTTAGAAAAAGCATTAAGAAAATAAAAGTAAAAATATCTGGTGGGCTTCCCTGGTGGCTCAATGGTAAAGATTCTGCCTGCCATTATAGGAGATGTGGGTTTGATCCTTGGTCTGAGAAGTTCCCCTGGAGAAGCAAATGTCTACCCACTCCATTACTCTTGCTTGGAGAACCCCATACAGAGGATCCTGGCATGCTACAATCCATGGGATTGTTAAGAGTTGGACATGACTTAGCAACTGAACGACAAATATCTGGTGCTAGTTAATGCTGATGGCCGCATGGCACTATGAACGCATTAAATGTCAGTCGTCATGAATCTTACATGTATTTTATCACAATAAAAAAGTCAGTAGAGAAAACTTATCTTACTCTAGTGGCTGAGAATGTTGATGTTGATTTTCATTGTAGCTGTGTGGTTTCTAGTGAGGTGGAGGTTAAGCAGGTGGGGCTAAGGGGGAATATTCCACACCTGGACTTATATATTGCTGGCGCTAAAGCTTATCAATGGCAGGTGGTAGATAATTTGTATGTATATATATATATATATATATGGTATATCTTAGTAAAGTGATTTCTTCACAATAAGGATTTAACAATTGGAAAACAATGTGAAGTCCACAATTTATAGTAATTTGTTATTTGGGGGAAATTAAAAAACCCAGCAACACATATTGCAAGGCTCACTGACGGCCAGTATCTTTCCTGGTTTGTTGTTGTTTAGTTGCTAAGTCATGTCCGACTTTTCTGTGACCTCATGGACTGTAACCTGCCAGGCTCCTCTGTCACCTACACCAAGCACATGTATAGTAATATTCATGAAGTGATTAAAAACTTTGTTCCTTTGAATAAAATGGCCATTAAGTAAGAGAGAAAGTTAAGTAAAGATAGACAATGGAGTTAACTTGTGGAGAGTTGGTTAACACACAGCTTTTGACAGAGATGTAACAAAGGAGGAAGTAAGAGGTGGGTGGGGTTCCCTTGGTGGCTCAGTGGTAAAGAATCCATCTGCAAGCAGGAGACGTGGGTTTGATCCCTGGGTTGGGAAGATCCCCTGGAGGAGGGCATGGCAACCCACTCCAGTACTCTTGCCTGGAAAATCTCATGGATGGAGGAGACTGGTGGGCTGCAGTCCATGGGGCTGCAAAGAGTCAGACACGACTGAAGCAGCTAAGCATGCATGCATGCAATAGGTAGATGAGCATTTCTGAGTTCTACTATTTGGGGTGCATCTGATCCCCATTCGTTCTTTCCCTTGTGAGTGTCAGGGGTATTGCATCATCTATTTTATCCAATACATCAGAACCATAATGACTGTGCTGAAACGCACGAGTTGCCTTCTTAAAATAACACAGTTCAATTAAAGGTATGTTTGCTGAGCATGTACTGTTTGCGGAGCATAGTGTTAGATGTTATGGAAGAAAATGGAGATTGATATGGCACAGATTATCTCAAGGAACTAGAAGTATTATAGAAAAGACAGGTGTCTGAAGGACAATTACACTCTAATAAAAGAGGGTGTTGAATGCTGAAAGTGAAAGTGACCTGGACGTTCGTAGAGGAGAGAGAAAGGGCCACAAGAACTAGCTTTTAGTTGTGAGGTCATAGTGCGTGTGGTGGGTCCTTTTAGAAAGGAGATGGTGTTGGAACAGTGGCTAAGAATTTGGCAAACTGAGAAAGAATTTTAAAATGGCAGAATTGAAAAGATAAGGCAAAGGCAAGGAATAGAAAATGCCCAGGTGTTGGGAAAATGCTGTAATTTTAATTTGGCTGGCAGAAGGTTGTTTGTAGGGAGTCAGTAAAAGTTAAGATTAGGAATGTAGGTTGGCTCTACACGTCAGGACGAGGCATGTTGTGTTTAATCCAGAAAGCACTGGAAGACACTGACAGTTTCTGAGGAGGTAGTGACATGATCCAAGTCATGCTTCACTGATAGTGAGCACTGAACTGGGATGGTTTGGGAAGAGACCTGCCGAGCGGAAGCTGGTAGAATGCCCTGTGAGGAAGAGAGAGCAGAAGGAGTCGGGACCTGGGCCAGGCGGGAAGCAGCAGGGGGCGGGGCGGGGGGGGGGAGAAAAAGAGAAAAGGCAGAATCTNGGGATGGGAATGGAACCTATCAGGGTCTAAAATATCTTAGAGAAGAAAATTGTAGATATCTTGTTTTCATACAATAGTGAACAAACAGGTATGTCAGTAGGTCCCAGGAAAGGGACTCCGTGGGATGGAAAAGTACATTGGAATTTCCATATTAACAATGGGTCTAAAAGAATAGAGCAGCAATTTGATCAGATCTTTGAAAAGAAGAGACGTGGTGTAGAAGGTCAAGGGATAGCAAACTCCTGCTTGCCTTAGTTTTTCCAGTTGAGGTTCTAAGATGTCACTGTTGTATTTCTGTAGAATATAATTCAGAAATCCATGACATTTTAATAAATACATGAGATTTAGTTCAAGGTCCTTAATGAAATAGCACAATAATAACTATTGCTTCCCCCTCATCTCAAAACTCATTTACTGTATCTGAAATTCAGATAATTTTTTGCACAAGTATACTCCAAATATTTCTGGAGGAGGACATGGAACCCACTCCGGTATTCCTGCCTAAGAAAACCTATGGGCAGAGGAGCCTGGAGGGCTATACTCCCTAGGGTCACAAAGTGTCGGATACAACTAAAGCAACTTAGCACAGCACAGCAACCCAAATATTGGAGAAGGAAATGGCAACCCACTCCAGTATTCTTGTCTGGGGAAATCCCATGGAAAGAAGGACCCTGGCAGGCTATAGTTCTTGGGGTCACAAAGAGTAGGACATGACTTAGCAACTAAACCATAACAACATCCCAAATATTGCAAAACTATCATAGACCATAATCCAAAGCAATATTTTTTGAACAACTAGATATGATCATTCAGGAAAATGGCTATATTTTTCAAGTTAATAATTAAAAATATTATTCAAATATAACACTAATGTTTTTAAGCAGCAAACATCTTCTAGAACTTTTAATTCCTGTGCCCTTTTAATTATATTTTATTTTCCCCCAATTTAATATTTTCTAAGAGATCTTGATCTTGACTTCCATGGCTATTTTCTAGACTGTAATCTCCAGGATTGTTAAGGAAGTGCTAAATAGTCAAAGCAGTAAAAACAAATTGGATTTGCATGGTGCTTTACTTCTGTATCCATCTAACACTCACCCTAGTGAAGCAGGTAATATTGGGCCCATTTCATACATAAGGTCCAAAGTTATTGGACCTCATAATAGGCTTATGATGGTTGCTGTGTTGCATGCGTGCTCAGTAGTGTCCGACTCTTTGCAACCCCATGGACTGTAGCCTGCCAATCTATGAGATTCTCCAGGCAAGAATACTAGAGTGGGTTGCCATGCCCTCCTCCAGGGGATCTTCCCAAACCAGCGATCAAACCCAGGTCTCCTATGTCTCCTGCACTGGCAGGCAGGTTCTTTACCACTAGCACCACCTGGGAAGCCCATAACAATGTCTTTATCAATTTTCCTGTCAATAGACAGCTAGATTATTGACATTTTTTGCCATTATATGCCACATTGTTTTAAGCATGTTTAAAGGGACCTATTTGCAAGAGTTCAGTTGGGGCATATACCTAGGACTGGGATCTGTCTCTTATACACATCTCTTGCTGAAGCCAGCAGGCATGCTAGGCTGGAGGGTATGAGGCTGGATGGCCTCGTCTCCGGCGGATTCCAAGGTTGAGGCAGGATTTCTGCTCCGTTTGTTTGACAAGAGCCTGGAGTTAATGGGGAGAGCCTGGGTGAGGCAAGTAAATTGTATCTTGGTCTGCAGAGATAAGAGTATTCTTTTTATTTTTTAAAACTTTTTATTTTATATTGGAGTCTAGCCGATTAATAATGTGACAGTTTCAGGTGGACAGCAAAGCAACTCAACCGTACCTATATATGTGTCCATCCTCCCCCAAAGTCCCCCTCATCCAGGCTGCAACATAACAGAGCAGTTCCCCTGTGCTAGACAGTGGTGTTCTTGCTGGTAGAGACAGAAGGGAGGATCCTTGCCTTTCAGAACGGCTTACAAGCCATTATTCCAATCCTCGCAGAAAAAAACTAACAAGCTGAAAATCAGCACCACTTATTAGATCCGTCAGAGACCAAAGTCAAGGGCAAAGTGCCCCCCAGATTAGAGTGCTATAGGCAGATTCAGAGGATCACAGTTTATTGGAGCAGAGGTGCTGAAGCAGAAACCTTCCGGGGAATCAGAACCAGGCTCCTTTTACTGAGTGCATCATACCCAGCTTTCCGCAAAAAGTTACAAGACATACTACAAGACACAATGCACGACTTGAAGAGACAAAGCAAGTATCAGAACCAGACTCAGATACGGCAGATCTTTGAATTATCAGACTGGGAATTTAAAACTAGCTATGATTAATTGGCTAAAATCCTAATTCAAAAAGTGGACAACACACAAGAAGAAATGGGTAATATAAACAGGAAGATGGAAACTCTAAGAACCAAAAGGAAGGCTTGAAAAAAAAAAAGTGAAGGGAAAAACCAGAAATGAAAAATGCCTTTGATGGACTCTCCAATAGTCTGGACACAGCTGAGGAAAGAATCAATGATCTTGAAATGTCAGGAGGCACTTATGAAACAATGCAAAGAGATAGAACGAAAAAGTTCAAACAGGATATGCAGGAACCATGGGACAATTACAAAAGGTGTTATATATGCATAATAGGGAAGAAGAAAGAGAGAGGAATGGAAGAAACCGCTGAAACAATGATGACTGGAAATTTCCTAAAATTAATGATAGACACGGAACCACAGAGCCAGGAACTTCAGAAAACACCAGGCAGGATAAATACAAAAAGAAAAAAGACCCACTTAGACATTGCACATTTAAACTTTAGAAAATCAAAGATAAAACAAATCTTTAAAGAAGCCCCAAAGTGGAATGGGGGAGTACATTATTTATTTATAGAAGAGCAGGAATAAGAAGGGCTTACCAGGTGGCGCTAGTGGTAAAGAACCAACCTGTCAGTGCAGGAAAGATAAGAAACACGAATATCATCCCTAGGTTGGAAAGATCCCTTGGAGAAGGAAATGGCAACCCATTCCAGTATTCCTGCCTGGAGAATCCCAGGGACTGGCGGGCTGCAGTCCATGGAGTCACAAAGAGTCAGACATGACTGAAGCAACTTAGCAGGGATGTGGGGATAAGAAGTACTGATACATCAAACTTTTATTCAGAAACCAGACTAGACTTGGATTGTTTACATGTCACTCTTCTGCTGGAAAATAGGCAATAATGTGCTTCGGCTACTGTGAATACAGAACTAAGACCAGGAATTCAATGCTTAGCCAAGATTATGATTAACTGACAGAATGAAAGGAAGATATTGGTGGATTTGTAAGGATTTAAAACTCTTATCACCCAGTGGGATGACTAATTTGTCTTGGTATGTCCAGGACTTTGTCCATCTTAGCAAGGAAAAGTCTGTCTCCTGGAAAACCCCTAGTCTTAGGCAAATGAGACAACTGGTTACTGTAAAATATTACATAAGAAGAAAACCAGTATCAAGTGAAAACAAAACAAAACAAAACGACTTTGAGGTGGGTAGTTGTTATCAGTCAGGAAAGATTTGTGCCCCCTCTTTTACTGGAACCCCTCTTTTCCTTACCTAGAATTTGATAATATCTGGAACTATTTTTGGTTGGTGGAGGTGAGAATTCAGGTACTGGCATTTAGGGGTAGAGACCAGAGATATTGCTAAATATCCTGTCCTACAATGCACAGGACAGCACCCCTACCCCCCAAATGAAGAACTGTTTTGTTCAAGATGTCAGTAGTGCTAAGGTTGGGAAACCCTGGATTCAGGGAAGGTAATTAGAAATGGAGAGAGTTGTGAGTCCAAACCTTACTGCATTTACATATAGAAAACTTAAATGTAAGTGGAGAATCAAAGATTGTCTTGGGACGTTCACTGTAAGAGCTAATAAAAGGTACTTGAAATGAAAAAGGTGAAGTGGGCTTCCCTGATGGTCCAGTGGTGAAGAATCTGCCTGCCAATGCAGGGGACATGGGTTTGATCCCTAGTCAGGGAAGATCCCACATGCTGCAGAACAACTAATCCCATGAGCCACAACTACTGGGGCTGTGCTCTAGAGCCCGTGGAACCTCCACTACTGAAGCCTGGGTGCTCTGGAGCCTGTGCTCCCAAGAGAAGCCACTGCAGAAAGAAGCCCTTGCACCACAACTAGAGAGTAGCCCCTACTTGCCACAACTAGAGAAAATCCACGAGCAGCAATGAAGACCCAGCATAGCCAAAAAAATAAATTATTTTTTTTAAAAAAGAGATGAGCTGCAGAGAAATCCTCATGGTACAAAGCTACCTCTCCAAAACCTAGTCACTGAGGTCAGGACAGGAAGCTGGTAGGTAAGGCATTATAGGGTTTTAAAAGGGATGCCAATGACCACCGGGATGGGAATGGAACCTATCAGGGTCTAAAATATCTTAGAGAAGAAAATTGTAGATATCTTGTTTTCATACAATAGTGAACAAACAGGTATGTCAGTAGGTCCCAGGAAAGGGACTCCGTGGGATGGAAAAGTACATTGGAATTTCCATATTAACAATGGGTCTAAAAGAATAGAGCAGCAATTTGATCAGATCTTTGAAAAGAAGAGACGTGGTGTAGAAGGTCAAGGGATAGCAAACTCCTGCTTGCCTTAGTTTTTCCAGTTGAGGTTCTAAGATGTCACTGTTGTATTTCTGTAGAATATAATTCAGAAATCCATGACATTTTAATAAATACATGAGATTTAGTTCAAGGTCCTTAATGAAATAGCACAATAATAACTATTGCTTCCCCCTCATCTCAAAACTCATTTACTGTATCTGAAATTCAGATAATTTTTTGCACAAGTATACTCCAAATATTTCTGGAGGAGGACATGGAACCCACTCCGGTATTCCTGCCTAAGAAAACCTATGGGCAGAGGAGCCTGGAGGGCTATACTCCCTAGGGTCACAAAGTGTCGGATACAACTAAAGCAACTTAGCACAGCACAGCAACCCAAATATTGGAGAAGGAAATGGCAACCCACTCCAGTATTCTTGTCTGGGGAAATCCCATGGAAAGAAGGACCCTGGCAGGCTATAGTTCTTGGGGTCACAAAGAGTAGGACATGACTTAGCAACTAAACCATAACAACATCCCAAATATTGCAAAACTATCATAGACCATAATCCAAAGCAATATTTTTTGAACAACTAGATATGATCATTCAGGAAAATGGCTATATTTTTCAAGTTAATAATTAAAAATATTATTCAAATATAACACTAATGTTTTTAAGCAGCAAACATCTTCTAGAACTTTTAATTCCTGTGCCCTTTTAATTATATTTTATTTTCCCCCAATTTAATATTTTCTAAGAGATCTTGATCTTGACTTCCATGGCTATTTTCTAGACTGTAATCTCCAGGATTGTTAAGGAAGTGCTAAATAGTCAAAGCAGTAAAAAGAAATTGGATTTGCATGGTGCTTTACCTCTGTATCCATCTAACACTCACCCTAGTGAAGCAGGTAATATTAGGCCCATTTCATAAATGAGGTCCAAAGTTATTGGACCTCATAATAAGCTTATGATGGTTGCTGTGTTGCGTGCGTGCTCAGTAATGTCTGACTCTTTGCAACCCCATGGACTGTAGCCTGCCAATCTATGAGATTCTCCAGGCAAGAATACTAGAGTGGGTTGCCATGCCCTCCTCCAGGGGATCTTCCCAAACCAGCGATCAAACCCAGGTCTCCTATGTCTCCTGCACTGGCAGGCAGGTTCTTTACCACTAGCACCACCTGGGAAGCCCATAACAATGTCTTTATCAATTTTCCTGTCAATAGACAGCTAGATTATTGACATTTTTTGCCATTATATGCCACATTGTTTTAAGCATGTTAAAGGGACCTATTTGCAAGAGTTCAGTTGGGGCATATACCTAGGACTGGGATTGTTGGGTTGTATGGTATCACTCTTAAATTTTTACCAAATTGCTTTCCCAAGTAGTTGATTGCCACTTTTTCAGTGTCCACCTTACCAGCAGTGGGGCCTTGACTCAGGAAAGACAATTCTTGATGCCATTAATTTCTGAAGCAGTGATTAAGAATTTTCTAGGAAGCAGGTTCCAGGCTTCATGAACCATCCTGCTGTTCATTTGGGATCCTAGGAGGAAGCTCTTCCTAATGCCTCTTGTGTCATTTGAGCCTCCCTCCTTTTAAGAATTATTCTCTGTTTATTAATCATAAAAGCATCCTCCAGGCAGTCCAGCTTTTACTTTCTAGCATTCATTCTGACTTTTCCTGTAAGGATATATATCACAGTTGAAAGGTCTTTCAGATAATATCGTGTTCTTGTGTATAACTTGAGATTTAAAGATCTGACATGCCTTAAATCCACAGTTAAGAACGTGGAATGATTGCATTCTGTGTGTATAGTGCTTTATAATAACGTAGATAGCCAAGTCCACCCTCTAGAAGTCACGTTTCCCTCCCTTTATTAATTATCCTGTCCGTGCGATCTGTGGCAGGCTGAATAATGGCCCATAGGCTTTGAGAATGTTATTCCAGCAGGCACACTGCATCTTGGATGGAAAGGGACATAAAGAGGATGAAATAAAGTAAGGCTGGTGGGCTCCCCAAACTCCACAGGTTGGAGACAGGCTGGTAAAACTACTCAGCTGCAAACATGCAGTATCCTTCAAGAAAAAGGGTGGAGCTGTGGACTGAGAGCTACAGAGAGTCATTCCCAGGACCTAAAATGTCATGGAGTTTGCCTGGTTGCATGTGGATATTCACTGACTGAGACCCACGTACTCCTTTTCTTCTTTGGTTTTTACCCTTTTTGAATGGCACACCTGTAACTGCTATCCTATGTATGTCCCATCATTGTTATTCTGGTGCTGGAGAAGAATCTTGAGAGTCCCTTGGGCAGCAAGGAGATCAAACCAGTCAATCCTAAAGGAAATCAACCCTGAATACTCATTGGAAGGACTGATGCTGAAGTTCCCATACTTTGGCCACCCGATGCAAAGAGCTGACTCTTTGGAAAAGACCCTGATGCTGGGAAAAATTGAGGGCAGGAGGAGAAGGGGGCGACAGAGGATGAGATGATTAGATAGGATCATCAACTCAATGGACATGGGTTTGAGCAAACTCTGGGAGTGAAGGGCCGGGAAACCTGGCGTGCTACAGTCCATGCGGCTACAAAGAGTTGGACACGACTTAGCAACTGAACAACAACAACAAAGGAGGAGTCAGAGACAGAGGAAAAGGCCATGAGAAGCAGGGATTGAATTGGTGTGGCCATTAGCCAAGGAATGTCAGCAACCTCTAGGAGGTAAAAAAGAGAACAAATTATTCTCTTGAGCCTCTAGAAACGACCCGATTCTGTTGACACTTTGATTTAGACCCCATGAGGCTCACTTTGCTCTTCTGATCTCCAGATCTGTAAATGATACTTCTGTGTTGTTTTAAGGTATTACATTTGTGGGAATTTGTTACACAGAGCAGCAATAGGAAACTGGTACACTAGCTCTTGTGCTAGGGTCCTTAATTGGTCTTGTAAATTCAAGAACATGAGCTAGAACAGTTGTATGAAAAGACAGGAGAGAGGAGACCTTTTCCCTAAGCAAACCATTTCATTATAAGGGGTCAATTTTCTTTTTCTGAAACAAAACATCTTTAAACATACTAGAAATAAGTAACTAAATTACAAAACCTTTTATAAAGCAAATGTTCTATAATCTAGCAGATCTTACCTGGGATAAAATACTTCAGCTTTTACTCAAGGTCTAAACCGACTCCATGTAAAAAATCCTCTCTCTAGAAAACCTAAGGCCTCCTGGGAAAGAAACTAAGGATGATGTATGACATTATTTTTGCCAAAATGACAGTAAGATCACATTATTGATATTCTTGTGAAATCCTAACAGGGAAAAATGCCATGGTTAAAGCTTGAGAGGTGTTTTTGATGGCACTGGTTATTTAGGACAGGTTTGGGCAGATCTGGCAAAACACTGAAGTAGAATGTATGTGCTTTTGATTTTAGGAAGAACATTCTGTAAGCTGAGGGCTTCATTCCCATGTTTGCTTTCTTGTTTCAGTTGATGAGAGATGCAAGCATACAACATTTAATTCACTTACACTTAGTATGTGAATGCAGATTCCTTCATGCTGGAAATTCTTCAGAGGGAGAAATTTGAAGATTCTATTTAGACAACTAGCTTATTAGCTAGCATTTTGTCTGTTAGTGTCTGACCTTTTTAACTAAATACCAGTTTGCTCTGATGGTTCTTATGTCGTCACAGACCAGTCAGAAAACCAGACATGCGGGTTACACAGGGGATGAGAGGTCTGAGAACTGGTCGAGGGCAGCAGGGAGACCCACAGGGCAGCAGTAGGCTGCCTGCTCCCTTAGCCAGGAGGCCACAGGGGTGGCATGGTGAATAGTTTCTACAGCTGCCGTAACAAACTGCCATAAACTAAATGGGTTATGATAACACAGATTTATTAATTTTTGCTTTTAATTTTTTTTGGCTGAGAGGCATGTGGGATCTTNTTAAAGGGACCTATTTGCAAGAGTTCAGTTGGGGCATATACCTAGGACTGGGATTGTTGGGTTGTATGGTATCACTCTTAAATTTTTACCAAATTGCTTTCCCAAGTAGTTGATTGCCACTTTTTCAGTGTCCACCTTACCAGCAGTGGGGCCTTGACTCAGGAAAGACAATTCTTGATGCCATTAATTTCTGAAGCAGTGATTAAGAATTTTCTAGGAAGCAGGTTCCAGGCTTCATGAACCATCCTGCTGTTCATTTGGGATCCTAGGAGGAAGCTCTTCCTAATGCCTCTTGTGTCATTTGAGCCTCCCTCCTTTTAAGAATTATTCTCTGTTTATTAATCATAAAAGCATCCTCCAGGCAGTTCAGCTTTTACTTTCTAGCATTCATTCTGACTTTTCCTGTAAGGATATATATCACAGTTGAAAGGTCTTTCAGATAATATCGTGTTCTTGTGTATAACTTGAGATTTAAAGATCTGACATGCCTTAAATCCACAGTTAAGAACGTGGAATGATTGCATTCTGTGTGTATAGTGCTTTATAATAACGTAGATAGCCAAGTCCACCCTCTAGAAGTCACGTTTCCCTCCCTTTATTAATTATCCTGTCCGTGCGATCTGTGGCAGGCTGAATAATGGCCCATAGGCTTTGAGAATGTTATTCCAGCAGGCACACTGCATCTTGGATGGAAAGGGACATAAAGAGGATGAAATAAAGTAAGGCTGGTGGGCTCCCCAAACTCCACAGGTTGGAGACAGGCTGGTAAAACTACTCAGCTGCAAACATGCAGTATCCTTCAAGAAAAAGGGTGGAGCTGTGGACTGAGAGCTACAGAGAGTCATTCCCAGGACCTAAAATGTCATGGAGTTTGCCTGGTTGCATGTGGATATTCACTGACTGAGACCCACGTACTCCTTTTCTTCTTTGGTTTTTACCCTTTTTGAATGGCACACCTGTAACTGCTATCCTATGTATGTCCCATCATTGTTATTCTGGTGCTGGAGAAGAATCTTGAGAGTCCCTTGGGCAGCAAGGAGATCAAACCAGTCAATCCTAAAGGAAATCAACCCTGAATACTCATTGGAAGGACTGATGCNTGGTTTTTACCCTTTTTGAATGGCACACCTGTAACTGCTATCCTATGTATGTCCCATCATTGTTATTCTGGTGCTGGAGAAGAATCTTGAGAGTCCCTTGGGCAGCAAGGAGATCAAACCAGTCAATCCTAAAGGAAATCAACCCTGAATACTCATTGGAAGGACTGATGCTGAAGTTCCCATACTTTGGCCACCCGATGCAAAGAGCTGACTCTTTGGAAAAGACCCTGATGCTGGGAAAAATTGAGGGCAGGAGGAGAAGGGGGTGACAGAGGATGAGATGATTAGATAGGATCATCAACTCAATGGACATGGGTTTGAGCAAACTCTGGGAGTGAAGGGCCGGGAAACCTGGCGTGCTACAGTCCATGCGGCTACAAAGAGTTGGACACGACTTAGCAACTGAACAACAACAACAAAGGAGGAGTCAGAGACAGAGGAAAAGGCCATGAGAAGCAGGGATTGAATTGGTGTGGCCATTAGCCAAGGAATGTCAGCAACCTCTAGGAGGTAAAAAAGAGAACAAATTATTCTCTTGAGCCTCTAGAAACGACCCGATTCTGTTGACACTTTGATTTAGACCCCATGAGGCTCACTTTGCTCTTCTGATCTCCAGATCTGTAAATGATACTTCTGTGTTGTTTTAAGGTATTACATTTGTGGGAATTTGTTACACAGAGCAGCAATAGGAAACTGGTACACTAGCTCTTGTGCTAGGGTCCTTAATTGGTCTTGTAAATTCAAGAACATGAGCTAGAACAGTTGTATGAAAAGACAGGAGAGAGGAGACCTTTTCCCTAAGCAAACCATTTCATTATAAGGGGTCAATTTTCTTTTTCTGAAACAAAACATCTTTAAACATACTAGAAATAAGTAACTAAATTACAAAACCTTTTATAAAGCAAATGTTCTATAATCTAGCAGATCTTACCTGGGATAAAATACTTCAGCTTTTACTCAAGGTCTAAACCGACTCCATGTAAAAAATCCTCTCTCTAGAAAACCTAAGGCCTCCTGGGAAAGAAACTAAGGATGATGTATGACATTATTTTTGCCAAAATGACAGTAAGATCACATTATTGATATTCTTGTGAAATCCTAACAGGGAAAAATGCCATGGTTAAAGCTTGAGAGGTGTTTTTGATGGCACTGGTTATTTAGGACAGGTTTGGGCAGATCTGGCAAAACACTGAAGTAGAATGTATGTGCTTTTGATTTTAGGAAGAACATTCTGTAAGCTGAGGGCTTCATTCCCATGTTTGCTTTCTTGTTTCAGTTGATGAGAGATGCAAGCATACAACATTTAATTCACTTACACTTAGTATGTGAATGCAGATTCCTTCATGCTGGAAATTCTTCAGAGGGAGAAATTTGAAGATTCTATTTAGACAACTAGCTTATTAGCTAGCATTTTGTCTGTTAGTGTCTGACCTTTTTAACTAAATACCAGTTTGCTCTGATGGTTCTTATGTCGTCACAGACCAGTCAGAAAACCAGACATGCGGGTTACACAGGGGATGAGAGGTCTGAGAACTGGTCGAGGGCAGCAGGGAGACCCACAGGGCAGCAGTAGGCTGCCTGCTCCCTTAGCCAGGAGGCCACAGGGGTGGCATGGTGAATAGTTTCTACAGCTGCCGTAACAAACTGCCATAAACTAAATGGGTTATGATAACACAGATTTATTAATTTTTGCTTTTAATTTTTTTTGGCTGAGAGGCATGTGGGATCTTAGTTCCCAGACTGGGAATCAAACCTGTGCTCCCTGCATTGGATGCACAGAGTCTTAACCACTGGATGGTCAGGGAAGTCCCAACACAGATATATTGATTCTTGTAGTTTTGTAATTCAGAATTCTGCAGTGGGTCTCCATGGGCTAAAAAATCATGGTGTCATCAAGGCCATGTATCTTCCTGGAGGCCCCAGGGAGAATGGTGTGTCCATCATCTGGGAGGCCACTTGCATATCTTGTCTACTGACTCCCACTCTCCATCTCCAGGGCCAGCAATGGCTGGGCTAGTCTTTTTCACATCACATCACTCTGACACCANAAAAATCATGGTGTCATCAAGGCCATGTATCTTCCTGGAGGCCCCAGGGAGAATGGTGTGTCCATCATCTGGGAGGCCACTTGCATATCTTGTCTACTGACTCCCACTCTCCATCTCCAGGGCCAGCAATGGCTGGGCTAGTCTTTTTCACATCACATCACTCTGACACCATGTTTCTGCCACTTTTTCTGCATTTAAGGGCCCTGTGTTTACATTGTGTGTGTGTGTGTGTGTGTGTGTTCAGTCATGTCCAACTCTTTTTGACCACATGATGGACTGTAGCCCGCCATGGGATCCATGGAAATCCATGGGATTTCCCAGGCAAGAATACCAAAGCAGTTTGCCATTCCTCCTCCAAGAGATCTTCCTGACTCAGGGATATAAACCTTGTCTCTTGTGTCCTCTGCATTGGCTGGTGGATTCTTTACCACTTGTGCCATCTAGGAAGCCCTTGGGATTACATCAGGTCTCATCTGGAAAATCCAGGCTAATCTCCCTGTTTTGAGCACAGCTGACTAACGACCTCCATTCACCTTGACTTTCTGTTGTAACCAGTCATGCTTTGGGGGAAATTAGGACATGAACATCTTTGGAAGCCATTATTTTTCTTTCCAGGGTGTTCTTGGGGCTGGCAGCCAGGGCGATACAGTGGAAGCTAGGCCGAGGCAGGAATTATGATCATGGATGGTGAAGTGTAGAACAGAGAGAGAAAGAAATTCCTTGGCCCCACCTTGCAAAATGGAAAGTTTTCACTAAGTAAGCATCTAGTGCTAAAGATCTGACATCTCGCTTTTCCTTTAAAAAAAAAAAAAATTATTTCTTTGACTGTGCCACATCTCAGTTGTGGCAAACCCAGGCCCCATGCATTCACACAGAATCTCATTCCCTGACCAAGGATAGAACCCAGGTCCCCTGCATCGGGAACGTGGAGTCTTCACCATCAGACTACCAGATAAGCCCCTCCTTTTCTTTCTTTCCTTTTTTTTTTTTAATGTGAAATTTCAAAATTTTTTATTAGCAGCAACAGAGTGTATTGTTCTTTTGTTTTTACTTTGCTGTATATGGGACAACTATACACAATTTTATGAAGTGTACCAATGTTATGGAGAAAGAAAGTGCAAGTGAAGTTGTGTCTGACTTTTTGTGATCCCATGGAGGGTAGCCTGCCAGGCTCCTCCATCCATGGGATTTTCCAGGCAAGAATATGGGAATAGGTTGCCATTTCCTTCTCCACGGGAGAAAAGACAAGCCTTATTGAAACTGCCGTATTGACCACACACAAATCCTTTCCTTAAGTCAGATGAGAGTCTGAGTTGCTTGTGTGGGAAAATCAAGTAATTAGAGCCATCGTCCACTGGAGTTTTTTGTGACAACAGACAGTATCACAATTTGTAATCCAACGTCTGTCTCTTTAGCATTCTTCCTGGATGCAGGCTGAAAGGGGTCAGTTTGGGTGTGTTAGCTTGTTCAACTCCCCCCTGACTCCCCACAATACTGGGAAAAGATAGCTCAATATAATGTGCCTATTTTTTAAAAAAAGTCTTTTATATCACTATGTAGAAATTATAGCAAGTGGAATTCCAAGGATTACTGCATGAAGGGAACGTCAATGTTAAACCTATAGTCTCTTTGGTACCGAGTATCATAAATTAAAAACAAGCACCAGGGAGCCTGGAAGAGGAAATGGCAACCCATTCCAGTATTCTTGCATGGAAGATTCCATGGACAGAGGTGCCTGGTGGGCTACAGTCCATAGAGTGGACTGACATGACTGAAATGACTTAGCACACATATACACACCAGAGAGAGGGTGAAGAAGGAAATAGTGAGGCGCCAAGTTGATCTGTTTGTCTTTCTTTCTGAAACACATTTGCTTGGTTGTTTTTTCTTGGGGCCCTTTTCCCCTTCAGTGAGAAATCACCACCCTTTCCCGCCACGGTTTCATGGACTGCCTTAGCAATGTTGTTTTAGCAGCTGGCTGCTGTGGCAGTGTCAGGGATCACAGCCACTGGGTGACTGGGTGGACGGCCACGCATTTTCCCTGGAGAAACAGGGACAGAAGGCCTGCCTTTGTCATCGCCAGGAGAGCTCCGAAGGTGAAATTCCATCCCAGCAGTGTGCCTGGGAGGGTGGGGTGCCAGTCACCCGGCCACTGCTTCTTCTCTGTGTGACCAGCTCTGTGCATGACTAGGTCGTCTTTGAGGGAAAGAAAATTCATCTCTCTTTTCTTGTTGTCATCCTGGATCCACATTTGGTCTGAAGTCTAGAAGTCAGAATTTTTTTTTTTTTTTTTTTTTGGCCATGTACCATGTGAGATCTTAGTTCCCTGACCAGGGATCGAATCTGTGCCCCCTGCATTGGCAGCATGGAGTCTTAACCACTGAACCACCAGGGAAGTCCATAGACATCAGATCTTTAAATGGACCCTCCTCTGCTGGAATTTCCTGTGGATACAGCGATTTTCTGCTCTGAGATGATTTGTGTCAGAAATGGGACAGGGGTGTGGAAATTGTGTTCTCATCTCTCTTTTTCCTTTGTCCATCCCTCCCAGTGCCGTCTTTTTCACTCAGCAATGCAGGGCACGGATGCTGAGTGTGTCCATAGGTGTTACCTCCTTCCTGTGCCTTTGTTGATAGTGGCAGAGACCACAGCTAGCATTCCCCAAGCTCTACACACCCTGCTAAGTGCTTTACTGCCTGATGGCAGTTTATCATCAGAACAACTCACAGTATCACCATTGTTTTAAATGTGAGTAAACTGAGACTCAAAAGGCTGGGTAACTATTACCCAAATTATGTCTTCCCCACCTGGCTCAGAGGTTAAAGTGTCTGCCTGCAATGCAGGAGACCTGGGTTCGATCCCTAGGTCGGGAAAATCCCCTGGGGAAGGAAATGGCAACCCACTCCAGTATTCTTGCTTGGAGAATCCCATGGAGGAGCCTGGTGGGCCCCAGTTCATGGGGTCACAAAGAGTCGGACAGGACTAAGCTACTTATTTAACTTTTCACCCCAGGTGGTGCTAGTGGTAAAGAACCTGTCTGCCAATGCAGGAAGGGATGTGGGTTCGATCCCTGGTTTGGCAAGGTCCCCTGGAGGAGGAAATGGCAACTCACTCCAGTATTCTTCCTTGGAGAATTCCATGGGCAGAGAGGCCTGATGGGCTACAGTCCATGGGGTCGTAAAGAATTGGACACGACTGAGGCGACTTAGCATGCAGGCATGCACACCCCAGGTCATAGGCTGAATCCCCAGTCCTTCCGAATATGGCTGGGCTTGCAGATAGGGTCTTCAAAGAAGCAATTACATTGGAATGAGGCCATGAGGGTGGACCCTAATCCATCATGACTGGTGTCTTTATAAGAGGGGATTAGACACAGACACCGAGGGAAGACCACTTGAAGGCAAGGAGGGGGCTGCCATCTGCAAGCAGAGGAGAGAGGCCTCAGACACAACCCTCCTGACTCCTTGACCTTAGACTTCCAGCCTCCAGAACTGGGAGAAAGTAGTTTTCTGTCATATACGGGTCCCCTCACCTGTGGTATGTCATCATGGGAGCTTTAGCAAAAAATCCAGTAGCTTTCCTATGCCTATACATCTTGAAGATGTATACACTGAAGCTCTGATACTTTGGCCCTCTGATAGGAACAACCAACTCATTGGAAAGGACCCTGATGCTGGGAAAGATTGAAGGGAGGAAGAGAAGAGGGATAACAGAGGATGAAATTGTTGGATGGCATCACTGACTCAATGGACATGAGTTCAAGCAAACTCCAGGAGATGGTGAAGGACAGGGAAGCCTGGGGTGCTACAGCTCATGGGGTCACAAGGAGTTAGACATGACTTAGTAAATGAACAACAGCAAATACCAGGCAAACCTGACTCTAGAACCCATATTTTCAATGTAAGTTTCTGAATTTTTCTATAATAAGTTCCAAGCAATACATTTAAGCTTTATTTTATATTCTGAAAGGACATGTTTTAAAATACTAGATATGGTCTCTCCTTTCCTATTAATAATATAGTTACCACAATTTGAAAGCAATTACTCCCAAATCTGACAGTGCTACCCTGGTGTCCAGGTTTGTCTAAGTGAACTGTGAACATTTCAAAACAACACTTACTCAATTTTTCTTTAATTGAAGGGACAGAAACAACTATGCAAAACAGCTTTTGGTTTTTAGGGGCAGAAGGCAGGTTTCAGGAAATTAAACAAACAATAAGGTTTGGAAATTCCCCCAAGAGTGGGGCTTTCTGACCCCAAAACAGGGGCGGTCAACTCTCAAGAAGTGGAACACTTCTTATTTTCCAAAAGGATTGAGAGCCTGGGCAAGGATGGGTGAGGGCTGGGGTGGCCTCGGAGGACTAGACATCAGCTGGTGTCTTTTCCCAACCAGAAGCCTTGGATAGAAATGGGATGAGTGGGCGGGTTGTGGACAGCGCTGCCAAGGCCATGCCCCAGGGCAGCCAGGTGACACTACTGGTTGATCCTGATTTACTGGTTGGAAGTGTTTGCCGCAGAGGATCTTAGGCAGCAGAGCTTTCCAAAAGACTGACCATAATGGCAGTTGTAGACTTGCTCTCACCGCATTCTCTGGCTTACCATGGGTCTTCACAGTAATTAATCATCACAGAGACCCCAAGCATAGACAGTGGAGTGTTCGGTGTTTCAAGGCACATCTGGTGTTTTATTTTTAATACTTTAAGAAATTTATTCCATTCCATATGAGAAGGCAATGGCACCCCACTCCAGTACTCTTGCCTGGAAAATCCCATGGACAGAGAAGCCTGGTAGGCTGCAGTCCATGGGGTTGCCAAGAGTCGGACACGACTGAGCGACTTCACTTTCACTTTTCAGTTTCATGCGTTGGAGAAGGAAATGGCAACCCACTCCAGTGTTCTTGCTTGGAGAATCCCAGGGACGGGGGAGCCTGGTGGGCTGCCGTCTATGGGGTCACACAGAGTCGGACACGACTGAAGTGACTTATCAAGTAGCAATATATACACACGCACACATCATATGTATATTTGAATATAACTTTAAGATATAATTGCATACTTTATTATTATTTTTTATTGTTAATAAAAAGCAACATTAGCCCAGTTTCCTGGTTTCAGCTGTAGATCATTCATGGATTTTCTGAATTTTCACTGTGTTAGTTAGCATGGGTTCTTTCTTCATTGCTTTCTTTCTAAAATCTACCTGGGAAGGACAAGAGAATAGTAAACAACAGTTTGTGTTGCATTCATGTAGATTTCAGCAGAAGGAAAATAAAGGATTCAATGTGTGGTCCAGGTTAAAAAAAATGTGACGGTGGGGGCTTGAGCTGTGACCTTGCATGTAATCAATAGGCTGCTTCTCCTTCCGTCAGGCAGAACCGATTTCTGGGTTTCTTTTTTTTTTTTTTTTTCCTTCAGCAAACGCAGTTACCTAATGATATTAAAATTTTAATTGATTATGCTAGATGTTCTGGAAATGAAAGCAGCAGCCAGGCTTAAACTCACTCAACCCAGTCGCCCTCCAGCCGCCATTGAAGGGAAATTTGACAGCTGTAAACAAATGCTGCCACCTACAGGAAAGAGTCGGGACGTGCAAGCCGGAGTCATCCATCCTCCGCCATCAGGCTCACTGGACTTTTTCTTCTACCCACTTCCCAGTGCGATTGGAAAGAACAGAATCTGTACTTATTTGAATTTTTAAATTTTGCTTCAGAATGCAAAGTGAAACCTGGTATTCTGTAGGAAAAAAATTCTTCTTTATAGTAAATCTTCAAATTCTCTAACGCTTGTTTTTCCAACTCTTGCGACCTCATGGACTGCAGCCCGCCAGGTCCTCCGTCCATGGGCTTCTTCAGGCAAGAATACTGCAGTGGCTTGCCATTTCCTTCTCCAGGGGATTTTCCTCACCCAGGGATAGAGCCTGTGTCTCCTGCTTCGTAGGTGGATTCTTTACCACTGAGCCACCTGGGAAGCCACTTATAAAAAACAGGATATAAATACTGAAAGAGGAGCCTTGAGAGAAGGACTTATTCGACAGTGTCTGAACTGGTAAGGCAACCAATTCAGATTTTTATTTTTTTCCCCCTTCTGTCAGCATGAGACTCAAGAATGCTTTTCACTGTAAAATGTCATTTAAAACCATTTAAATCATTCATAGTAGCCTCTGCTCGCGTTCGGGAAGTGGCCAGTGGCTAGGTAACTCCAGCTTGGGTCAGTGTGTTTAGGAAGCATGTCCTTCTATGGGATTAAGCTGTGTCAGCCTGCTGGGCGTTGGGCTTGTTTCTGTGTTATGGATCCACACAGAGAAAGCAGACTTCCTCTCTTCACATTTATGAAGAAGTCATCCAGCTCCCAGGGCTTCATCCTTCAGACTGCAGAGCCTGGCTTCCGAGATTTGATCCCTACATCCTCCACCCCGTGGCCACCTGCATGCACCTGGCTGTGCTCACTCATGGCCAGTCCTGCCTGGACTGCTGTACTCGAGTGTCCATGGCAGATTCCCATGAGGTTGATGGACAGCATCACCTCCATTCTGAAAACCCTGCTCTTTCTAGCCTGTCCAACTGAGACATCAACTTGATCAGCAAAAAGGGCACTTTGCACAGCTGGAGTGATTTGAGGCTGCTGAAAAAGACTGTAGGCAGTCATTTGAGAAAAGGGTTGTGAGCGTGGTTGTATGTGATGAGCTCTCACAATACGCTGCCTTTTCACCCACAGAAACTAGGACAGTGGCGCTGGTCACTGGCTTTCCTCCCCAGATTTCTAGAGCACGTGCCTTGTGCATTTTCTTGGAGGATGTGAGCAGAGGCTCTGGAAGAAGAGGAGTGTGTTCTCCGTTGTGCAGACTGTGCTCCATGTGAAGCTGGGAAGCCAGCTGTGAGGTCTCTGGGTCTCTCCTTTCTCACTCAGCCTCTGTATGGTGGAGGAACTCACCTTCATGCCTGAGCTTGAGGTCATGTGTTCTCTCCTCTCTACTGAACCTGTGCTGAGTGGGCGGTGGGGTCTGCAATCAGTTACATCAGTGTGCTGTGTGCTCAGTCGTGTCTGACTCTCTGTGACCCCATTGACTGTAGCCTGTCAGGCTTCTCTGTCCATAAAATTCTCCAGGCAAGAGTACTGGAGTGGGTTGCCATGCCCTCCTCCAGGGGATCTTCCTGACCCAGGGATCGACCCAGGTCTCTTGCGTCTCGGTGGACTTCATTCTCAGGCTGGGTGCTCTGCTCTACTACACTGGGCATTAATTATATTTTAAGTCTTCTCTCTAATTTGAAAAGAGTTTTGTTGTATTATTAAAGGAGTATCATGAATCTGTGACCATGTGGGGAAATGGTTTGGAAGCAGTGGATCTTGATGCCCCAAGAGTTCTCAAAAAAAGCTCATCTTAAAGGAGCTCACAGGGCTTTCCTGATGGTCCAATGGTTAAGAATCTGCCTGCCAATTCAGGGGACATGGGTTCAATCCCTGGTCTGGGAGGATCCCACTTGCCGAGGGACAACTAAACCCAAGCACCAGAGCTACTGAAGCCTGTGCGCTTAGAGCCCAAGCTCTGCAACAAGAAGCCAACAATGAGAAACTCATGCATCACAACATTCACTGCAACTAGAGAAAGCCTGCACACAGCTAGGAAGACCCAGTGCAGCCAATATATATATATTCAGGGCTGAGAGATTCATGGTAGTCCTGGGTCAGGATCTGGGCAATAACTACTAACCGCCTTGGGGCATGAATGGGATCGTGCATTTACCCGTGGTGATTATGAAGCCTCTGCTCACAAGATGAGTTAGTTTGGTGTAATCATGCAATCAGATTTAAACCCCCTTTTAAGTTTAAAATTTAGAAATGGTATCTATTTGAAGATTAGTCCTAAGTTATGTTTGAGCTCTGATTGTGGTATTGGTGGTTACCTCAGACCAACGTTCCTGCTGGAGCTTTTAATTATGCATAATAACCCTCATACTTTGTTCTTCTGTATCTTTCATCCAGAGGTCCCAGTGCTCTCCAAGTATTATTAACTCATTAATCCTTGCAACACTCCAGGGAGGCGGATCGGAGACAAGATGATTAACCCATTTTCCAGACAAGGCCATAGAGGCACAGAAGATTTCAACAGTTCCCCGGGGTTGCATGAGTCAGGGCTGGGTAGAGAACAGAGCCTCTCTGTGTTCCAGTCCCAGTCTGCCTCCTCCTGGGAGTGCTCACCAAGGATCTTGGGAATTGTCTCTACCTGCTTTCTTACTATTGGTGTGGAGCAACACAATGAACATCTTGCGGAAAACAAGGCCAAAATATATTTTTTTCTTGAAATGTAAAACATGTGCACTTTAAGGGAAAAGAGATGTGCATATTAATCACCAAAGTAAATTGGGGTAACACTTAGATAGAGTCCCAAAGTCCTCAAAGTCTTCTAACATAGACCATTCAACTTTTCTTACATAGAATCAGGAAATTCCATCTGGCCTAGCAGAAATGAAACTTGAACTTCACAAGAGCTAGGATTCAGTTTGAAACTGAGAAGTATTAACATCTGTCTTTTGAGTTTGACAACCTTTTCTCCTTGGTTTCACTTGAATGCAGGCTGGTTTCACATGGACTTCATTGTCGTTTCAGTGGAGCCAGAGGGGGGGGCCTCTGTGTGATCTGGGTGGGCGTCCAAAGGGCTTAAGTCCACCGAGCCATTGAGAGGCTGCGACCTGGGGTCAAAGGGCTCCAGAGACTGAGTTGAAAAGCACAGTATCAAGTTCAGTGGGAAGTGCTGAGCCTTCTTGGGCCATTGTCTTTATTTATGATTCATTTATTTATTCAATAAACTCTCCTCGAGTATCTTTTATATGCCAGTCGTTAGCAGGGTGCAAGCAGTTCTAACATCTTGAGTAAGGCATAATGCTCATTTTTCAGGGCTTTGCAATCAAGGAGCAAAGATAAAAAACCAGACAAATAATTATTACATAAAATAAAGAGTCATTGTAGAGATTTTTACAAAGTCTAATTAAGGCAAATTAGCTTGAGTGGCTCAGAAAAGTCTTCCAAGAGGCATTTCTCGAAGACCACATGGAGGTTGAGTCTGAAGGATGAAGAGTTTGCTGAGGGCAGTGATGGAGTTAAACTTTCAAGGTTATCTATTTGCCGAAGGTCAGCAATTAGGACTGACAGCATCATTTACAGCAGCAGCAAGTGGTCCCTGAATTCCTACTCTGTGTGAGATGGGAATACCAGACCACCTCACCCGCCTCCTGAGAAACCAGTATGCAGGTCAAGAAGCAATAGTTAGAACTGGATATGAAACAAAGGACTGGTTTAAAATTGGGAAAGGAGTATATCAAGGCTGTATATTGTCACCTTGCTTATTTAACTTATATGCAGAGTACATCATGCAAAATGCTGGATTGGATGAAGCACCAGCTGGAATCAAGATTGCTGGGAGAAATATCAATAACCTCAGATAAGCAGATGACACCACCCTTATGGCACAATGTGAAGAGGAACTAAAGAGCCTCTTGATGAAAGTGAAAGAGGAGAGTGAAAAAGGTGGCTTAAAACTCAACATTCAAAAATTGAAGATCCTGGCATCTGGTCCCATCACTTCATGGCAAATAAGATGGGGAAACAATGAAAACAGTGAGAGACTTTATTTTCTTGGGCTCCAAAATCACTGCAGATGGTGACTGCAGCCATGAAATTAAAAGACACTCACCCCTTGGAGGAAATATGACAAACCTAGACAGCATATTACAAAGCAGAGACATTACTTTGCTGACAAAGTAATGTCTTTGTCGTATAGTCAAAGCTATGGATTTTCCAGTAGTTATGTATGGATGTGAGAGTTGTGAAAGATTATGGTGAATGATGTAGGATTCGTGATCTCTGAAGAAGTTGTTTTAGCTTCAGGACCAGGGACTGGCTTGATCACTCAGAGCTTTTGTGTGGCAGAAGTTTTATTACAGTGAAAAAGGACAGAGGGAGCTTCTGACATAGACATCAGAAGGGGGACAGAGGGGGCCCACTCACTAGTCTTATCAAGACCTTATATACTTTCACCAGACCCACTCCCACAACATACATTTTAAATTAACAAGATTAGAACTGACAATAGAAAGATCTTACCAGACCCACTCCCACCACAAATGTCTTAACAAGATTAGTCAGAAGGTTCTTGTTAAGAAGAAACATGTCTTCCAGCAAGATATATTGTTGTTATATAATCATTAGTACAGAGCCTAAGGGAAAACAAACCCTTGATCAAGATAGTTGTTTTGCTGTGTCATTACCTCTGGGCTTAAAGANATTCTCAGGCTGGGTGCTCTGCTCTACTACACTGGGCATTAATTATATTTTAAGTCTTCTCTCTAATTTGAAAAGAGTTTTGTTGTATTATTAAAGGAGTATCATGAATCTGTGACCATGTGGGGAAATGGTTTGGAAGCAGTGGATCTTGATGCCCCAAGAGTTCTCAAAAAAAGCTCATCTTAAAGGAGCTCACAGGGCTTTCCTGATGGTCCAATGGTTAAGAATCTGCCTGCCAATTCAGGGGACATGGGTTCAATCCCTGGTCTGGGAGGATCCCACTTGCCGAGGGACAACTAAACCCAAGCACCAGAGCTACTGAAGCCTGTGCGCTTAGAGCCCAAGCTCTGCAACAAGAAGCCAACAATGAGAAACTCATGCATCACAACATTCACTGCAACTAGAGAAAGCCTGCACACAGCTAGGAAGACCCAGTGCAGCCAATATATATATATTCAGGGCTGAGAGATTCATGGTAGTCCTGGGTCAGGATCTGGGCAATAACTACTAACCGCCTTGGGGCATGAATGGGATCGTGCATTTACCCGTGGTGATTATGAAGCCTCTGCTCACAAGATGAGTTAGTTTGGTGTAATCATGCAATCAGATTTAAACCCCCTTTTAAGTTTAAAATTTAGAAATGGTATCTATTTGAAGATTAGTCCTAAGTTATGTTTGAGCTCTGATTGTGGTATTGGTGGTTACCTCAGACCAACGTTCCTGCTGGAGCTTTTAATTATGCATAATAACCCTCATACTTTGTTCTTCTGTATCTTTCATCCAGAGGTCCCAGTGCTCTCCAAGTATTATTAACTCATTAATCCTTGCAACACTCCAGGGAGGCGGATCGGAGACAAGATGATTAACCCATTTTCCAGACAAGGCCATAGAGGCACAGAAGATTTCAACAGTTCCCCGGGGTTGCATGAGTCAGGGCTGGGTAGAGAACAGAGCCTCTCTGTGTTCCAGTCCCAGTCTGCCTCCTCCTGGGAGTGCTCACCAAGGATCTTGGGAATTGTCTCTACCTGCTTTCTTACTATTGGTGTGGAGCAACACAATGAACATCTTGCGGAAAACAAGGCCAAAATATATTTTTTTCTTGAAATGTAAAACATGTGCACTTTAAGGGAAAAGAGATGTGCATATTAATCACCAAAGTAAATTGGGGTAACACTTAGATAGAGTCCCAAAGTCCTCAAAGTCTTCTAACATAGACCATTCAACTTTTCTTACATAGAATCAGGAAATTCCATCTGGCCCAGCAGAAATGAAACTTGAACTTCACAAGAGCTAGGATTCAGTTTGAAACTGAGAAGTATTAACATCTGTCTTTTGAGTTTGACAACCTTTTCTCCTTGGTTTCACTTGAATGCAGGCTGGTTTCACATGGACTTCATTGTCGTTTCAGTGGAGCCAGAGGGGGGGGCCTCTGTGTGATCTGGGTGGGCGTCCAAAGGGCTTAAGTCCACCGAGCCATTGAGAGGCTGCGACCTGGGGTCAAAGGGCTCCAGAGACTGAGTTGAAAAGCACAGTATTAAGTTCAGTGGGAAGTGCTGAGCCTTCTTGGGCCATTGTCTTTATTTATGATTCATTTATTTATTCAATAAGCTCTCCTCGAGTATCTTTTATATGCCAGTCGTTAGCAGGGTGCAAGCAGTTCTAACATCTTGAGTAAGGCATAATGCTCATTTTTCAGGGCTTTGCAATCAAGGAGCAAAGATAAAAAACCAGACAAATAATTATTACATAAAATAAAGAGTCATTGTAGAGATTTTTACAAAGTCTAATTAAGGCAAATTAGCTTGAGTGGCTCAGAAAAGTCTTCCAAGAGGCATTTCTCGAAGACCACATGGAGGTTGAGTCTGAAGGATGAAGAGTTTGCTGAGGGCAGTGATGGAGTTAAACTTTCAAGGTTATCTATTTGCCGAAGGTCAGCAATTAGGACTGACAGCATCATTTACAGCAGCAGCAAGTGGTCCCTGAATTCCTACTCTGTGTGAGATGGGAATACCAGACCACCTCACCTGCCTCCTGAGAAACCAGTATGCAGGTCAAGAAGCAATAGTTAGAACTGGATATGAAACAAAGGACTGGTTTAAAATTGGGAAAGGAGTATATCAAGGCTGTATATTGTCACCTTGCTTATTTAACTTATATGCAGAGTACATCATGCAAAATGCTGGATTGGATGAAGCACCAGCTGGAATCAAGATTGCTGGGAGAAATATCAATAACCTCAGATAAGCAGATGACACCACCCTTATGGCACAATGTGAAGAGGAACTAAAGAGCCTCTTGATGAAAGTGAAAGAGGAGAGTGAAAAAGGTGGCTTAAAACTCAACATTCAAAAATTGAAGATCCTGGCATCTGGTCCCATCACTTCATGGCAAATAAGATGGGGAAACAATGGAAACAGTGAGAGACTTTATTTTCTTGGGCTCCAAAATCACTGCAGATGGTGACTGCAGCCATGAAATTAAAAGACACTCACCCCTTGGAGGAAATATGACAAACCTAGACAGCATATTACAAAGCAGAGACATTACTTTGCTGACAAAGTAATGTCTTTGTCGTATAGTCAAAGCTATGGATTTTCCAGTAGTTATGTATGGATGTGAGAGTTGTGAAAGATTATGGTGAATGATGTAGGATTCGTGATCTCTGAAGAAGTTGTTTTAGCTTCAGGACCAGGGACTGGCTTGATCACTCAGAGCTTTTGTGTGGCAGAAGTTTTATTACAGTGAAAAAGGACAGAGGGGAGCTTCTGACATAGACATCAGAAGTGGGACAGAGGGGGCCCACTCACTGGTCTTATCAAGACTTTATATACTTTCACCAGACCCACTCCCACAACATACATTTTAAATTAACAAGATTAGAACTGACAATAGAAAGATCTTACCAGACCCACTCCCACCACAAATGTCTTAACAAGATTAGTCAGAAGGTTCTTGTTAAGAAGAAACCTGTCTTCCAGCAAGATATATTGTTGTTATATAATCATTAGTACAGAGCCTAAGGGAAAACAAACCCTTGATCAAGATAGTTGTTTTGCTGTGTCATTACCTCTGGGCTTAAAGAAAGTTAGTCTTAAAGACTGTTTGCATAACAACTCAGAGTTTAAGACAAAACATCTTACATGACTAAGACGAAACATAGAAAAAGTTTGTCCCTTTCTCCTCCTTAAGAGCCCCAAATCCCTTTCTCCTCTTTGAGGGCCCCAGACTCCTTATCAACCTACCTAAGAACTAACGCTCTCAGTTGGACCATAAAGAAAGCTGAGCACCAAAGAATTGATGCTTTTGAACTGTGGCATTGGAGAAGATTCTTGAGAGTCCCCTGGACTGCGAGGAGATCAAATCAGTCAGTCTTTAAAGAAATCAAGATTGAGTATTCATTGGAAGGACTGATGCTGAAGTTCCAATAGTTTGGTCACCTGATGCAAAGAGTCCACTCATTAGAAAAGACCCTGATGCTGGGAAAGATTGAAGGCAGGAGGAGCAGGGGACAACAGAGGATGAGATGGGGTTGGATGGCATCAGTGACTCAATGGTCATGAGTGAGCAAGCTCTGGAAGATGGTGAAGGACGGTGAAACCTGGTATGCTGCAGCACATGGGGTTGCAAAGAGTTGGGCACAACTGAGAGATTGAACAACAACAACACTTCTAGACTCCTGAGAAAATGAAGATACTAGAAATGATTCTGGTCCTCAGACAGATTATAATCTGTTTGAGAAAACAAGGTATATGTTAATGGATGAGTAGGAATAAAATGTGATGTGTAGTTAGTGCCACTGAGGACTCAGATGATGAGCACAATGGACATCCAGAGAAGTGAGGGTGGATCCTGAAATGCTGGGAATAGGGATACTTACGGGAGAGATGGGGGCTTCCCAGGTGGCGATAATGGTAAAGAACCTGCCTGTTAATGCAGGAGATATAAGAGACACAGGTTCAATCCCTGAGTTGGGAAGATGCCCTGGAAGAGGGCATGGGAACCCCCTCCCATAACCTTGCCTGGAGAATCCCATGAACAGAGGAGCCTGGTATGCCACAGTCCATAGGGTCCTAAAGAGTTGGACATGACTGAAGCAACTTAACACAGCACAATGTTTTCTTATAATCACTTCACCTGTATTTGGCTCCAATTTTCTTGTATTATATGGATTAGGCTAGGATTACATAGTGGAAGTGAGAAATAGATTTAAGAGACTAGATCTGATAGATAGAGTGCCTGATGAACTACGGAATGAGGTTTGTGACATTGTACAGGAGACAGNAGGCTATGGTTTTTCCAGTGCTCATGTATGGATGTGAGAGTTGGACTGTGAAGAAGGCTGAACACTGAAGAATTGAAGCTTTTGAACTGTGGTGTTGGAGAAGACTCTTTTGAGAGTCCCTTGGACTGCAAGGAGATCCAACCAGTCCATTCTAAAGGAGATCAGCCCTAAGCTTTCTTTGGAAGGAATGATGCTAAAGCCGAAGCTCCAGTACTTTGGCCACCTCATGTGAAGAATTGACTTTGGAAAAGACTCTGATGCTGGGAGGGATTGGGGGCAGGAGGCAAAGGGGAAGACAGAGGATGAGATGGCTGGATGGTATCACTGACTCGATTGATGTGAGTCTGAGTGAACTCCGGGAGTTGGTGATGGACAGGGAGGCCTGGCGTGTTGCGATTCATGGGGTCGCAAAGAGTCGGACACGACTGAGCNGCTGGGAGGGATTGGGGGCAGGAGGCAAAGGGGAAGACAGAGGATGAGATGGCTGGATGGTATCACTGACTCGATTGATGTGAGTCTGAGTGAACTCCGGGAGTTGGTGATGGACAGGGAGGCCTGGCGTGTTGCGATTCATGGGGTCGCAAAGAGTCGGACACGACTGAGCGACTGAACTGAACTGAACTGAACTGAGCACCACCAGGAAAGGCAAGCGATGGAACTCTAGCATAGTAAAGGTTTTCATTTTATTCATGTAAAGCAGAAAAGCATCAAGTCCTTATGCAGGATGGGCAACTTTAGAGAAAATAGTATCAAGATGGTAAACAATGCAATGCCAGTTTCCATGTAGAAAGCAGTGATGCGGTCCTTGTCAGTGACTTTGGGCCAGGACTGGAAGGGGAAGCCTGGTTTGTGTTGCTGCTCTTCCTTGGCCACTGACGACCATCTATCTGGTTGCAGGTGAGCAGTAGCAATGAAGACGTAACCGTGGGGAGTGCGTTTCAATGCCAGTGCCCCACCCCAAATGCGGCTCTTGCTGAGGACCAAAGATAGCCTGAGGATTACTGACTTATGACTAATTCATTCAACCTAATTATTGACTTGTTTGAACTTGGGTAATCTGAGGGCAGCTGGATCCAGAAAAAGATTGGTATCTGAAAGAAGTATGATTTTCCAGAGGCTTTGGGGTTATAAGTAAAACGCTTGGCATATGTGACTCTTTTTAAGAGAATTAATCAGAAAATGTGCGCGTCTGAATGTGAGTAGCATGAGGCACTGAACTGTGCCACTACTGGAATAACAAAAGGCAAACGGGATCCTTGAGGAAATGGGCTGGCTTAGAATTAAGAATCACTGAGCCCATTTCTTATAGTGATTAATGATGAATCAGTGTTTTAGCTCTGGATGAAATAATAGGCTGCGTCCGAGGCGCTCCATCAATCATCCTAAGAACTAGGCTTGTGCCGATTCATTACTGCAGGCTCGACATGTGCTGAGCAGTTGAGTCGAATTTCAGGAAGGGGTGAACTTTAGGCATGGGCTGGCTTAAAAGAATGCAAATGTTAGGATTCTATTCTCTCCTGGATGGGTGGGTATTTAGGAGTGGAGAATAGATCCTATTATACCATCCCTCCACTGGACCCCTCCTGTAGACGTGTAACAAAACACCACTACAAAGTCTTTTCCCTTTTGGTATTCAAGGGCACAATACAACAGATAACCAACATTGATCATAAAATCTGTTTTTTTTTTTTTGCATGTTTCATGGATTCAGAAAGCGATTAACAATCTACTGGACACTGGGATTTCAGCAGGTATGAAAGGAAGCAAATTTAAGCCCACTACTCTTTGAAGAACAAATCAACCTTGCAAAATTTCTGCTTTTCTTAAAACTTCTTAATATGGGTAATGAAAACTTCCTTCAGCAGAAGGAAGAAACTTGGTCCATATAAGCCAGTTGTCAGGCTGGACTCATCATTTGGTCAACTTCAAAGCTCTTGAGCTGAATGGGAGGTAAAACAGTGGTTTCAACAGATTAAAATTAATGTGCTTGAAAGATATATAGACTGTGTGGATGTCTCTTGTCATGGTTGGCAGTGACGGAAAATCCAAGATAAAGTCATGCAGTCCTGGATGCCAGTGATTTTGATGGAGTAGAAAAAAACTCTCCCAGGGTACAAGAGAGATCTATTGTTATGTCTTAATGTTATTGGCTGTAGCGATCTTTAAGAATCCTGAAACACATTTGAGTCATCATTTGGAAACTTGGCTTATCCTATACAGTACAGTTTTTTTTTGGTCAAATCAAATGCATATGAATTTTTTTTTTTTTTTTGGAAGAAAACCTGAGATTGGATCAGAGTTTGAAAGTTTATTTTAAGAGATATTTTTAAAATACAGATTTTCTTAAGATAGCTTTCATCAATATTTATAGAAAGAAGAAAAAGAACGAAAGGGATTAGAAAACTTGAATCAATAAGATGTACATACCGAGTTTTTGTGCATAGTTTAGACACACACACACGCGCACACGCACACATGCACATGGGCACACACACACACGCACACACAGAATTTTGCATAAAGCTTCTGTCATTGAAATCTAATTGCTTCTCAATTGATTTCTCTGACCCTAGGTTCTTCCTTACTCAGTGCGTTTTTCATACCTACCAGAGAGAACGTCTTACAACAGAGAATGTGTCTGATGCCTGCCTGACCTAAAACTCCAGTGAGGGGATAGGTTCCCCACTCCCAAGCCCCAGGCACCTATCTGAAGGCATGTGAGTGGAGGATAGGTACAGGGTGGCAGGGCATGGCCTGGGACACTGGCGCCCAGTTCTCACACCAAGAACCATCTGCGCTCTGAATGAATAAGTCCTCACAGATGCTTGGAGATTGTAATTTGTAAAATAAGTAAGTTAATTTCAAGGCATGTGTTATTGTATTTTTTTACATGCAAAATATAGCTATTTTCATGCAGGAGATTCCTGAAATTGTGTGTGTGTGTGTGCTTTAAAAAGGGAACTTTGTACTCAAAAAGGCTTTCTAGGTGGCATTAGTGGTAAAGAACCTACCAGTTGATGCAGGAGATGTAAGAGACTTGGGTTTGATCCCTGGGTTGGGAAGATCCCCTGGAGGAGGAAATTGCAACCTTCTCCAGTATAAAATTCTTTGGGTAGAGGAGTCTGGAGGGCTACATACAGTTCATAGGATCACAAACAATCACATATGACTGAAGCAATTTAGCACACGTACTCCAAATACGTAGGAGTCAGCCCCTAAAGGACAAAGTCAGAATGTGTTGCCCCTGGCACACATGACACGCCTCACCAACTTGAGCCACAGACTTGAGCCACTTTCTACTTCTCAGCCCCACCTTGATATTCTGTTTACCCCCAGCGCTGTTCCGGAGGCTTGTTATAATTTTCCCAGCGGAGTTTTTGGTCACTTCACGTGACATGCTAAATCTTAGATCTCCCACCAGGAATTGAACACATGTCCCCTGCAGTGGAAGTTTGGAGTCTTAACCCACTGGGCCACCAGGGAGGTCCTCTCACAGCGGAGTTTTTGCTTTCCTTTGCTGCTCCATTCCAGCACTGAATGCTGGGGTATTTTCCATATCCTACCACCATTGTGCCTGCCTATCTACCCCTGCCCATCCACTCTGTCACACCTGCCTTGATGAATCCCTCCTTCACCCCTTCCCCAGCAGAGCGGGGCTCTTTTGTAGGTTCTTGGTTAAAGTTTGTTTAATTGAACAAAACTAAATCCGAAGTCACTGTGCAGATTCAAACATGGCAGGAATGCTGTCAACGGAACTCTCCAAAAACAAACAAAAAGCAAAACGGGGCGCAGACACAGACCCACTATAGGTGGGTGGCCAGCTGTCAGTTTAACAGCCAATTAGAAGATCTTCCCAAGGGTTGAAGAGATGGCACACAGGAAAGCAAGCTTGATATTCAAAAAGGATTTAGAGTGAAGGCTAAAGAGGTTTTGGGAGCCAAACAGCAAAACAATCTGGAAACAGGTTCTGAGAGCCAAGCTGGGCACGGGGGAGGCACATAGTGACGGTGAAGATTAGAGATTTGGAAAAGGAGTGCCCAGGCTGCTCCAGACCACGAGAAAGAAGCTCCTGGCATTTCTCAGTGCACGGTGGATGGTGCAGGGGTGCCACAGACCTGGGCAAGTTGACAAGCAGCCCAGGTGCAGGCTGCCGGCCCGGGTAGGCTGCACCGAAGTGCTTGGCAATATGGAGACACCTGATTTTGCTCCCTTCACGCAGAGGAGACACAGCTATTGAAATCTTCCTGGGTAAACTCTCAGGTCCTATGAAGTTTATAGGTAAGAATCAGTCTGACTCAGCTTTAAGGGACTTACCAGTGAAGTCGAGAAGAAAAATCCAGGGTTCGTATCTCAGGATGCCTAGAGGCAAGCAGAGGACCAGATACTCAGTGCTGATGGAATGAATGAATGCATGAGAAAATGAGTACAGGGGCCTGGTTTCATGTGATGGTGCACCTGGCAGAGGACCCAGGCAACGACAGTCCTGAATCTTTGAGAAAGCCATCTCAGAGGATGCGTGGAAACTGGCTGAACACTACACTCCCTCTCTCCTCCCATATGATTGTCCTAAGAGATTTTAGGCACTTTGATCAACTAATCCCTGTTAGCCAGACTGAGGAAGCAGAACAGATACAAGCTAGGAGACAATCTGAAACCATAAGGGTTGGTCTGCTGGCTTCTAGGTGGCTCAGTGATAAAGAAGCCGCCTGCCAACGCAGGAGACATGCGTTCGACCCCTGGGTTGGGAAGATCCCCTGGAGGTGGAAATGGCAACCCACTCCAGTTTTCTTGCCTGGAAAATTCCGTGGACACAGTAGCTAATGGGCTACAGTTCTTTGGGTTGCAAAGAGTCCATCACAAGTGAGTGCGCGCAAGCGCACATGCTCATGTGTGCGCGCACACACACACATACACACACACACACCCAAGGGTTGGTCTTCACATCGAAGAGAGTGAGAAATTATCTAAAAATCAGGCAGAATTCAGGACAGAAGCCCTCCTCTGCGCTGCGGAACCCAACGTGCCGAGATTCTGGGTCTGTGCCGACTGACCTGGATCCGTGGAGAGCCCCCTGTGAAGACAAGCATGAGCATCGCAGCATCCTCGGCATCTCCGATGGCACAGTGTGGCATCGGTTAGCACAAACACGTTTGCTGGATTGAACTGAAATGCCATAGGAGCTGCTCTGAAAATAGTTCCTCCACTCACTGCTCTGAGTTCCAGAGCTCAAGTGACTGCTTTTTCCTTCAGTCGGGGTGGAATTGTGAACCGATTATCTTTATGATCTCTGGTTGATGGTTCGTTGAAAAGTGATTCATTCAACGAATGTTTACTGAGTGCTTGCTCCCTACCAGGTTCTGCTCCACACACTTGGGATTCATTAGGGACAAAGAAGACAGGAGTTTCTGTTCTTTCGGGTCTTCTATTTCGGGTAATGACAATCTACACTGTTAGTTGCAAATGTACACTAATGGCCACATTTCTCCTTTGTATCAAAAGGAGTGACTCTTGCTTGGTACGTTTGTGTGCCATTCATTTCTTTGTTGTTGACTACTTAGTAAACCTATAATTGTGGCATTCAAAGCTCTGAATGGCTCCATGGATCTTTATTTCAATCTATTCCAATTTCTCACACTTTCTGTCTCTCTGTGTGTGTGTGTGTGTGTGTGCATGCATGCACGCATCTTTCTCTGCATATACTCACACTCAGATGATACATGTACCTCTAACAACATTTGGAAGAAACGATGAAAGGGACATCTATTATTATACTTAACATGTGTGAACCTAGCTAAGATCATTAGAACGTCCAAGAAATTTTCTGAGACCCAGCCAAACTAAATACGAGTCCTAATCTAGGGGGTGTATTTTCTCCTGACTTTGTTGTTCCTTTCTACTTACAACCCTCTTGGGTGGCTGTGTCCTGTTTCTCTGTTGTTACAAAGCTCAGCTCAGAGTCTGGGGTTCGCTGTTTAGAAGGCTCTTCTTTCTTCAAGGGGTCAGGCAGCTCTGCTGAGTCAGGGGCCCGTGAGCATTTCCAGTTCAGCCCTGTATTCCAGCTTGCTCATTTCTCTTGGTTCTGAGCCACGTTGCCTGGAGCAGGAAGACAGCCTTTCCTGCAAGATCAGGGAGAATTTCCCTTAGCAAGATGCCTGATTGGAGGGGAAAGGGTGAGCAGGCATTCTCTCACCCTTTTGGGACTTTAAGCAGTTTTCTCTTTGAGGATTTCTTACCTGCCATGGCAAAGCCCTGGCCTGTCCTGGTGTTATAGGGGGAAAGTGACTAGAGGGGTCCCACTGAGTCACTGGTGATGCTGTTTGTCCTCAGGCTAGGGGGGGGTTGTACTGGGTCCACTTTCTGCTTCCAGTGATTTTTGCAACTTTCCTCATTCATAATTTAAAGAAAATACTATTACCCTCAAAGGCTATGGGCTTCCCAAGTAGCACAGTGGTAAAATACAAGAGACACAAAAGACACGGATTCGATCCCTGAGTCGGGAAGGTCCCCTGGAGAAGGGCATGGCAACCCACTGCAGTATTCTTGCCTGGAGAATCCTGTGGACAGAGGAACCTGGTAGGTTACCGTCCATAGTGTTGCAAAGAGTCGAACACGACAGGGCATACACAGAGTTAAGTTTAAAGGAAGTAATTTCCATAAAAGAGCCTGGTTCCTGTAGGCTACTGGAGAGGGAGTGTATGTGTTGTCGNCTATTGTTATGTCTTAATGTTATTGGCTGTAGCGATCTTTAAGAATCCTGAAACACATTTGAGTCATCATTTGGAAACTTGGCTTATCCTATACAGTACAGTTTTTTTTTGGTCAAATCAAATGCATATGAATTTTTTTTTTTTTTTTGGAAGAAAACCTGAGATTGGATCAGAGTTTGAAAGTTTATTTTAAGAGATATTTTTAAAATACAGATTTTCTTAAGATAGCTTTCATCAATATTTATAGAAAGAAGAAAAAGAACGAAAGGGATTAGAAAACTTGAATCAATAAGATGTACATACCGAGTTTTTGTGCATAGTTTAGACACACACACACGCGCACACGCACACATGCACATGGGCACACACACACACGCACACACAGAATTTTGCATAAAGCTTCTGTCATTGAAATCTAATTGCTTCTCAATTGATTTCTCTGACCCTAGGTTCTTCCTCACTCAGTGCGTTTTTCATACCTACCAGAGAGAACGTCTTACAACAGAGAATGTGTCTGATGCCTGCCTGACCTAAAACTCCAGTGAGGGGATAGGTTCCCCACTCCCAAGCCCCAGGCACCTATCTGAAGGCATGTGAGTGGAGGATAGGTACAGGGTGGCAGGGCATGGCCTGGGACACTGGCGCCCAGTTCTCACACCAAGAACCATCTGCGCTCTGAATGAATAAGTCCTCACAGATGCTTGGAGATTGTAATTTGTAAAATAAGTAAGTTAATTTCAAGGCATGTGTTATTGTATTTTTTTACATGCAAAATATAGCTATTTTCATGCAGGAGATTCCTGAAATTGTGTGTGTGTGTGTGCTTTAAAAAGGGAACTTTGTACTCAAAAAGGCGTTCTAGGTGGCATTAGTGGTAAAGAACCTACCAGTTGATGCAGGAGATGTAAGAGACTTGGGTTTGATCCCTGGGTTGGGAAGATCCCCTGGAGGAGGAAATTGCAACCTTCTCCAGTATAAAATTCTTTGGGTAGAGGAGTCTGGAGGGCTACATACAGTTCATAGGATCACAAACAATCACATATGACTGAAGCAATTTAGCACACGTACTCCAAATACGTAGGAGTCAGCCCCTAAAGGACAAAGTCAGAATGTGTTGCCCCTGGCACACATGACACGCCTCACCAACTTGAGCCACAGACTTGAGCCACTTTCTACTTCTCAGCCCCACCTTGATATTCTGTTTACCCCCAGCGCTGTTCCGGAGGCTTGTTATAATTTTCCCAGCGGAGTTTTTGGTCACTTCACGTGACATGCTAAATCTTAGATCTCCCACCAGGAATTGAACACATGTCCCCTGCAGTGGAAGTTTGGAGTCTTAACCCACTGGGCCACCAGGGAGGTCCTCTCACAGCGGAGTTTTTGCTTTCCTTTGCTGCTCCATTCCAGCACTGAATGCTGGGGTATTTTCCATATCCTACCACCATTGTGCCTGCCTATCTACCCCTGCCCATCCACTCTGTCACACCTGCCTTGATGAATCCCTCCTTCACCCCTTCCCCAGCAGAGCGGGGCTCTTTTGTAGGTTCTTGGTTAAAGTTTGTTTAATTGAACAAAATTAAATCCGAAGTCACTGTGCAGATTCAAACATGGCAGGAATGCTATCAACGGAACTCTCCAAAAACAAACAAAAAGCAAAACGGGGCGCAGACACAGACCCACTATAGGTGGGTGGCCAGCTGTCAGTTTAACAGCCAATTAGAACTTCTTCCCAAGGGTTGAAGAGATGGCACACAGGAAAGCAAGCTTGATATTCAAAAAGGATTTAGAGTGAAGGCTAAAGAGGTTTTGGGAGCCAAACAGCAAAACAATCTGGAAACAGGTTCTGAGAGCCAAGCTGGGCACGGGGGAGGCACATAGTGACGGTGAAGATTAGAGATTTGGAAAAGGAGTGCCCAGGCTGCTCCAGACCACGAGAAAGAAGCTCCTGGCATTTCTCAGTGCACGGTGGATGGTGCAGGGGTGCCACAGACCTGGGCAAGCTGACAAGCAGCCCAGGTGCAGGCTGCCGGCCCGGGTAGGCTGCACCGAAGTGCTTGGCAATATGGAGACACCTGATTTTGCTCCCTTCACGCAGAGGAGACACAGCTATTGAAATCTTCCTGGGTAAACTCTCAGGTCCTATGAAGTTTATAGGTAAGAATCAGTCTGACTCAGCTTTAAGGGACTTACCAGTGAAGTCGAGAAGAAAAATCCAGGGTTCATATCTCAGGATGTCTAGAGGCAAGCAGAGGACCAGATACTCAGTGCTGATGGAATGAATGAATGCATGAGAAAATGAGTACAGGGGCCTGGTTTCATGTGATGGTGCGCCTGGCAGAGGACCCAGGCAACGACAGTCCTGAATCTTTGAGAAAGCCATCTCAGAGGATGCGTGGAAACTGGCTGAACACTACACTCCCTCTCTCCTCCCATATGATTGTCCTAAGAGATTTTAGGCACTTTGATCAACTAATCCCTGTTAGCCAGACTGAGGAAGCAGAACAGATACAAGCTAGGAGACAATCTGAAACCATAAGGGTTGGTCTGCTGGCTTCTAGGTGGCTCAGTGATAAAGAAGCCGCCTGCCAACGCAGGAGACATGCGTTCGACCCCTGGGTTGGGAAGATCCCCTGGAGGTGGAAATGGCAACCCACTCCAGTTTTCTTGCCTGGAAAATTCCGTGGACACAGTAGCTAATGGGCTACAGTTCTTTGGGTTGCAAAGAGTCCATCACAAGTGAGTGCGCGCAAGCGCACATGCTCATGTGCGCGCGCACACACACACATACACACACACACACCCAAGGGTTGGTCTTCACATCGAAGAGAGTGAGAAATTATCTAAAAATCAGGCAGAATTCAGGACAGAAGCCCTCCTCTGCGCTGCGGAACCCAACGTGCCGAGATTCTGGGTCTGTGCCGACTGACCTGGATCCGTGGAGAGCCCCCTGTGAAGACAAGCATGAGCATCGCAGCATCCTCGGCATCTCCGATGGCACAGTGTGGCATCGGTTAGCACAAACACGTTTGCTGGATTGAACTGAAATGCCATAGGAGCTGCTCTGAAAATAGTTCCTCCACTCACTGCTCTGAGTTCCAGAGCTCAAGTGACTGCTTTTTCCTTCAGTCGGGGTGGAATTGTGAACCGATTATCTTTATGATCTCTGGTTGATGGTTCGTTGAAAAGTGATTCATTCAACGAATGTTTACTGAGTGCTTGCTCCCTACCAGGTTCTGCTCCACACACTTGGGATTCATTAGGGACAAAGAAGACAGGAGTTTCTGTTCTTTCGGGTCTTCTATTTCGGGTAATGACAATCTACACTGTTAGTTGCAAATGTACACTAATGGCCACATTTCTCCTTTGTATCAAAAGGAGTGACTCTTGCTTGGTACGTTTGTGTGCCATTCATTTCTTTGTTGTTGACTACTTAGTAAACCTATAATTGTGGCATTCAAAGCTCTGAATGGCTCCATGGATCTTTATTTCAATCTATTCCAATTTCTCACACTTTCTGTCTCTCTGTGTGTGTGTGTGTGTGTGTGCATGCATGCACGCATCTTTCTCTGCATATACTCACACTCAGATGATACATGTACCTCTAACAACATTTGGAAGAAACGATGAAAGGGACATCTATTATTATACTTAACATGTGTGAACCTAGCTAAGATCATTAGAACGTCCAAGAAATTTTCTGAGACCCAGCCAAACTAAATACGAGTCCTAATCTAGGGGGTGTATTTTCTCCTGACTTTGTTGTTCCTTTCTACTTACAACCCTCTTGGGTGGCTGTGTCCTGTTTCTCTGTTGTTACAAAGCTCAGCTCAGAGTCTGGGGTTCGCTGTTTAGAAGGCTCTTCTTTCTTCAAGGGGTCAGGCAGCTCTGCTGAGTCAGGGGCCCGTGAGCATTTCCAGTTCAGCCCTGTATTCCAGCTTGCTCATTTCTCTTGGTTCTGAGCCACGTTGCCTGGAGCAGGAAGACAGCCTTTCCTGCAAGATCAGGGAGAATTTCCCTTAGCAAGATGCCTGATTGGAGGGGAAAGGGTGAGCAGGCATTCTCTCACCCTTTTGGGACTTTAAGCAGTTTTCTCTTTGAGGATTTCTTACCTGCCATGGCAAAGCCCTGGCCTGTCCTGGTGTTATAGGGGGAAAGTGACTAGAGGGGTCCCACTGAGTCACTGGTGATGCTGTTTGTCCTCAGGCTAGGGGGGGGTTGTACTGGGTCCACTTTCTGCTTCCAGTGATTTTTGCAACTTTCCTCATTCATAATTTAAAGAAAATACTATTACCCTCAAAGGCTATGGGCTTCCCAAGTAGCACAGTGGTAAAATACAAGAGACACAAAAGACACGGATTCGATCCCTGAGTCGGGAAGGTCCCCTGGAGAAGGGCATGGCAACCCACTGCAGTATTCTTGCCTGGAGAATCCTGTGGACAGAGGAACCTGGTAGGTTACCGTCCATAGTGTTGCAAAGAGTCGAACACGACAGGGCATACACAGAGTTAAGTTTAAAGGAAGTAATTTCCATAAAAGAGCCTGGTTCCTGTAGGCTACTGGAGAGGGAGTGTATGTGTTGTCGACACCCCATCTGCTGCTGCTGCTGCTGCTGCTAAGTCGCTTCAGTCATGACCGACTCTGTGAGACCCCATAGACGGCAGCCCACCAGGCTCCCCCATCCCTGGGATTCTCCAAGCAAGAACACTGGAGTCGGTTGCCATTTCCTTCTCCAATGCATGAAAGTGAAAAGTGAAAGTGAAGTTGCTCAGTCGGGTCTGATTCTTAGCAATCCCATGGACTGCAGCCCACCAGGTTCCTCTGTCAATGGGATTTTCCAGGCAAGAGTACTGGAGTGAGGTGCCATTGCCTTCTCTAGTGATCCCACCTAGGGTTGCCAAATTAAGCAACTACAAGCAGGAAGCCCAGTTTGGGTGGAATTTCTGATTGGCAGCTGAAGGACCCCAGTTGCCCCTGAACACAGCCTCCTTACCTGGGAAATTAAGGTTCCTCTGCTCCTCTCCCTCTCTCCCAAACAGGAGCAGCCTGCAGCTCTGACTGACTGGCAGAGGGGTGCACAGGAGACAGCTCCCCTTTCTCAGGGAGGGACCCCTCAGTGCAGGCCCTGCACGAGTGTTGCTCCAAGGGGCCAGGCAGCAGTCGGGTTCCAGGGGCAGACCCGTCCTGAAAATCTGCTCCTTCCAGCATCCTCCCTCTCCTTCAGAGGCCGGTTTCTCAATGTCACAAGAATCCCTGTCTCAGATGGGAGACACATCTAAAACAGTGGCCCATGAATGTGATCTTATTTTCTCCTTCCCTAATTAAAAAAATTGTGACGATTAGTAAAAATAAGCAGGATTTTTTTTTCTGAAGAAAATGCAATGATGTTTAAGAGAAACTTGTCAGATATGAATATTCAGCTTTTGCTGTGCGAAAAACTAGAAAATTTGTGACCATAAAGATCACAATATTTGTTAGATTATTAAAATTCTCTATGTAATGATGGCTCATCACAGAAGCCAGATGCTCCTCTCCTTCCAAAATGCATTGTCACTTTCCCCAAGAGAAAATGACTCAGCATTTTTTTGTTGTTGTCTTGGAATTTACTTTTAGTATAGATAGATGTGTCAGATATGTGTTGTCCTATGAATTTAGCATGAAAAGATTGGGAGTGGGAAAGAAATACAGGTAGGGTCCATTTGTGGCTTTATCTTTCACATTTTAACTTTAATTCAATTAATTTTTAATTATCAAATTCTAGCTATATTTGTTGATTATTTCCATGTTGATTTGAATGCTGCTATTATAATCTATTTGTTTACATATGGTTCCACGGTATATGGTCTTCTACTTTGTTCTGCAAACCTTTCTGCCTCGTTCTTTGATGTTATTAACTTTTTACTTTTTAATTACTGTGGCTTTAGAACATGTTGTAGTATATGGAAAAATGAGTCTTTCTTCTTTTCTGTTGTCTTTTTAAAAACTATTGGCTGTTCAATATTCATTCTATCAAAGAAGTCTATACATGATTCTCATAAGTTTCAAAGAGTTCCAGAGAATAGCAAGAAGAGACAAGAAGGCCTTCTTCATGATTAGTGCAAAGAAATAGAGGAAAACACAGAAGGGGAAAGACTAGAGAATTGGAGATATCAAAAGAATATTTCATCCAAAGATGGACATAATAAAGGAGATAAATGGTAAAGACCTCATAGAAGCAGAAGAGATGAAAAACAGATGGAAAGAATACACAGAACTGTACAAAAAGGATCTTAATGAACTGGATAATCATGATGGTATGGTCACTACCCAGAGCTAGCATTTGGAACTCTTATCCAAAGAGAAAGCTAAACCATCCCAAACTCTACATTTCAAAAACTACCAAGTAAGGAAAAATAAAAAGAAACCAACCGAAACACTAAAGGGCTCTAGTGTCTAAAAGAAGCTTCAATGACTGTATTTACTTTATGCTAACTTTTTCTATAAGAGGCCAGTTAGTAAATATTTGGGGCTTTAGGGGCCTGCAGCCACTACTCAACTCTGTCCTTGCGTTTTGTTTTTATTTGAACTTTTTATTTTGTAGAGGGGTACAGTGATTAACAATGTAGTAATAGTTTCAGGTGAACAGCAAAGGGATTCAGCCATACATATACATGTGTCCATTCTTCCCCAGAGTAATTGTGTGTTGAAAGCAGTCAGAGGTGACAAATAAATGAAGGACCATGACGTGCTCCAGTAAAACTTTATTTAGGGATAATAAAACTTGGATTTCATATAACTTTCACATGTCATGACATTTTCTTCTCCTTATGTTTCTTTTCAATTGTTTGAAAATAACAGTGTTTTTAGCTTGCAAGCCCTAGATACCAGGTGGCAGACCTTGCCTTTACCCACAGGAAAGACTCACTTGCCTTATGAACCAGGGTACAGTCCTTTGATAGGGCCAACACCACCCAGAGAAATAAAATTAAATAGCAGGAAGAGCTTGATGTGGATTCAGTAAACTATCGTCCATAGCAAATTGCCCAGAAAACTCTGAATTTGGAATCAACTGAGCCTTCTTTACAAACACTCTGAGGGAATGTCTTTCACAGAAATGATATTTAAAAACAAAACAAAACAAAAAAAAGAGGCCAAGTTCCTAAATAAAACCACTCTGGCACTTAATGGATCAAAAGAAAAAAAAATGCAATGACCAAGTTATTTTTTGCCCTGATAAACTTAGTATTTATCAGCAAGCTACAGCGCAACAAATTTCTTCCACTTTGAGCAAGATGTTGAAAATAACACCTAATACATTATTCTGAGGTTTAAAACAATGGTTGCACATGAGGCATGTATTCACCAGAGTTCTAGACTGGTCAAAATAATTTTGGCTATAGGAAATATCTTGCATATATTAAAAGACAGTGAATGAAATTATCTATATTCCAGCGTTCTCAAAGCTCTACATTCATCTTTCGTTTCTCACTTTCTAAGTGACATTCCCAAGTCACTCTATTGAAAAGCAACAAATAAAAATAAAAACAGAAAGTTGCCAGTGCTTTCATGTGAGTGTGAAAAATAGCCTCAGAAGGTACCAAAAATCTCTGTGCTCTTCAAAATTCCATGCAGTTTTCTGGCTTGTCATTTTTAGCCATTGACGTTACTTGAAAGCTGGACTCTGTAACAACTGAAATGATTGTAGGATGTTTTCTGCAGACATTTTTGGAAGCAGCCTTTTGTAGAGAAGACGTTAAAACACAGGGTTTCAAGGCACAGGCTTTGGCAGGATGGAGCCCTGGGCTCACAATCCATCTGATACTTAACTGTGTGTGACTTGGGACAAATTACTCTGAACCATTAGGAAAATGGGGCTGGTAATAGTGATCTTTCACCATCATTGTGAAGTGAAATGAGATATTGTGCACAAAGCATTTAGTACAATTGTTGGCACATGGTAAGGGTTAGAAAAATGGCAGCTTGTGTTATTACAACTATGAGATTTACTCTATGTGTGTGTGTGTGTGTGTGTGTGTGTGTGCGTTGGAATATATTCCAGGGAGAATCACTGACACGTGTGTCTTGTGGCCCTTACAGACTGATCAGACACGTTCTGGGAAATAAAACCATCGAACAGACTTTGAAAGGATGTCTCAGTCCATCGGGCCTTTGCAGAAGAATCAAACCCTGAGTGACTAGATCCTGTGAAATCATAGAGACGCTGAGCATTTCAAGTACATTTCTCAGCTGACTGTCAAAGCACAACTTCCTCAACAACAGCAGGGCCGCTCAGAACGGAAACATGCCCACCCACACGCAGGCGTTAGAGCAGTTGGATGTATGTTCTGAGGTTTACACTTGCTTAAAGCAGCACGAAACAGAAACGCCTGAAAGAGCCTAGAGGGGGAGAAAAAAGGATGCATGAATACATGCAATCTGTCCGTATGGAAGTGCTGCCTTCCCAAAGAAAAGCGTGCCAGGGAAATAGAGACGCTGAGACACAATACAGGAAGGGTTCTGCGTATGAACTTTCAAGTTGAGTGCTTTCAAAGATGTGAACAGGCGTGCCCGCCCCTGTATATCAGCTGTTGGGCTGTACCGCTCTACTTTCCAAGGTGCGCAGGCTGCCATGTCAGTCATGTGCGGCTCTGTGCAACCCTGTGGACTATAGTCTGTGAAGTTCCTCTGTCCATGGGGTTCTCCAGGCAAGAATACTGCAGTGGGTTGCCATGACCTCCAGGGGATCACTGTACTGTATTGTAAGATTAAAAATGTTATTTTTTTTTAATTTTTTTTTAATGTGGTTATTATTTGTGTGACAAGTATTGTAAAACTATCACAGTACAGTATCATATAGCCACCTGTGTTAGTTGGATACCTAGGCTAACTTTGTTGGACTTAGGAACAATATTGGACTATGAATGCACTCTGGGAACAGAACTTATTTGTATATAAGGGACTTACTGTAGTAAGACTTGGCATGGTGGAAGGTAAGAATCAGAATAAATTGAGGCATTATATGCTCATAAATTAAAAAAAAACACAACCCACTGAATTTAGTGAAAATCTCTTCTGAGTTTAACTATAAAACTTCCTGAAGAATCTAAAGCCACTGTCTTCAACAATATCTGTGTCTATTTCAGTCTGTTGCTGGTAGATCTGACTTAGAGAAAGAACTCAGGTAAAATGAGCTGATCTGTTTCCTCTAAAGCTCTTTCTGTTTTCAGTTCAGTTCAGTCAGTTAGTCACGTCTGATTCTTTGCAATCCCATGGACTGCAGCACACCAGGCTTCCCTGTCCATCGCCTACTCCCAGAGCTTGCTCAAACTCATGTCCATCACCAGTTGGTGATGCCATCCAACCATTTCATTTTCTGTTGTCCCCTTTTCCTTCTGCCTTTAATCTTTCTCAGCACCTGGGTCTGTTCCAATGAGTCAGTTCTTTGCATCAGGTGGCCAAAGTATTGGAGCTTCACAGCAAAGTAAAATGTTAGTTACTCAGTCATGTCCCACTCTTTACGACCCCATGGACTGTAGCTTGCCAGACTCCCCTGTCCATTATTCTCCAGGCGAGAATACTGGAATTGCATTTCCTCCTCCAAGGGATCTTCCTGACCCAGGGATTGAACCCGTGTTTCCTGCTTTGCAGGCAGATTCTTTACTGTCTGAGCCACAAGGGAAGTCCACAGCAAAGTAAGGAGAAGACTAATGCTGCTAAAGATATGGGTAGGGTCTTGCTGAGAGCTTTCTCACTACAAACCTCTTGGATGATGTAGTGGATGACACCATCACCACCTCGTCATTGCACGGGAGCAGGGGAAGAACCACACACAAGATGCTCACAACTGATGCAAAATCCAGAGTTTTCCCAGGTTCTCAGGCCACAAATATGATTGTTGCTGCTGCTACTGCTGCTAAGTCGCTTCAGTCATGTCCGACTCTGTGCGACCCCATAGAAGGCAGCCCACCAGGCTCCCCCATCCCTGGGATTCTCTAAGCAAGAACACTGGAGTGGGTTCCCATTTCCTTCTCCAATGCATGAAAGTGAAAAGTGAAAGTGAAGTCATTCAGTCGTGTCCGACTCTAAGCGACCCCATGGACTGCAGCCCACCAGGCTCCTCCGTCCATGGGATTTTCCAGGCAAGAGTACTGGAGTGGGGTGCCACTGCCTTCTCCAATATGATTGTTAGGGAGTGTCAAACACATTTTTCTGGCAACCTAGTGGCTGGCCTTTGCAAACTTTGGCTTTTGGCTTTCTGTACTTCTTATAGACTCCTTGATCCATTTCCTCCAACATGCAAAAGCCAATGGCCTATATTAAGAAAACCCAAAAAACAATAAGCCAAGAAGTGAAAGGAGACGTAAAAGTGTGAGGCTGGTCTCTTGAAAGTTTAGAAGGCAGTGAAAGGGATAAAGACTGAAACATACTTTCCAAGACCCAAGATTCTTTTGACCAGCTTCAGTTCCTGGCTCCTTTGCTGAAAAAGGATGCTGGACTCTGTAGTGTCTTTAAGCATGAAAAATGTCACTTTCTAGGACTTCCTTGGTAGTCCAGTGGCTAAGACTGCACTTCAATGCAGGGGGGCTCAGTTTCTATCCCTGGTGAGGGAACTATAATAGATTCCGCGTGTGGCAACTAAGACCTGGTGCAGCTAAGTAAGTAAATAAATATATATATATATTTTAAGTCACTTTCTGTGTTCAACACTAATGTTTCTTGTTTCCTTGGTTTTTGCTTGCTTTTCATAAACTGCTCAAAAGAGATACCAAGTGCTTTAAAGAGTTTCATAGTTTGTAACCACCGTTTCCTGAAAACATTAAAATCTTTGAAAATAAATTCAACTGGTACCTTTAGAATTACTAGGAGGAGGAGGTTTAGTTACTAAGTTGTGTCCGACTCTTGGGACTCCATTGACTGTAGCCTGCCAGGCTCCTCTGTCTATGGGACTCTCCAGGCAAGAATACTGGAGGGGATTGCCATTTCCTTCTCCAGGGGATCTTCCTGACCCAGGAATTGAACCCAGGTCTCCTGCATTGCAGGCAGATTATTTACCAACTGAGCTACAAGGAAAGCCCCTTAGAAGCTGCCTTCTTTCCTGATGCAGTAAAAATCATGAATTTTTTATGGCCAAAATAAAAAGTTACAACAAATGCCCTTTTATGCTATTAAGCTAAAAAGTATATGTAATAAATAGATTACAAATTGTTCCCCCAAATTTCCATTTTTCACTAGGGATGATTTNGGCAGATTATTTACCAACTGAGCTACAAGGAAAGCCCCTTAGAAGCTGCCTTCTTTCCTGATGCAGTAAAAATCATGAATTTTTTATGGCCAAAATAAAAAGTTACAACAAATGCCCTTTTATGCTATTAAGCTAAAAAGTATATGTAATAAATAGATTACAAATTGTTCCCCCAAATTTCCATTTTTCACTAGGGATGATTTAGAGAAAAAAAACTAGCATTAAATATTTTAAAATATTAACTTTTAAATATTAAAAATTTCTAACGATTTCAAAATCACTGAAATATTTATTCTTTTCTTCATTAATAGTTTAACAGTAAACTTGGTTTTCCAAAATTGGGGAAGAGCAGGCTGTGCTGATTTGGGTCATTTGCTTGGAGTTTTATAAATTTCAGGCCCGCCAGTGTCCATGGACTAAACCCCATGAAGGCGGGACCTCACTGGGGGTGAGTGACCACAGCTGGTCCCCCGCAGACTTCAAGAGGCCCTTGATTTACATTCAAATGGGCCTTGTTTACATTGCGGCTCTGGATTCCCTTTGAAACAGACTGATCATCGTCAACCTAGACTAAAAGAGAGCTAGCACAGGCATACGGGAGGAAGAAGTGACCGCTTCTCCTTTCTATAGCTTCAAGCACATTAAAAAAAAGAAAAGAAAACTCTAAAAAAACCCCCAAAAACAAACAAACAAAACAATGGACTTTGGCTTGAGTCTTAAAGAGGGTTTTAAGAATGTTTTGTTTCTGCACAACCAAGGTTCAGAGACAGAACATCTCTTACTTTCAAAACACAAACTTCTCCTTGCTGAAAAAAAAAAAAAAAAAGAAAGAAATGGATGAGAATCAGTTGTTCAAAAGTCAGTTTAGTAAAATAACCATGTGTTTTGGAGGATCGCTGTTCATCAGTGGTTATGCTTTTCAGGTTGAAATCTTTGCACAGGAACAGCTCTCCAAAATTCACCAGCACTGAGGGCATTTTAAAACGATGTGAATGAGAGCAGCAAACGAAAATACCCAAATGACAAGATTTAGGAGGTCTTAAAACAAAACAAAACAGGCAAAGCACTTCATAGGAGATTCCACGGCTAGAAACTGATCCCTGGAAAGAGATGAATTGCTCCCAAAGTCATTGCTTGTTTAACGGGATCAGAGTGAGTCACTTCGTTTTAAAGCTGGTATGTGCATGTCTGGACAAGGCCTTCCTTTCTTATAAAGGCGACATGCTCTTGTATGTTTGACCCAAATTCGTTATTTGTAACAGCCCCTTTATCTCACTCCCTTTCTAGTCAGGCTTGTCTGTTTTTCTAGGACTTGAAACCGCAGCGTGTCACTGTGGTTCCTTGCAGACCCTTTCACAAAAACCCCAGCCTGGCACTCACTGGCCTGTAATCATGAGGCAGGCGCTTAGCGTGGCTGAGCCTCAAATTCTTCATGTTAGAATTCCTCCAGTCATTTCTTGAAAATGTAGGGAGTGGCCACTAGAAGCTGGGCGTAAGGACAAATAAGACACAACCTTACCAGTATTAACCCTCGTGAGTTACGCTGCGGTGGAGAGCCGCACGTGTCCATGACATGTGTGCCCTAAGCTTTTGGAAGTGTCTCCTACACCAGGAGAGGGTTGGAGGTGGATAACAGGTTCTCCCTGGGGACAAGAGGAGCAGGGGATGTCAGAGAAAAGAGGAGAGGGACTGCTTGGAAAGTCCTTGGCTAACAGTAGCAGCAAGGATCACGTAGCACTTACTGTGTGCCTCCTGGGCTGGGCATTGGAGGCAGTTTTCATCTCTCTCCACACACCTCTGCAGTGGTTACTATTATTATCTGTAAAGAGGAAATGATGGACCACAGAGATTAGCAACCTGCCCAAGGTCATGAGCGCAGAAGGACAAAGTGAAGATTCTCCCCAGCAATGAACTGGAGACTTTGCTTTTACTAACCCTGGAGCTCTTGCCTACTCCACATGGGTGTGCCTCCACTCCCCCCACCCCTATGCTGGCAGCTATGCCCACGGGTGCAGCAGTACCCAGGGAAGGGGTAAGAGCTGGGTGGCATACAGTTTATACCACAGCACAGCCAGCCTATGTAAGAGTCAGGTTTTACCCATAAGGGGTTACTCAAAACAAACTAAAAAAAAAATTGACGTATATTCAGTTCCTCATTTTGGTTTGTCTCTTCCAGATCATATTTCTTTTTTCACTTAGTACAAACTGACTGAAAAATACATGAGTGATTTTTTTTTCCCCTTTAAAACACATGATTAAAAGAACACTGGGTCACTTGACCGAGGCACAAGGACTTATTCTTGGGACAATTAAAACAAACAGGCAACAAACTTTCAGCTATTGTTTAAATTCTGTCCAAAGGGATTTTTGAATCTAAAGAGTTCTTTTTTTTTCTTTTTTCAGGGTCAGGACAATGTCCTACTTAGTACACAGGAAGGTTTTCTATGAGAGAATTTAAAACAGAGATATGCAAATACACTGGGGAGATTAATAGGAAGACACACCTCTGAGACACAGGCAGTGAAATACTATGACAGATAATATATTTTAGTTTGATTTTTCAAAGTTATATAAATGTTCTTAATTAATATTAAAACAACAATTAATGAGAAATAGCCTTGCTGGTTTGATAAATGGAGCAGAGTCTTTTTCAAGGACATTTTTTCCCCCACTGGCCTGATTCCAAAGTTAATATAGTTTATGGAGAAAGGTTTGGAAATGAATGATAAGTATACAGAGACACAGAGAGCACTAAGTTCTCGAAGCTTCCTCAGAGCCCCACCGTGAACTTTGTGGAGGTCTGCCCTGCCAGGCTAGAGTCATGACCAGCCCTGTGTCANAAGGGTAGAGATAATGAGTTCAATGGAGCTTGTATACATGCTCAGTTGCTTAGTTGAGTCCAATTCTTTGTGACACCATGGACTGTAGCCCACCGGGCTTCTCTGTCCATGGGATTCTCCAGGCAAGAATGTTGGAGTGGGTTGCCATTTCCTCCTCCAGGGCATTTTCCTGACCCAGGGATAGAACCCACGTCTCCTGCATTGGCAGGCAGATTCTTTACCACTGAGCCACCTGGGAGGCTCTCAGTGGGTTCTGGCTTGTGCTAAGAATGCACTTAGCAACAGGAAAGAAACTAGTAGACATGCCTTGGTGGCCAATGTGAGTTAAGGANAGAACCCACGTCTCCTGCATTGGCAGGCAGATTCTTTACCACTGAGCCACCTGGGAGGCTCTCAGTGGGTTCTGGCTTGTGCTAAGAATGCACTTAGCAACAGGAAAGAAACTAGTAGACATGCCTTGGTGGCCAATGTGAGTTAAGGATGAAACCACTGGGGATGCTCAAGGAGCACCCCAAGCTTGTGCTCCCTCTCCTAGGCTCTTCCCTTCACTCTGGCTACAACTGATCTGGGGCTGCAGTGCTCCAAGAATGAGCCCCAGACCAATAGCATCAGTAGTATCACGGAATTACTGTTATTGCTCAGTCACTAAGTTGTGTCTGACTCTGCAACTCCATGGACTGCAGCATGCCAGGCTTCCCTGTCCCTCGTAATCTCCCAGAGTATGCTCAAACTCATGTCTGTTGAGTCGGGGATACCATCTAACCATCTCATCCCCTGCCACCCTCTTCTCCTTTCACCTTCAATCTTTCCCAGCATCAGGGTTTTTCCCAAAGGGTCGGCTGTTTGCATCAGGTGGCCAAAGTATTGGAGCTTCAACTTCAGCATCAGTCCTTCCAATGAATATTCAGGGTTGATTTACTTTAGGACTGACAGATTTGATCTTGTTGTCCAAGGGACTCTCAAGAGACTTCCCTAGCACCACAGTTCAAAAGCATCAATTCTTTGGTGCTCAGCCGTCTTTATGGTCCAACTCTCACATCCGTACATGACTACTGGAAAACCCATAGCTTTGACTGTAAGTACCTTTGTCAGCAAAGTGATGTATCTTCTTTTTAAAACGCTGTCTAGGTTTGTTATAGCTTTTCTTCCAAGAAGCAAGCATCTTCTAGTTTCATGACTGCAGTCACCGTCTGCAGTGATTTTGGAGCCGAAGAAAATAAAATCTGCCACTGCTTCCACTTTTTAGGAAACCAAAATTTTTGAATTTCTCCAGACCCACTGAATCAGAAACTGTAGGAATTGTGAGGCGTTGATACCTGTATTTTCATCTCTCCTGGTGATGCCGATGGACACCAAAGAGCTGTTCTCAGGCTGCTGTTTCTGACTGTTGCCCAGAGGGTCATATGAACCTCATGTGGAACTCAGTGGCTGTTGATGGCGAGGATGACTTGCATGTTGGAGACCCTCTACGGACACGGCACACTCAGGTTCTTAGCTCTCAGTGCCTGGTTCATGGCAATGCCGTTTCATGATCTAAGTTCAGACACAAGTCTGGATTTTCCTGAAACACCAATCTGTGAGCTCAGATTTCTTCCCTGAAGATTGTAACAGTCGATTAGATCTCTTTAGTTACTGCCATTTAATTCTACTGATGCCTAATGAAGCATGAGCAAGGGACGGAAAGTGATGGATGAGGCAGCATTTCACATCTCCTTGTGAACAGGCATAAGAAAGTGGAAGTCATCTCTGTGAGATGGGAAATGAGACTCTTCAACTATTGATCCTCATCGTACCTAGGGCATGTGCAGGCTGGCAGCTAGCAAGGGGTCTGGACCACAGGACACCCTTAGTATTCAATGGAGAAACGGAGAGATGGAGAAACCCAGCAGACTTCCACGCTGGAGAGGGTGATGGTCTTTAGAGGGGCTAGCCCATGTTACTCAGAGGCGGGAGGTTAGTTCCTGCTCGTGCTAGGTGCTGTTGTTACAGAGAGTTTGCATGGGGTCTGGCTGCTCGCCGCTCAAAAGCCGATAAACAAGCCAGTTGGTGGAAGGGAAAGTTTGCTTTATTTCAGATGCTGGCAACTAGAGGGGGGAGCTTTTATAGACAGAGTTGGGTGCTACATGCAGGAACAGCAAAGTCATCTCTAACAGTCATTTTCAAACTGTCATTGGTGGTCTGACCAGCTTCATCTTGGTTGTTTTAGGTACAGTTAATCTAGGTCCAATTGTTTCCATTTCTTTGCAACCAGTTCTCAAAATTGTGGCAATTCATGTTCTGAGTATAGTCTGGTCATCAGGCCATCTGGTCAACTTCTCCCCCTGGTGCTTTAGTATCTGCAAGACAGCTCACAGGCTATGGCTCAGAATATTATCCACAACCCTTGAGAAAGAGCTAAAAGTCCTTGACTAAGCTTAATGTCTACAGTATTATTATTTGGTCCCCTTTGACTGGTTTCCCTTTCTTTTTTGCATTTCTTAATTCTCTGATTCAACATATTCTTTGACTAAAGGTGTCCACAGACGAAAGGCAGGCAGAGGACACGGTGGGGGTGAGGGGCCAAGGACAGAGGCTCCCACTCCATCTCACTTCAGCTTTTCTTCTCCGAGCAGAGCAAACGTTAATGTAATGGGAAAATATGGGCTTAGAAGCCAGGGAGCCTGGGTTTGAATCTTAGGGCTGTCACTTAGCTGTGAGTGACCTCAGGTCTGCAACCAAATCCATTTGAACCTGAGTTTCCCGTTGAGAAAATGAGGATCACAACCTTCTATGATTGGCATGAGTTTCAGAAGGAGTTTGAGGAGTATTTGGCACATACACGGTACTCAGCCCCTTTTTCTCTCCTCTAAGCTCCCCTGCGAAGCTCCCACACTTTCTTCTTTCCTCGTGCGCCTGGTGTCTGAATAGCTCTCTCCTGGGTCTCAATGTCTTGTGCTCCCACCAGATCAATTTCTGCCAAGTTCAAGTCTTCAGAGCCTCTCTCTCCTCTCCTCCTCCAAAAATCACTTCCTTTTGCCAAGGTAGCTTGACGTCGCCATCATCACCTAAGCAAAGGAGCTGAGGGTCCAGGCAAACGTGTCTGGACAAAACCCTGTGGGTGGTGGTGCTCCATCCTCTCCAGCCCTCACGGGAGCAGGTTAAGTCACGAGACTGAGTTGGAAGTACCGGAGATGACTGGGGCAGGTGGGTGCCTCTGGGACTCCTCTGGTATGTGCATTCTTTCCTGCCTCGATTCATTCACCCAGGCAGTGAACATGTGGTGATTCTGAAACTGTGCTTGGTAGGGGATAGGAAGATGACTCAGACAGTCCCGGAATTCAAGAAGCTCGGAAACAGAGACTAAGGAAACTCACAGACACTCAGGAAACTCTTGAAGGAGATGAGGCCTTCAGGAAGGCTTGAGTCTTGGATAAACAAACAGATGAAGAGCCCAGGAGAGGGTCTATCAGATGAAGGGATTAGCATTCCACTGGCAGATATCAGACCCATGGTGTGCATGGGGAGCCCAGGGGTTCCATGGCTGGTCTATAAAGCTTCAGAAAATGTTTGAAGAGGAAGTGGAGAGTCAGGCAGATGTCTATTGATTTTTATCTGAGGTGTAGGAGATACCCTTGGAGAAGGCAATGGCAACCCATTCCAGTACTCTTGCCTGGCAAATCCCATGGACAGAGGAGCCTGGTAGGCTGCAGTCCATGGGGTCTCTAGAAGTCAGACACGACTAAGCAACTTCACTTTCACTTTTCACCTTCAAGCATTGGAGAAGGAAATGGCAACCCACTCCAGAATTCTTGCCTGGAGGATCCCAGGAATGGGGGGAGCCTGGTGGGCTGCCATCTATGGGGTCGCACAGAGTCGGACACAACTGAAGTGACTTAGCAGCAGCAGCAGCAGCAGCAGTAGCAGGAGATACCCTAAAAGCATTTACTGGGCAGGGTGTGGATGGTCAGATGTAACTACATTTCTAGCTAAAATTTTTTGTGTACTTACCCCTGTACCAAGCATTGTATGAAGAGCTCTACATTAATTGCATCATGTGATGTAGCTTTCCTTGGGTGGAGTGAAGGATGGACTTGGGAAGGAGGGCTAGTGTGGAAAGACTGGTCAGAAGCCCAATAGATGGGTTGTGGAGGGGAGAGGGACAAGTTGGGATGACTGCTGGGAGAGTAGTGCCTGGAGCCCAGCCTGAGGTGGGGCATGGTAAGGTGGGTGGGGCTTGGTCCCTCCGGGAGTGCTTTGTGGGGGCATGGTGGTCCCCAACTGGAGTGAATGTGTGTTTTACCCCTGGACCCCAAATCTGAATGTTTCACTCTTTCCTAGTAGGAACCTCCCTCCACCCCCACAACACACACATGCCTTTGTTCCACAAGCAGATCTCTTTCAGGGAGGAAAGTCCTGGCCACAATGACTTTCTTCATCTGTGCAATGACAGGTAGCAGGGGCCGCGCTGCAAAGAGAGCAGCTGAGCATCCATAGGGTGAGACAGGATGCCCTCGAAGGCGGTGAATTTCTGCTCTGCCCCTTTTATAGAACCATATGCTCCTTGGCAGCGGTCCCCTCCTGCACAGGTATTGTCGTTCAGTCCCTCAGTCGTGTCCCACTCTGCAGCCCCATGGACTGCAGCACGCCAGACTTCACCATGTCCCTGAGCTTGCTCAAACTCATGTCCATCGAGTCAGTGATGCTATCCAATCATCTCTTCCTCTGTCGCCCCCTTCTCCTGCCTTCAATCTTTCCTAGCATCAGGGTCTTTCCCAATGAGTCGGCTCTACATATCAGACGGCCAAAGTACTGGAGCTTCACCTTCAGCATCAGTCCTTCTAATGAATATTCAGGATTGATTTCCTTTAGGATGGGCTGGTTTGCTCTCCAACGAGGGATCATCTGTGATCGCCGCGTCCGGTTAACAGAGGTGAACCCGCTCGGTTAATCACAGGGCGGCAGAGCCTCTCCGCTCGGGGCGTTGTCAGCGCCGCCACAGCCCAGCAGAGGGCAGCATTGAGACATCGACGACGGAGCGGGAGGCCCGGAGGCCCAGCCTCGATGCAGAGCTTCGGGACCCGCGCGCTCTGTGGGCGCCGACCTTTAAAGCATTTCTCGGGGGAGCCTTTCCTGCCGTGTGGTGGTTGCCCCGAAAAGGATCAGGTGATAGGAATGAAATATTTAACAATTTCTGTTCCGCAGAATGCAAATGAGCTGTCATTTAGCATTTTATCAGTTGATGACACCTTCTTCCCGCTTAAAGATGGTGCAGGAGCCGGTGAACGCGGGGGCCGAGTGTCCCCACCGGCTCCCTCCCTCCCCAGCACCGGGAACCCTCTGTGGGGACGCCGCCAGCAGCGGGAGCGGGCACGCGAGAGATGAAGGCTGAAGCCAGTAGGGACAAAGGGCTGCGGATCTGGGAGCCGGGCAGGAGGAGGCATGAGGGACGCTAAAGATGCAGGCACGTTTTCAGCGAGGCTGTGATCTACCAGGCGGCAGAGCATCGCAGCCTGATGCAGCAAGCCGAGACAGCAGAGCGAGGGGAGGCAGGCACCTTGCTCTTCCCGTTGGCGACAGGTGTCTCCTTCCATATTGATTCTGTCGATGAGCAGGGAGAAATGTGTAGCATTTTCTTTGTCCTTCATCGTCTCCACTGACCTGCCGTTCCTCACCTCGCATCCCCGTTGCACTGCAGCAGACTCCTGGGCACACCCTGGAGGCTGCAAGTGACCTTGACTCCTTCCCTGTTTGGCCAGAAGGGCGAGACTGTCTGCATTTTCTGTGTTTCCATTCTGTAGATGCTGAGTCAGTGTTCCAGACCCCGAGCTAGTCTTGCAGACAGCGTGCTGAGATGTCTCCACCATGGTCCACAGGCTGTCCAAATTAAGTCAGGAAGAGAAAAACAAATATTGTATATTAATGCATATATGTGGAATCTAGAAAAAAAATGGTACAGATGAATCTATTTGCAAAGCAGGAACAGAGATACAGAAATAGAGAACAAATGTGTGGACACCACCAGGGGAAAGAGAGGGATGGGATGAATTGAGACAAGGAGGTTGGCATATAACACTACTGTGTGTAGAACAGAGTACTTATGAGAATCCACTAGACAGCACAGGGGACTCTACTCAGTGCTCTGTGGTGACCTAAGTGGGAAGGAAACCCAAAAGGGGGAGGATATATGTATAGGTGGCTTTCCTGATGGCTCAGCGGCAAGGAATCCACAGCCAGTGGAGGAGACACGGCTTTGATTCCCCGCTTGGGAGGATCCCCTGGAGCAGGAAATGGCAACCTCCTCCAGTATTCTTGCCTGAAAAATCCCGTGAACAGAGGAGCCTGGTGGGAGACAGTCCAAAGGGCTGCAAAGACCCAGGCACAACCGATCATCTATATAGCTGACTCACTTTGCTGTACTGCAGAAACTAACACAACATTGTAAAGCACCTAGAGGCTAATAAAAATTTTTAAAAAGTTAAATCAACTTAAAAGGGCACTTTTATAGAGCCAAAGAGGAGAGGGCATTTGAACCAGTCAGGTAAAACCCAGAGAAGTCCTCTCCCCTATCCTGATTAAATTTTATCAGGATTAAAAAATATCATTAAATAATATCATTATCATTTAAATAATATTATCATTAAATACTATCATTTAAATAATAATGATTTCATTGGGTAAAGTTTCCTTGCTGCCACACACACACAAAATAATTGGAATCTTTGCTGTTCCTCACATCGTTGTATTTCTTTATAGATAGTATTGATTCTTTCCTTTGGATGATTACTCTCAAATCCTGAGTTTTACCCACATTCCTGGCTTTGGCATAAATGAAAGCTCTCTAGTTTGATAAGCATGAAGACCATAAAAACTCTACTGCTGAGTCATCTGGCTGTGGAGTGAAGTGTTTCTCCTGCTCTTGTAGAAGTGATTGATATATTTGGCTGGTTGAATTGAATGCTTACCTGGAACAGGTAAGGGAAAGGTTTGTAACTGGCCAAAGAAAACCCAAAGCATGGCTTGGAATATGCATGTCATTTTTTTTTCCCCTGTGAGTTAAATATCTTGAAGTCATTGAAAATGTGTTAGTGATGAGTCATGAGAATAGTGGGATGTCCAGGAAGTCAGGCTCCTCTGTCTGTGTTCCTAAGAGAATGGGGGTGGCAGAAAGAGCAGAGATCTGGGATCAGAAGAAAATGGGTTAGAAACCTACCTCTGCCTTTTGCTAATTTTTTCACTTTCTTGAGCCCATCTGAGCTCCTGTTTTCTCAGATGTAAGATGGGGTAATAATAACAGTTGTTTCATCATGTATGCACAACTAGGCATATAAAACACCCGCAGCATGGTCGATCCTCTGTAGCATCAGGCCTCCCCTTCCTCCTCCGTTTCTTTTTTTCCCTCTCCTTCTTTTTTTCAAGTTACCTCATTCAAAAAAGCATAGATAAACATGGAGACAAGAGCAGCTTCACCCTATGACCTCAGTTGTATATCAACTCACTTAAGAACCACAGCATTCAGAAAATAGCATATATAATATATATTTTTATATTTTATTTCTGTATTTATATGTTGAATATTGACACACTAAACCAATATTTTGACCAGTATGTATATCATTAACATGACTGTGGAGCCTTTATAAAGCACTGGGTTAAAAGCATACTTTATGTATTGTTTGGGGAACATACCTAATTAGTTAGGTGCAACCCATATTTGAATTCTTTTCCTGTTGACCAGATTGATCAACAGGTCAGCAGAAACCCTTGCAAAAGGGTGACTGAAACAGGACTTTCTTCTTTTGAGAATGCCTCCTCCTTTACAAGATGGACAGTCTCTTGGTCAAGGTTAAGAGAGAGAAACAGAGGGGTGTTGTCTGTCCATGAGGAACTCCCTGGCTCCAGGAAGGGTGGGAGGCACGTGTTTCCCACACAAACCCCAAGGCTGGCTTAGAGGAGGGAGCGAATCACAAGTGAGGGCAAGAGATACTAACACCTCGCTGGATGCCTCATTCAGTGAAAACAGAGTTGCCAAAAGGTTTTTCCACTTGTTCTCAGTGACGGTTCTATTTCTAGGAAGTTAAAAGAAGCCACAATGGTTATTGCTACTGTGGAATTATTCCAGATCAAAGAGGGAGTGCTTTGTGATTATAAAAATCTTGGGTGTGAAAGAGAATGTCATTTGAGGTTTAAAGAAATTCCTCAGCATAGTGATTAGATCAGGCACATATAAATTTAGAAACTTAATTTTTAAAATATCTTAAAAAGATCAGTGTAAAAATCTCATTAAAAATTTTTTTAATTGAAGTAGCATTGGCTTAACACATGATATAAGTTTCAGGTGTACAACATTATATATCTGTTCCTGTGTATCCTAGAGCTTATCACCGAAAGTTTCATTTCCATCCATCACCATAACAGCCCCTTTACCCATTTCGCCCACCCCCCGCCCCTCCCCTCTGGTCACCACCACTGTGCTCTTTGTGTCTGTGTGTTTGTTTTTGTTTGGTTTTTGTTTTTTTAATATTCCACATATGAGTGACATTGTATTTGTCTTTCATTTATTTCTTATATAGGTTTCCTTTCTATCACTTACTGCTTTACCCTTGGGGAACTTCTCTACATCCTCATATAAAAAGTATGAGCAACAGAAAGGATAAACAAAAAGCAATAAATGGAGAAGTGCTCAATTCCTCTTTTCTACCTTTTTGTTTTTTTAGGGATGAGAATTGTACTGGAAATGGCAGACTGATGACCATAAAAGGGACCCAACATTAGATCAGTGATTGTAAAAGTAAGGTTGTTATGGTTTATAACTTTCTAAATCTCTGGTCCCAAATGGATTGTGTCTTAGGACACTGAGAAAAAACTTTCATTTTCAACTGCAGCAGCACTGTCAGCAACCTCTGGGGGATCCTGGAACACGATCCANCAGACTGATGACCATAAAAGGGACCCAACATTAGATCAGTGATTGTAAAAGTAAGGTTGTTATGGTTTATAACTTTCTAAATCTCTGGTCCCAAATGGATTGTGTCTAGGACACTGAGAAAAAACTTTCATTTTCAACTGCAGCAGCACTGTCAGCAACCTCTGGGGGATCCTGGAACATGATCCAAGGATTAAAGTCGGAATTTTTAAGGGGAAAATAAAAATATATGTTCCCTAAACGGGTGAGCCTATGTATAGAATAGGAAAGATTCTAGAACACATATTTAGAACAGAGTTTCAAAAGGGGAGCTTTTGAGTATTCAGATTCATGACTCAGCACCAGTTTAATGCCACAAAGACCTTCTTTCTTTGTTCACTGGATCTTTTTCATATTAAATAGCCAGATGATTTTATTTATTTATTATAACCATGGCTTCACTTTTGCACAGATTTGTGCTAAGCAGTGGCACCCCACTCCAGTACTCTTGCCTGGAAAATCCCATGGATGGAGGAGCCTCGTGGCCTGCAGCTCTGGGGTTGCTGCGAGTCAGACACGACTGAGCAACTTCACTTTCACTTTTCACTCTCATGCATTGGAGAAGGAAATGGCAACCNATTTTATTTATTTATTATAACCATGGCTTCACTTTTGCACAGATTTGTGCTAAGCAATGGCACCCCACTCCAGTACTCTTGCCTGGAAAATCCCATGGACGGAGGAGCCTCGTGGCCTGCAGCTCTGGGGTTGCTGGGAGTCGGACACGACTGAGCAACTTCACTTTCACTTTTCACTCTCATGCATTGGAGAAGGAAATGGCAACCCACTCCAGTGTTCTTGCCTGGAGAATCCCAGGGATGGCGGAGCCTGATGGGCTGCCGTCTATGGGGTCGCACACAGTCGGACACGACTGAAGTAACTTAGCAGCAGCAGAGTTTTTTAAAATTTTTATTTATTCATTTATTTATTTTTTGAGCTGTACTGGGTCTTTGTTGCTACGCAGGGTTTTCTCTAGTTTGGTGAGCAGGGACGACACTTCTACAGAAGGTGTGTGGCCTTCGCATTGTGATGGCTCCTCTTGTTGCAGAGGATGGGCTCCAGGGCGAGTGGGCCTCAGTAGCTGTGGCTTGTGGGCTTAGACGCTCAGCGGCATGTGCGATCCTCCCAGACCAGGGATGGGACCCCTGTCTCCTGCACTGGCAGGCGGATTCTTCACCCTTGAGCCACGAGGGAATCCTGTTCATTGAGTCTTGAATGAATGCGTAGATGTATTTGCATATTTCTCTTTTACGTGGACTGGCTTATTCTATTTTAAATGGATTGATAACTGCTTGTCCATAGTTCTTTTCTGTCTCCTCTTGAGAGATATTTTTTATCACGAATCAGATCTGATTATTGGTGTCATGCTCATCAAATCTAAGACTGAAATGTAGAAGGCCAGTTAAATCCTAAGGACAATATCTGCACTAAGAAAGAAAGAAAGAGAATATTAAACAGGTGGCAAGATGGCTTTAACAGAAAAGAGGTGAAACCTACCTAGGTTTTCCACTTGCTTACCCCTCTCCACTCAAAATGACAAAATCACAGGACACTAGTGATCACACTTAGCAACAGCACATGTGACAGACTTACTAAACACACTTAGTTGGCTGAGCACTTCCTGGGAGAACTACTGAGATACAGGTTTTCAAGACTGACAGTGACTTTGGCACTCCTGTGTCTGAAAGCACAGAAGTCTAGTTAGCGGAAGGGTGGAGTCCAGAACTAGAGAGTGAGTACATGAACCTGTATCGGTCAGACCAAATTTAGACCCACTCCAGTATTCTTGCCTGGGAAATCTCAAGGAAAGAGGAGCCTGGTGGGCTACAGTCCACGGGGTCTCAAAGAGTCNGCGGAAGGGTGGAGTCCAGAACTAGAGAGTGAGTACATGAACCTGTATCGGTCAGACCAAATTTAGACCCACTCCAGTATTCTTGCCTGGGAAATCTCAAGGAAAGAGGAGCCTGGTGGGCTACAGTCCACGGGGTCTCAAAGAGTCGGACATGCCTTAGTGACTAACAACAACAACAGTCCAGTTTTGAACACTATATTTTTAAGATGAACACTATATTTTAAGATACACTGATGAAAAGATGTGTATATTTGAAATGATAGAGGAATAGAGATGTTTAACCAAGAGGATAGAAGCCAGCTGTGTCTACATGCCCACACATGCCTACACAGGCATGCATGAGCATCCTGGTGTCCGGCTTCGAATAGGAGCAGAAGCTGAGGAAAGAGGGCTGGAAACATGCTGTGTGGTTATAGGAACATTACCGTTGCAGCTTGAATACTGCCTTCTCAGGGGCTCACGGGAGACTTCTGTAAGCCCCGTAGAAAGCAGCCATTCCCCTGGCCCCCGCTCGCTCATTTCTCTCTTGTTCAGTGCTTGGTTGCAGGGCCCAAGCCAATACAGCAGAGTAGGTTCCTAATTACTAATAGCCGGAAGAAAGCAAGCAAGGCAGAAAACATGAATGAATTNGCACTCCTGTGTCTGGAAGCACAGAAGTCTAGTTAGTGGAAGGGTGGAGTCCAGAACTAGAGAGTGAGTACATGAACCTGTATCGGTCAGACCAAATTTAGACCCACTCCAGTATTCTTGCCTGGGAAATCTCATGGAAAGAGGAGCCTGGTGGGCTACAGTCCACGGGGTCTCAAAGAGTCAGACATACCTTAGTGACTAACAACTGTTTTGAACAGTTGAACAGTGACTAACAATCCAGTTTTGAACACTATATTTTTAAGATGAACATTATATTTTAAGATACACTGTTGAAAAGATGTGTGTATTTGAAATGATAGAATAGAGATTTTTAACCAAAAGGATAGAAGCCAACTGTGTCTACATGCCCACACATGCCTACACAGGCATGCGTGAGCATCCTGGTGTCCGGCTTCGAATAGGAGCAGAAGCTGAGGAAAGGGGGCTGGAAACATGCTGTGTGGTTACAGGAACATTACCGTTGCAGCTTGAATACCGCCTTCTCAGGGGCTCACGGGAGACTTCTGTAAGCCCCATAGAAAGCAGCCCTTCCCCTGGCCCCCGCTCGCTCATTTCTCTCTTGTTCAGTGCTTGGTTGCAGGGCCCAAGCCAATACACAGCAGAGTAGGTTCCTAATTACTAATAGCCGGAAGAAAGCAAGCAAGGCAGAAAACATGAATGAATTCCAACAGGCAAAAGCAGAAGCAGTGCGTAGAGTTCGGCAGAGACTAATTCTAACTTAAAGGGACATAGGATGATCTAGTAGCTGGCGGTGTCTGGGGTTGGAGCCAGTGTTTTCTGGGATGGCTCCCTGTGCCTCGATGTATTCACAGGGAATGCTGCAGGCCAGGACTAGAGTGAGAAATGGATCCAATGACTCCTACAATTTATTGTGACCTTGAGATTAAGCTAAAAATACTTTTTCTATTTAAAATCTCTCCTCCTCTTTAGGAATCTAGCATTCTGTGACGCTGACCAGACTTATCAGCTTAAAGCATGTGGATTTAAACCTCTGGCTGCCACAGGAGAAGCAAAGAGGTGAGACTGTGGCCGCTTTCAGAATCTGTGACCGTCACACTGCTCGAAATCCCCAGTCCCTAGGAGGCCAAGGAAGGTCACTCTTAACTTTTGTTTCAGTTGAGGAAGGTGAATAATGATACCTTCTTTACGGACATGTTGTGGCCTAATTAAATATTTCAAAAGTATTTCTGTGATCCCCAGATAAAAGACACTGAGTAAAGCCCAAACAACCTTCTTGTTCTCTCTGCAGACACTTCCCTGTAAGCATCCTCACTGCAGCACCTGACCATGTGTGTGTGTGTGTGTGTGTGTCCTTGGAACAGATGAGTGGAAGGCCAGAAGAGCTTTATCATTGTGATGGGATCCCCTGAGAGACTTGGCTTAGCTGCCACGCTTCAGTTTCACTCTTATTTATTTCTGGTCCAGCAAGACCTGAGTGGTATACAGGGTCAAGGTCATGGTGCTTCCTGCTGTTCCTTTCCACACTTTTCTAAGCTTGGTCTTCTGAGGCCAGATGCTGGGGAAACCTGCCTTTTCCTATTCTGTGATCCCCAAACTTCTCTGGGTTACTGGGAAGCCCAGTTAGGATTCTACTCCAGCCTCCAGGAAGAATCAGCAGGGAGCCTGCCCGCCCTCCCATTACAGACACCTGTTGAGCTGGGCTTCCTCTAATGCTGCACTGATGAGGTCCTGGGTGGCTGGGCCAGGGCCC
>SJYA01002114.1:62451-175549 GCA_006410615.1 Neotragus moschatus | reverse complement strand
GCTCACTCAGTTGTGTGTGATTCTTTGCCACCCCTATGGACTGTAGCCCGCCAGGCCCCTCTATCCATGGGATTCTCCAGGCAAGAATACTGGAGTGAGTTGCCATTTCCTTCTCCAGGGATCTTCCCAACCCAGGGATCAAATCTGTGTCTCCAGCATTGACATGTAGATCTTTTACCACTGAGCCAACAGGGAAGCCCCATGAAGTAGATACTCTCCCCATTTTACTGGTGAGAAAACTGAGGCTTATTGGAGTTGTGACTTTCTCAAGAACCCGCAGCTATGGAGGCAGAACTTTTACTGCAGTGGAGATCAGCCTGATTTTGAAGTTGTTGCCCTTTCAAGGACCCAGAGGGCTTCTTAAAGTGAGATTTCAACCTCAAGGAGAGCTGTGGTTCCTATGGAAAGTGTGAAGGGTGGGTTGCGGGGAGCAGAGCATAAGGGGGCCCTGTCACATGACCTGTCACAGGGCCCGGCATGTAGCAAGTGGTTCACAAGTATCTCCTGGAAGGAGGAGCTTCCAGTTCCGGTGTTTTTTCCTCAGGAAGGAGATCCACTTGACCCTTTCCTTGTGCGTTTTCAGATCTGAAATCCTTAAAGTCCTGATTTATTCAGGTTGGAGGGATGAGGGCCGGGGCTTGCAGAGGAGGGGGAGGTTTCAGATGCCCACCCTCTGCCCCTCACTCTGCCTCGCGGGCCCACACTGTCGGGGGAGGAAAATACTGCCCCCTACACTGGATTTGTTTTTTTTTTTTTTTTCCTATTTCTTCTTCTTGGTTGGTACAGGGCTGAGATTCTCTGTAGATCTCTGGAAAAGGTGATTACTAAAGCAAAGAGTAACTAGTGCTACCCACCAGAGTGTTTTCCAAACCAGCAAAAGTGTAATCAGTACTTGGACCACCCCGAGGAAGCACTTGAAATGGGCAGATTTGCCTTTTAGAAATGCCATTTCCAACGCTCACATATGGATTTTTGATGCCTAATCAAGGGGATGTAATTAAAATCCGAAATCGCAGTGTTGGCGGAAAGCAGTCGCACGGCCGAGCCAAGTGGCTGCTTCCGAGGCTGTTGGAAACGTTTACTCGTGGATGAAAGGCGGGCGCTCCCAGCTGGCAGCTGCAGGAGGGGGTTGCTCCAGCGGCAGAAGGTGAGGAGACTGTCGGAAGTGCTGTTGTGGTTTGCTTTCGGCAGCTGTCAAGGTAGACAGAAAACTAGAGTCCTCCAGTAGTGAGAATAAAGTCACAGGAGAGCAGGCTGGTGCCTCTGAGGGGGAGTCTGGGGGAGGCGGAGGAGCCACAGGGAGCCGAACTCTTCCCTGATCCAGGCTGCGAGTCTCCCGGGAGGAAGGTGGTGGTCTCGGGGTTCAGGGAAGGGGCTGGGGCTGCCAGCGGGGGGCTGCCTCATGCCTGCATGCAGCTGTCCTGCAACACTGCGGGTCAGCACTTGTCCTGGGTTTTCAGTTGTCTCCAGGATTCTGAGGGAAAGGATGAATTTCTGCTACCTGGTGGGCTTCTGAACCTGGAGTCCTGACGGCATTTCCAGGTAAAACTGCACAGATGGTGTTAGGTGGAGTTCAAACGTAAAAAAATAAAATGCACACGAAAAGCAACTAGTCCTTTCAAGATGGTTTATAAGCCATTTTAAGCTAGATCCCAAGATTTTTAAGACTGACTATCTGGGGAACTGGAAAAAACAATCTACAAATCAGAAATGAATATTTTCCTTCTCCACAAAGAAAAGAAAGCCCAAAAGGAAACCTCAAAGAGCAATAACAAGAGGCTCAGTACCATCCCTGCCTTTATTGCTTCTTTTTCAGTGTCTGGTCTTTCTTCCCCTTGGGTGATTGCCATTATTCACAATATTAATAAGGAACCTGAGATCTTTTTTTCCCCCCTGGTGGAGCATGTTACTTTATTTTTTAGGTAAGCAGAAATTGATTTCTGTTTACTCTGAATGGAGCTGAAATGAAAGAGGCTATATTCAACAGCACCATCAAATTCAATGCAAGAAGTATCTTTTTTCTGCCAAGCATTCCAACTCAAAAATCAGAAACAACTGTGTCATCATTCCAGCCTTAAAAACTAAAGCTGCCTAAGTACATGATGTTGCTATATCCTTCGGGGGGAGAGAGGGGATTGTTTTAACACATAGTTTGATCCTGCGAAAAACAAACAAACAAATAAATCCAAAGTAATACCGAGGAATCTAGGCTATATCATGGTTAGGAACAGGGCAAGAAGCCTGCAGACAGCCCTCTGTTCAAATTCAGGATTAATTAGCTCTGTGTCCATGAGCATCTGGTTGAATCTATCTGGGTCTCTGCTTCTTTAATCTAGAAGATAATAAAGATGAAACCTCTCTCATACTGTAGTTGTGAACATTCACGAGGATGCTGACCATGAGAGTCTTAGCACAGAGTTAAGACCCAGCAAATTCCCTCCCTGTGGTTTTCCAAGCACTCAATATATTCATAAGGCCCCCTACATGATGATTTTGACAATGATAACTGCAAGGAAGATTTTTCACCAAGACTTCAAAGAGAGCTGTCTGCCATGGATTAAAAAAAAAAATACTATTCTTAAAATGTCAGCTTCCCTATGATAAAAATCACTTTAGAATTTATGAAGGAGAAATAGGAAATTGAAAATCGGTCGGCTACTTACTCCTTAATTCTGATTTAGAGCAGCCATAAAACTCAAAATATACCCGCTCAGTGCCCTAGCACTGCAGAGGTTTCTATGCAGTTCTCTAGAAATGAGAATAAAGGCCTGTGTTCTGGATCAAGAGGCCCCAGAGTTTCAGGAAGAGGCTGGGACTATTTTTCTTTCAGTGGGGATGGAAGACAACAGGCGAGGACTATGTACTTTGAAAATGCCAGCAGCTTTTAAAACTTACTTCCCTTAACTTCCTGTCTCTTACCAGAGAGCTTGAGAAACTAAAGTGAGAATTAGACCTCAGGGAGAAACGCCCCTTGGTTTATGCCTGTCACGTCCCAAGCTTGAATGCTCTTGGGCTTCTTTCACTGTTGATTTCTTTCTTTCTTTTTTCCCTTGCTGTGCCAGGCAGCATGTGGGATCTTAGTTCCCCTACCAGGGATTGAACCTGTACCCTTTGCAATGGAAGCTCAGAGTTGCGACTGCTGGACCACCAAGGAAGTCCCTGGTTTCTTCTCCTTGAGGACAGGTCAGTTACTGCTTCTCNCCCAAGCTTGAATGCTCTTGGGCTTCTTTCACTGTTGATTTCTTTCTTTCTTTTTTCCCTTGCTGTGCCAGGCAGCATGTGGGATCTTAGTTCCCCTACCAGGGATTGAACCTGTACCCTTTGCAATGGAAGCTCAGAGTTGCGACTGCTGGACCACCAAGGAAGTCCCTGGTTTCTTCTCCTTGAGGACAGGTCAGTTACTGCTTCTCTGGATGCACAGCAGACCCAGTGCAGTCCTCGTATTGACTTCTCTGTGCCTTTCCTTTCCTCCTGGTGGGAAGAGGCTCTTTTTCATGTAAACATGTGAAATTCATGTTAAGTCTACACATCAGCATTCAAAATTTTAGCCTGGGCACCAAAGTCATTTAATGGAGGAAAAAGAAATCTATTCAGCTGGCAGTGCTGGGGTAATAGTGTCTCTGTTTGGAAAAATAAAGAATCATATTCTATCTCACAACACACACATACACAAATCAGCTGAAGGTGGGTCACAGACCTAAGCAAGAAAGCAAAAATGAGAAAACTACTAGCATAAAACACAGAGATATCTTTACAACCATGAGGGGGTATATATTTCCTAGAGAGGACATAAAAGCCACAGACCATAAAAGAATAAATATTAATAAATTAGACTATCAAAATTAAAAACTCCTGTGCATTAAAGAAAACACCATCAAGAAAATTGATAGGCCATTTGCAGACTGGGAAAAATAATTCACAACACATGCATATGACAAATGACTTGTATCTAGTATATCAAGAACTCTTGCAACTCAATAATAAAAGAGACAACCAAATAAAAAATGGACAAAAGACTTAAGCACTGAACAAAAGGTGATAATGAAATGGCAGTGAGCACATGAAAAAGCACACAGCATCCTTCAGGAAATGCAAATGAAAATTAAAGTGAGCTACTGCTGCACACCCACTATAATCGAAAAATGANTTGCAACTCAATAATAAAAGAGACAACCAAATAAAAAATGGACAAAAGACTTAAGCACTGAACAAAAGGTGATAATGAAATGGCAGTGAGCACATGAAAAAGCACACAGCATCCTTCAGGAAATGCAAATGAAAATTAAAGTGAGCTACTGCTGCACACCCACAATAATCGAAAAATGATCAATAACGTGGGGTGATTGGAACTCTCATACATTGCTAGCAGGAATGTAAAGTGGTACGTCCTGTGTGTTTTTAAAATTAAACTTACACCTACCCTATGACTTAAGTATTTACCTAAGAGCAATGGAAACAACATGAGCAAGCATGTTTAGAGTAGCTTTCTGTATAATACCCCGCAATGGAAGCATCCTGCATGCTCCACAACAGAGGGGATAAGCCGACTGTGATACGCCTCTACAGTGAAATATTATGCAGCAATGCGAAAGGAACAAACTAATAATACAGGCAGCAAGATAGATGCATCTCAAAAACACTTTCCTCGTGATAGAAGCCAGATCTCTCCATAAGCCAAAAACCTACCTTGTATGTTTTCTACTTATATAGCATTCTGAGTGAAGCAAACTGTGTTGTGGTGATAGAAATCTCATCAGTGATTACTTTTGGGGAGCAAGAATTGAGTGGGGAGGGGCAGGCAGGTTTTGGGGGGTATTATTATTGTTCTGTGTTTTGATGCATGTTCATTAAGACTGAGTGACAATGCACTGAAGATCTGGGCATTTCACTGTGCATGGATTAACCCTCAGTTTAAAAACGGAAGTTATCAGGGCAAGGTGGTCCAAAGGCCCAAACATTCAATAAGAAGATAAATAAGCACTAGGGACCTGCTGTACAATGTGATGGCTGTAAATTAACTCTGCTGGGTAATAACATAGGAAAGTTGATAAAAGACGAGATCCTATGAGTTCTCATCACTATGAAGAAAGACTTTTTTTCTTATTTTGCTTTTTCTTTTCATTGTATCTCTATGAGATGAGAGAGGCAAACTAAGTTTCTTGTGCTAAACATTTCACAATATATGTAAGTCAAACCATTACACTGTATGCCTTAAATCTATACGGTGATGTCTATCAATTTGATTTCAATAGAACGAAAAAAATTAAAGCCACAGCCAATGGATCATGGGTTGCAAAAGAGAGCTTTCTTTGTCTGGCAAGTGCTCCTTGCAGAGGACTGAACAGCATGTAATAGGGGCTGGGTTACTTGAGCTACAGGACAGAGTTCCCTTCACTAGATTAACCTAAAGGGGCAGCAGCAATATGAGTTGAGATCAGACGGTGAGATCAAGGGTAGGAAAGAAAGAAGATCAAGAGAAAGGCCTCATTTGCCTGTCTGAAATGGGTTCTGAAAAGCTGGAAGATGAGGGTGAGAATTACAGAGAAATATATTGCTGCAGCAGCTGGCTTTGATTGAAAAAGGCAAAGTTTTAGTTGCTCAGTCATGTCCGTCTCTTTGTGACCCCATGGACTGTAGCCTGCCAGGCTCCTCTGTCCGTGGGATTCTCCAGGCAAGAATACTGGAGTGGATTGCCATTTCCTTCTCCAGGGGATCTTCCTGACTCAGGGATCTAACTTAGGTTTCCTGCTTTGCAGGTAAATTCTTTAGCATTTGAGCTGCCTGAGAAGCCCATACAGGAGCTATTATTATTGTTGTTGTAATAGCTTTATTGAAATTTAATTTAACATACAATAAACTGCACACATGTAAGTGTACAGTTTGTAAATGTTGAGCTATGTAGACTCCTGTGAAGTCATTCCTACCATCAAAGTAATGAGAACACCATTCCCCCCAAAGGAGCTCTTATCACTTAGACCATTTTACAGATGAGACAACTGATTTCATTTGTATGAGGTTGCACAGCAGCTGGGTGGGGAGACAGAAGCCTTGTCTGCAGGGTTTCAGAACCATGACTTGTCCCACAACGCTNATTCCTACCATCAAGGTAATGAGAACACCATTCCCCCCAAAGGAGCTCTTATCACTTAGACTATTTTACAGATGAGACAACTGATTTCATTTGTATGAGGTTGCGCAGCAGCTGGGTGGGGAGACAGAAGCCTTGTCTGCAGGGTTTCAGAACCATGACTTGTCCCACAACGCTAGCACATGTCTCTCTTCCCTTCTCCCCAGCCCCCTGTTTCTCTCTCTTTCTGTCTCTGTCTTTCTGTCTGTCTGTCTCTCTCAGGTATTACTGATCACCCACTACTTGTTAATAGCTCTGTATTTAGAGGCTCAACAGTGTCATGCTAAACCAGCAGCAGTGGTAAGCAGCAATGCCAATGACAACTAACACAGATGACAAGTCATTCCAACAAGCTCTTTAAATACGGTGCCATATTTCAAGCAATGTGACTCTTAAGCTCTCGGCTTTGCAATCAGGCTGACCTGGCTTTGAACTCCAGTCTCCACATCTACTGAGCTGTCCTGGATGATTTTAGCAACCTTGTTGAGCCCCAGCCTACCAATGGCATAAGGAGAATCATGATGCCCATCTCAGAGCTGATGTGAAAATCTCATGGCAGAATTGCATAGCATAGAGCTTAGTAACAGCAAATTCTCCCCAGAGGTCACTGTGATGATGAAAAGCATCNTAAAGCTGAAACTCCAGTACTTTGGCCACCTCATGCTAAGAGTTGACTCACTAGAAAAGACTCTGATGCTGGGAGGGATTGGGGGCAGGAGGAGAAGGGGACGACAGAGGATGAGATGGCTGGATGGCATCACTGACTCTATGGGTGTGAGTCTGAGTGAACTCCAGGAATTGCTGATAGACAGGCAGGCCTGGCGTGCTATGATTCATGGAGTTGCAAAAAGTTGGACACGGCTGAGTGACTGAACTGAACTGAACTGATTTATAATAGAATGTGTACTAGCTTATATATACTTATATTTATATAATAAAATATATGTGTATATATATACACATATATATGCATACCTAATAGAATGTTATTCAGCCATGAAAAGAAGGAAACTCTGTCATTTGCTACAACATGGATGAAACTTGAAGGCATTATTGTAAGTGAAATATCAGAGAAAGGTGAATACTTCATGATGTCACTTGTATATGGAAGGTAAAAAAGCAGAACTCTTGAACAGAAGGGTATAATAGTAGTTACCAGGGGCTGGGAGCTGGGGGAAATGAAAGCATGCTGGACAAAGGCTGTACTTTCAGTTGTAAGATGAATAAGCTTTGGGTATATAGGTGACTCAGCTGAGCCACCTATGAGTTTTCTTGCAATGTGGGAGATCCGGGTTTGATCCCTCCGTTGGAAAGATCCTCAGGAGAAAGAAATGGAAACCCACCCCCATATTCTTTCCTAAGAAATCCCATGGACAGAGAAGTCTGGAATTGGGTCACAAGAGTCAGACATGACTCAGACTAAATTAGCCAACTGAGATTGAGGTAACTCTTGTCACTAAGCTGGTATCACTTTCAAACAAACCCAACAGATGGCTTGCATTTTGTTATTGAACAGAGTGTTTAAAATGGTATATGTTCTCTAAAATGTTCATCAGACATTCATTCAGTCACTTAACAAATACTTACTTAACATTTACTTATTGAAACATTTACTCAATCTGAGGCCACAGCAGTGACTGAGATATGGGTTGTACTCTGGGAGTTTTCCAGCTAGTTGTAGATGAAAACAAATTAATTTAAAGACCCCTATATATGTGGGTCTCTAAAAGAGACCCACTTCAAACCAAGGGACATATACTGACTGAAAATGAAGGTCTGGAAAAAGGTATTTCATCCAAATTGAGACCAAAAGAAAGCAGGGATAGCAGTACTCATACTCTGATAAAATAGACTTTGAAATAAAGACAGTGAAAAGAGACAAAGAAGAACACTACATAATGATCGAAGGATCAATCCAGGAAGAAGATATAACAATTATAAATATATATGCACTCAACATAGGAGCACATCAATAAGTAAGGCAAATGTTAACAAGTATAAAATAGGAAATTAGCAGTAACACAATAATAGTGGGAAACTATGGATACATCAACCAAATAGAAAATTAGCAAGGAAACACAAAATTTAAATGATGTAATGAACCAGTTAGACCTAAGTGGTATCTATAGGACATTTCATCCCATTCAAATGTTGTTGCTGAACCAGAAAATAGGCTGGGATTCTTGGTCTCTGAAGGAGAAGAATTCAATCTGGGACCAGAGATGAGGCTTGATTGCTCAGAGCTTTTGTGTAATAAACGTTTATTAAAGAATAAAAGAGATAGAGAAAGCTTCTGACATAGACATCAGAAGGGGGCAGAAAGAGTGCTCCCTCATTAGTGTTAGCAATGGAGTTGTATACCTTTAATTAGTTATTACAGTGAATCAAAAGAATGTCTGGAGGTTGTAAAGATCTTACTAGACTCACTCTTATAATTTACATTTTAAGGTAGCAGGATTAGCCAGAAGGTTTTTTTTTTTTTTTTTTTTTTTACAGAAACTGTCCTCAAGCAAGATATATTATTGTTATATAATCCTAAGGAATGTAGAGGGGGGGAAATGTTTGTCCTTTCCTCCTTGAGAATTCCAGACCCTATTTCCTCCTTAAGAGCCCCTCACCCTTCTCTCCTTGGGGACCCTGGGACTTCTTATCAACCTGCTTAGGAATTGACTCACTCACCATAACAATGAATATCGAATTTCTCAAGTGCAAATGGAACATTCTCCAGGATAGATCACATCCTGGGCCATAAAACTAGGCTTGGTAAATTAAAAAAAAAAAGAAAGAAAGAAAGAAATCATTTCAAACATCTTTTCTGATCACAGTGTGGTAAGATAAGATGTCAACTACCGGAAAGAAAACTATTAAAAATAAAAACATATGGAGGCTTAAAAACACGCTTCTGAATAACAACAGATCATGGAAGAAATCAAAAAGGAAGTCACAATACGCATAGAAACAAGTGAAATGAAAACACAAAACACAAAACTTATAGGATTCAGTAAAAGCAGTGCTAAGAGGAAGGTTCATAGCAATACAAGCTTACCTCAAGAAATAAGAGAAAGATCAAATAAATAGCCTAACTTTACAGCTAAAGCAACTAGCAAAAGAAGAAATTAAGAAACCCAAAGTTAGTAGAAGAAAAGAAATCATAAAAATCAGAGTAGAAGTCAATGAAAAAGAAACAAAGGAGACCATAGCAAAAAATCAACAAAACTAAAAGCTGGTTCTTTGAGAAGATAAATAAAACAGACAAACCATAAGCCAGACTCATCAATTAAAAAAAAGGGAGAAGAACCAAATCAACAAAATTATAAATAAAATGGAGAAATCACAACAGATAACACAGAAATACAAAGGATCATAAAAGATTACTATCAGCAGCTATAGGCCAAAAAAAAAAAAAAAACAACTTGGAAGAAATGGAAGAATTCATAGAAAAATATAATCTTCCAAAATTGAACCAGGAAGAAAGAGAGAATATTAACAGACCCATCACATGGATAGAAATTGAAACTGAAATTTAAAAATCTTCCAACAAATCAAATCCTAGGACCAGATGGCTTCACAGTTGAATTCTAACCTATGTTTGGAGAAAAGCTAACACTCATCTTGCTCAAACTTTTTCAGAAAATTGCAGAGGAAGGTCAACTTCCACACTCATTCTATGAGGCCATTATTGCCTTAACACCAAAACCAGACAAAGATGCCACAATAAGAGAAAACTAAGGCCAATATCATTGATGAACATAGATGCAAAAATTCTCAATAAAATTCTAGCAAACAGAATCCAATAACATATTAAAAAGATCATGCATCATGACCAATTGTGGTTTATCCCAGGGATGCAAGGATTCTTCAATATTTGCAAGCCAGTCAATGTGATACCCCCACATTAAAAAAATTGAAAATAAAAACCATACGATTATCTCAATAGATTCAAAGAAAGCCTTTAACAAAATTTAACACCCATTTATGATAAAACTCTCCAGAAAGCAGGCATAGAAGGACCATACCTCAATATAAAAAAGCCATACATGATAAACCTATAGCAAACATTATCCTCAGTGGTGAAAAATTGAAAGCATTTTCTCTAAAGTCATAAATAATACAAGAGGTGCCCACTCTCACTACTATTATTTAGCAACATAGTTTTGGAAACTTTAGCCATAACACTCAGAGAAGAAAAAGAAATAAAAGGAATCAAGATTGAAAAAGAAGTAAAACTCTCAGTGTTTGCAGACAACTTGATCTTCTACATAGAAAACCCTAAAGACAGTGCCAGCAAATTACTAGAGCTAATGAATGTATGTAGCAAGGTTTCAGGATATAAAATTAAGAAACAGAAATCCCTTGCATTCCTATACACAAAAAATGAGAAAACAGAGAAATTAAGGACACAATCCCATTCACCATTGAAACGAAAATAATAAAATACCTAGGAATAAATTTACCTAAAGAAACAAAAGACCTATATATGGAAAACATTAAAAAACACTGATGAAAGAAATCAAAGATGATGCAAATAGATGGAGAAATATATCATGCTCATGGATTGGAAGAATCAACATAGTGAAAAAGAGTATATTACCCAAAGTGATCGATAGATGCAATGCAATCCCTATCAAGCTACCAATGGTATTTTTCACAGAACTAGAACAAATAATTTCACAACTTGTATGGAAATACAAAAAAACTCAAAAAGCCAAAGTAATCTTGAGAAAAAAGAATGGCAATGGAGAAATCAACCTGCCTGATTTCAGACTATACTACAAAGCTACAGTCATCAAGACCGTATAGTGCAAAGACAGAAATATAGATCAATGGAAAAAAATAAAAAACCAGAGATCGATCCATGTACTTATAGACACCTTATCTTTGACAAATGTGGCAAAAATATACAATGGAGAAAAGGCAATGTCTTTAACAAGTGGTGCTGGGAAAACTGCTCAACCACATGTAAAAGAATGAAACTAGAACACTTTCTAACACCATGAACAAACATAAACTCAAATGGATTAAAGATCTAAATGTAAGACCAGAAACTGTAAAACTCTGTGAGAAAAACATAGACAGAACATTCTCTGACATAAATAACAGCAAGATCCTCTATGACCCATCTCCCAGAATAAAAGCAAAAATAAGCAAATATGACCTAATTAATTTGCCAAAGAACTAAACAGACATTTCTGCAAAGAAGTCATACAGATAGCTAAGAAACAAATGAAAAGATGGTCACCACTCATTATCACAGAAATGTAAATCAAAACCACAATGAGGTACCATCTCATGTTTGTCAGAATGGCTGCTATCAAAAACTCTACTACAAATAAATGCTAGAGATGGTATGGATAGAAGACAACCCTCTTACACTGTTGGTGGGAATGCAATCTAGTACAGCCACTATGGAGAATAGTGTAGAGATTCCTTAAATAACTGGAAATAGAACTGCCATATGACCAGCAATTCCACTGCTGGGCATATACAACAAGGAAACCAGAAATGAAAGAGATATGTGTAACTCAATGTTCATCACAGCACTATTTACAATAGGTAGGATGTGGAAGCAACCTAGATGTCCATCGGCAGATGAATGGATAAGAAAGCTGTGGTACATATACACGATGGAATATTACTCAACTATTAAAAAGAACCCATTTGAGTCAATTCTAATGAGGTGGATGAAACTGGAGCCTATTATACAAAGTGAAGCAAGTCAGAAAGAAAAACACCAATACAGTATATTAACACATATACATGGAATTTAGAAGTATGATAATAATGACCCTATATGCAATACAGCAAAAGAGACACAGATATAAAGAATAGATTTTTGGAATCTGTGTGAGGTGAGGGCAGGATGATTTGAGAGAATAGCATTTAACCATGTATATTACCATATGTGAAATTGGTGATCAGTCCAAATTTGATGCATGAAATGGCACTCAAAGACAGTGCACTGGGACAACCCAGAGGGATAGAGTGGGGAGAGAGGTGGGAAGGAAATTAAGGACTGGGTGACACATGTACACCCGTGGCTGATTCAAATCAATGTATGGCAAAAGTCATCACAATATTGTAAAGTAATTAGCCTCCAATTAAAATAAATAAGTTAATTTAAAAAACACAGTGGGATGCAGAGAAATATAGATGATGTAGGAAAATACCTAACACTAGAGAGTGAATGAAGTAAGGCTCTCTGTGTTCGTATGGAAGAATCTAAGCTGAGGCTTGGTGGATGAATGGGAATTGGCAGGTTAGAACTCGGGCATTGAGTATTCAGTGGAGTGTTCAAGGCATAAAGATCATGGAGTGTATGGATTTCCAGAGTTTAGAGAGGCCACACATTGGAGTAACTTACACTCCATTTCCTACAGTTTTAAAAATAGTATTAACAGTGGTGAAAGCATTGCCTTAGAAGAGTTTTTCTCACTTTCAATTTTGGTTTATTGTTATGATAAGCAAATAAAGGCCTATGTTTTTTTTTTTTTAATTTTTAAAATTTTTTTTAGTTTGTTTTGCTTTACAATACTGTATTCATTTTGCCATACATTGACATGAATCACCCACAGGTGTACCTGAGTTCCCAATCCCACCCCTCCCTCCCCCCTNCGGATGGCTCACAAAGCTAAGCTTCATTCACCCCTTGCTCCTCATGTGGCTTCGTTGACACTCAAGCCCAGGGTAACCTGATACTGAAATAAAATAAGCATGTTAGGGGAGCAGGCAGCATACTAGAGTCTGAATGTACAAAGGAGTAAAGCCACAGTCCTTATCCATCAAGAGCTATGATTTTAATATTAACTGGAACAACTAAGTTTACCCATTCTAAAAAATAAATAATAGTGTAATTTATAAAAAATAAGCACCATAAGAATGGAATGCCTTCCCAGGTGGTGCAAATGGTAAAGAATCCGCTGCCAGTGCAGGAGATGCAGGAGACGTGGGTTCGATCCCTAGGTCGGAAAGATTCCCTGGAGGAGGAAATGACAACCCACTCCAGTATTTCTTGCCTGAAAAATTCCATAGACAGAGGAGCCTGGCAGGCCACAGTCCTTGGGGTCGCAAAGAGTTGGACACAACTGAGCACACACACACTGTACTGGATGAACGGAATGGATATGAAATCCTTTTGTAAGGAAGAAATCACTCTGAGCTAGAGCTGGGTTACGATGGGGTGGGAGTTAAGAAAAGCTGTATGCAAGAGGCAGATTTCAAGCTGGACTGAGGGTTGTAGTTCATCAGGAAAAATGGAATCCAAACAGGAAGAGGATGGAAACCCCCCTTCACATTCCAAGTCACGCTGACCCATCATTTTCTCTGCCCCGTCTGCCTGTACCACAACTCCTCCCAACCCACAGCTGTCTTGGAACAGGATTAATACATTTCACCCATCACCCTAACATATCAATCTGTTCTTAGGTTTCATCAGTCGCTGTGTCCTTTGTCTATATTAGCTATATCTTGCAGGTTTCAGAAAGGGCATGTAAAGAGGTGGGTGTTAAGAATGACTCTGGTTTTTGGCTCATGCATTTGGAGGTCTGATGTTGCTATTCAGTGAAGGAGGGAACATTAGAAGAAGACATTATTTTGGGTGGAAGATCCTGAGTTCAGTGCTGAGTAAATTGAGTTTGAATTGGCTTTGAGACAGTGGGTAGAGTTAACTGGAGTTATCTTTAGGTGTTTTATTACAGAGGACAGCTACTATCTCTTTTTCATTTTTCCCTCTATTTGCAAGAGCAGCAAATTTTTACAAAATACATAATGAGCAGGCATTACTTTAAAAGTGGAAAAAGTCATAAGATAATAAAACATGAAAAATTAAAGAGTTTTAAAAATTAGTAATATTCACTGTGAGATTATATTTTATCTTGATCTGATTAGTTTATAGAAATGTAAACAGCAAAGCACCACATTCTGAGGCTTCATTACAGAAGATGTCTTCAACTCCTGCAACAAAAGTCTACAAAAAGTGTGATGATTCCAAAGGGGAGGAGAATACATGACTCTGAAATATGCTGCTTTGACATGTGGGCTATTATGAGCTGAAAGCAAGCAAGACCCAGCGGGTTGAAGAAAAACTCACTTTCTGTCTCTATCTAAAAGAATTTAGGTAGGGGGCTTGGATCCAAGAGAGAGCTATTATCAGGAAGAACCTCTATCTGAATGACCTATCTGTATGGCAGGGCAAGCATCTCATTATTGTAACAAACATCTGCTCTTCTTATTGAATTACCCTCCTCCCTCTTGAAGTCCTGACCTCATCCCATTTCTTAGCCCAGGATGGCAGATAGGCCTCAACTTCCTGACTTGCCCTTGGGTCTCATTTTCTTAGGGGATGCCTGCACTTACATAATTAAATTTGTTTTTCTCCTGTTAACCTATCCCATGTTAATTTGATTATTAGGCCAGCCAAAGAACCAAGAAGGATAAAAGTATTTCCTCTCCGTCAGCTCAAACACAGTAAAAATTTGTTCCCTGCTCATATGAAGTACAGAACAGTGCTCCAAATTAGTGGGCATTTCCTCCATGGGTGATTCAGGGGTCCTGACACCTTTCATCTTGTGCTGCCACCACCTTCAGAGTGTCTTCTAAGGAGTCCATGCTTGTCTACATCAGCTGATAGAAGAATAAAGAGCATGGAGAATTCTCCATGAGATATTTATCTGCAGCAGGCCTGAAAGAGACACGGACCACTTCTGTTCAGAATCCTCAGCTCTAGTCTTGTCTGACAAATATTAAAAACAAGATCTGAAACTATGGAATGGCTTTCAAGAACTTAATTCTATCCCAGAACACAGTTCAGAAATATTTAGTGGAAAACAAAAATTTCTAGCATGAAGCAAGACAAAATTCACAATGTCTAGCAGCCAGTGAAAACAAAATTCCCAGGCATACACAAAAACAGGAAAATACAAGCTGTAATAAGCTTAAATCAATCAAAAATGGTCTAAATGTTAGAATGTTAGATGTTACAATTAGCCTAAAACAGCTTTAACTATATCCTATATGTTAAAATTTATTTAGAGAGACATGAAAACCAAAAAAAGACCCAAACTCAATGTCTAGGATCAAACTGTAGTGTGTGAAGTGAAAAATACACTGTATGACGAGCTGGGAGGACTGTAGCTGAGTGATTCATCCCGTAACCAGGCTTCTTGCTGGGATTCAAAATGATTTCCTGACCATTATAAGTTACTGTGTAACATGGATTTTCGGGGTTACTTGACGATAATTGAAACCATGACTGTCAATTCTTCAGTGGTTTGGTTAGGTAATTACTATGAATGTGGGTTCTGGAATCAGAAGCCCTGGATTGGGCTACTAGACTCAGTCACTGAGTAGCAGAGTAATCTTAGACTATTTATATTGTCTTTCCAGGACTCAAGTTCTTTATTAGTAACATGGGAATATTAATGTAAACATATAGCTTTGAAAAAGACTTTGATGATTTAGTGGTTGATATGGAAGCTAATTGGGCTTTCCCAGGGGCTGCTAGAGGTAAAAGAACATGGCTTGCCAATGCAGGAGACATAAGAGATGTGGGTTCTATCCCTGGGTGGGGAAGATCCCCTGGAGAAGGAAATGGGAACCCACTCCAGTATTCTTGCCTGGAGAATCCCATGAACAGAGGAGCCTGGCAGGCTACACTCCATGGGGTTGCAAAGGGTCGGACATGACTGAAGCAACTTAGCTCACACAGAAGCTAATATGGAAGCCCTTTGCAAGGTTTGGAAGCTATACAAATGGTAGTTGTTAGTATGACAGCCGTGATTCCAAGTCTTATCTTCTTCTTGGTTGCTGTCTAAAATATGATGGCCGTGACCTGTTCCCTTGTGGCGTCAGCCCTACAGCTAAGGACTGTGTGAGTGAAGCTGTTGTGCAGAGCTGATGGGATGGGGAGAGTCACTGTGCCTTTCACTGAAATCTCCCTAATGGGAATATATGCCTCTGTGACATCTCACACCAACACTGCACGACCTGGGAGGAAAAGGGCCACAGGGAAGTGCAGGGCCAGGCTACCCCCATCACCATAAATGTGCTTGGACTTGGACAAGAGAACCAAGTAGGGGCAAATGGTAGGAGGGCAATTTTGCAGCTGGCACTGACCTTCTGTGAGACTAAAACATTCAGCTGCATGAATTGATGCCCCATCTCTGTAGATCTGCAAGACACATAATGAAATGAAAATGAGATGCAAACGCAAACTCCCCTAAGAGAAGCTGCAGTGTCTGTTCCTTCTTGGCGTAGTCGAAGAGCTGTAAACACTGAGAGGAAAGCACTGAGGACCAGCATCTGAGGCTGTGCTGGGGGGCCGGGCAGATCTGGAGGGATAGGGAAGGGAAGGAGACAAATTGCTTTCATGAAGTCGATCAGTCCTAGCAGTGTTAGTCAGATATGCCACCCTTGGGGCTTCGCTGGGTGGGGAGTATTCACCAGAACACTGGAGGATGGGAACAACAACCACAGAAAGAGAGAAAGACAGGCAAGGGGAAGGGAGGAAGAGAGAGAGGGAGGAGGGAGAGGGAAAGGAGGAAGGGAGGGAGAGGAGAGAAGGAGGGAGTCACTGGAGTTGGTTACAGCAGATGCCTTCAAAGAAGGAGAAGTGAAGTGAAAGTCGCTCAGTCGTGTCCAACTCTTTGCTACCACATGAATGATACAGTCCATGGAATTCTCCAGGCGAGAATACTGGAGTGGGGAGCCTTTCCCTTCTCCAGGGGATCTTCCCAATCCAGGGATCAAACGCAGGCCTCCCGCATTGCAGGTGGATTCTTTACCAGCTGAGCCACAAAGGAAGCCCAAGAATACTGGAGTGGGTAGCCAATCCCTTCTCTAGGGGATCTTCCTGAACCAGGAACTGAACCAGGGTCTTCTGTATTGCAGGCAGATTCCTTACCAACTGAGCTATCAGGGAAGCCCAAAAGAAGTGTGAGATGCTGGCAATTGGACTTTACAAAGTGTAAAATCCCAAACATGTTTCAATTAGCTCTATAGTTTCAGAAGGGATTTAACTGAGGTGCTAGGAAGGGGTTTGGACAGAAAGGGCTGTTGAGCTGAGAAAAACTGTAGCATCTTCTCTGAGATCTTTAAAGATAGAGTTCGCTAGAATGCTGAAAATGGGTGTGTCAAGTTCAACATCATGGTGGGTTTATTCAGATCCCGCCATTCTGGGCTACACAGCTGAACTACTTTCCTATGTAATGAGCAATTTGAAATGAAAGGCCTAGAATATAAAACTGAGAAAAACTGTATTGTGATATTTCCTAACATTCATCAAGGCATTGAAGTTGTTTTTCCATGGAAATCTGACCGATAACCAGTCAGATTTGGTTGGTCTGAACCATTCATTCATTTGATAAAGAGTTTAACTCTGAGGTGACATTTGAAATGGGTCATAAAAGATAGAAATTCATTATACAGGCAGACAAAAGAGAGCAAAATGACCATTTATATAAGCAATTCATATGATGCCATCTTCATTCCAGCTCAGAGTAACAGAAGATCTGTTTTCAGAAACTTCATTTAAAAATATTACTAATTTTTAAGTGTCTTTTTTCTTTTTATTTATTTGGCTTCATGCCTCAGGGTATCTCAGTTCCCTGACCAGGGATCAAACCCACACCCCATGTATCCCTGAAGTGGTAGCTCAGAGTTTTGATCACTGGACCGCCAGCGAAGTCCCAGAAACCTCATTTTTTCACTGCTTTGTTTGTTACATAGCCCCTACTTGAGACTACCTTGCTTCCCTCCAACATTTGCTGTCACCCAAGGTATGCTCGACTTCCCTTGTGAAAAAGCCTTCACATTGAATCATGTCATGTAATAATAAAAGGAGAAAGGCAGCTCTTTTGTGCTAGGAATGGTAATGCATCAATATATGGTACCCAACTTATTCAGTCTTCACAGCAAACTTATTTAGCCACTGAAGCTCAGACAGGTTTTATATTTTTACTAAAGAGCCAGGATTTTGAATCCAGCTCCTGCCACTTCCTTTACACTTCTCTGGATGTGTTCTATTTTCACTAGCATCAGGCTAGGCTGGTTGGACCAACCATCCTATGGAAAACAGCTAAAATGAGCTCATGTAATATATATATTCTGTGTGTGTGTGTGTGTGTGTGTGTGTTTGTGTGTGCACACGTGCTCAATTGTGTCCAAGTCTTTGGACTGTAGCTTACCAGACTCCTCTGTCCATGGGATTTCCCAGGCAAGAGTACTGGAGTGGATTGCTATTTTATTCTCCAGAGGATCTTCCTGACCCAGGGACTGAATCCAAGTCTCCTGCATTGCAGGCAGATTCTTTACTCACTGAGCCATTGGGGAAGCTCTATAATTTTGGTGTTCTCTTGCAATATTGGTCTATTTTCTTAGCAATTCAATACTTTTTTGAAGACAGATATATTTTTATGTAATATATATTATAACTGTAGTATATAGTTATATATATACTATATGGTTAATATAGTTATATATACTATATTACTATATAGTATAATATATACTATAATATATACTATTATATAGTATAATAGTATTATATAGTGTAATATATATTGTGCTGCAGCATATATATTATGTATTAATAAAAATATGTCCTTTCAAAAAGTCTTGGATTGCTAAGAAAATGGAACAGCATTGCAAGAGAACACCAAATAAAAGGAAAATAGCCTAATCATGAGGAAAGTCATTTTGTCCTGAGATAATTCGCTGAGAAGGACAAACCTTCANGCTATTATATGCAGCATATATATTATGTATTAATAAAAATATGTCCTTTCAAAAAGTCTTGGATTGCTAAGAAAATGGAACAGCATTGCAAGAGAACACCAAATAAAAGGAAAATAGCCTAATCATGAGGAAAGTCATTTTGTCCTGAGATAATTCGCTGAGAAGGACAAACCTTCACTTGTGTTTTGATGGCTTTATGAGACATGGGGACAGAAAGTAAAATCAAATCTGTGTAAGTTTGGAGTGTAATAGGAGACCCTTCCCAAATGGCTGGGACCTCACAGGACTGTACTCATGGTATAATTGTGAATCAGAAATGGACCACTCCTTTGAAGACATCATAACCCACATGTGTATATTGTATATGATGTGTTGAGGTCTCTTCTGAACATCTAGAAAGGTACTCGTTGTACATTGTACTGGGGAGAATTGAGAAAGGCTATGAGGATTGAGCAAAGTGACAACAATCTGAGTGCTTGGATCAGCTTGTAGATCAGAGAGCCTGTCTGTCTGGGGTCTCCTGCCAGTTCTAGACTTTGTCACCTGACTATAGCATGCTTGGGCTTCATCGTTTCAGAGGCTTAGCTAATAAATGCTAAACTCTGTAACTAGGGCTGAGATGAGCTCTTGGTGAGAAACATTGACTGGGAATGCAGCAGTCTGGTGCTCACAGATAAACTGGAGTGTGATGCTTGACAGGCAAAATAATGCTTGCTACAAGCACTCACCAAGTTGCAGAGCTAAAAATGCTAGTTTTGCCAATTTCAAAATTCTATAATTGGAATAACAGCCATCATATTTTCCCTGAGCATTATCTTTCCAGGTCAGGAGTCATGGAGCATATTGGATTCTTTTTTCACTTGCTTATGAATTTTTCATTAAATATAAACATCCCTTTTTAGTCAATGAAGATAATATGATTGCGTATACATTTCAAATCCTAAAAGACGATGCTGTGAAAGTGCTGCACTTAATATGCCAGCAAATTTGGAAAACTTGGCTGTGGCCACAGAACTGAAAAAGGTCAGTTTTCATTCCAGTCCCAAAGAAAAGCAATGCCAAAGAATGCTCAAACTACCGCACAATTGCACTCATCTCACACGCTAGTAAAGTAATGCTCAAAATTCTCCAAGCCAGGCTTCAGCAATACGTGAACCATGAACTTCCAGATGTTCAAGCTGGTTTTAGAAAAGGCAGAGGAACCAGAGATGAAATTGCCAACATCCGCTGGATCATGGAAAAAGCAAGAGAGTTCCAGAAAAACATCTATTTCTGCTTTATTGACTATGCCAAAGCCTTTGACTGTGTGGATGATAACAAACTTTTAGAAAATTCTGAAAGAGGTGGAAATACCAGACCACCTGATCTGCCTCTTGAGAAACCTGTATGCAAGTCAGGAAGCAACAGTTAGAACTGGACATGGAACAGACTGGCTCCAAATTGGGAAAGGAGTATATCAAGGCTGTATATTGTTACCCTGCTTATTTAACTTATATGCAGAGTACATCATGAGAAATGCTGGGCTGGATGTAGCACAGATTGGAAGGAAGATTACCAGGAGAAATATTAATAACCTCAGATAAGCAGATGACACCACCCTTATGGCAGAAAGTGAAGAAGAACTAAAGCGCCTCTTGATGAAAGTAAAAAAGTTGGCTTAAAGCTCAACCTTCAGAAAATTAAGATCATGGCATCTGGTTCCATCACTTCATGCCAAATAGATAGGGGAAACAGAGGAAACAGTGGCAGACTTTATTTTTGGGGGCTCCAAAATCACGGCAGATGGTGACTGCAGCCATAAAATTAAAAGAGACTTACTTCTTGGAAGAAAAGTTATGACCAACCTAGAGAGCATATTAAAAAGCAGAAACATTACTTTGCCAACAAATGTTCGTCTAGTCAAAGCTATGATTTTTCCAGTAGTCATATATGGATGTGAGAGTTGGACTATAAAGAAAGCTGAGCGTTGAAGAATTGATGCTTTTGAACTGTGGTGTTGGAGAATACTCTTGAGAATCCCTTGAACTGCAAGGAGATACAAACAGTCCATCCTAAAGGAAATCAGTCCTGAATATTCTTTGGAAGGACTGGTGCTGAAGCTGAAACTCCAATACTTTGGCCACCTGATGCGAAGAACTGACTCATTTGAAAGGACCCTGATGCTGGGAAAGATAGAAGGTGGGAGGAAAAGGGGATGACAGAGGATGAGATGGTTGGAGAGCATCACTGACTCCATGGACAAGAGTTTGAGTAAACTCCGGGAACTGATGATGGACAGGGAGGCCTGGCGTGCTGCAGTCCATGAGGTCGCAGAGTCGGACATGACTGAGCAACTGAACTGAACTGAACTGATACGTTTCAGATGAACTCATGCAAAGACTGGAGAAGGAAATGGCAACCCACTCCAGTGTTCGTCCTAGGGACGGGGGAGCCTGGTGGGTTGCCGTCTATGGGGTCACACAGAGTCAGACACGAACGACTGAAGTGACTTAGCAGCAGCAGCAGCAGCATGCAAAGATATGAACTCACATTTTCTTCATCTCCCCTTAGATGGCAGTTTGCATGTATAAACATGAACTCATATATAGATAGATACATTATATACGTAATATAAGGGCTTCCCCAGTAGTGCTAGTGGTAAAGAATCAGAATCTGTCTACAATGCAGGAGACAAACGTTCGATCCCTGGGAAGATTCTCTGGATAAGGAAATGGCAACCCACTCTAGTATTCTTATCTGAAGAATCCCATGGCTAGAGGAGCCTGGCAGATTACAGTCCATGGGGGTCACATGACTGAGCACACACGGGCAACACAGCTGTAATATGACACTGTTTTTCTCAATTTTTTTCCTATAGTTTGAGTTAAAGATTCTGATGTGATTTTCGAGTGTCTTAGGTTTTCCTCTCCCTTAACTCTGATGTAAATTACTGTGTCTTGAATAGCTCTTCGCATGGTGAACAATACGTTTGATTCAGTCGCTTTCTTGCTGCGCCTCATTGATCTCATGCTCAAGTTCAGTGCTCCTCTGGAGACTCATGCTGGTGGCTCCAGCACCTGTGCTGTGGGAAGTCTGTAACTCAGACTAGTTTTTATGCAGAAGGTGGAGTCTGCCCAGAGACACCAGACATGGGGCTGCCTTGAATTCCAAGTGCATGAGGGGAGCCAGCAGCCTCACACACGAGAAGCAAATGATGGTTTGGGACACACATGTGGGCTAGGGGAAGCAAAAATTTTCTTTAAGCAACTGTTTTTAGGGAGAGATTGGAATAAAATCCATAATACAGTATAGCACAGAGTGTTTGTGCTTGAGCTTCTAGGCCAAATTGTCTTTTATTTTCCTCTTCCTTTCTGTTCCATTAAAAAAGTGTTCATTATAGAAAAAAGAGAAAACTTAGATAACAACAGAAAAAAATGACCACTGTATAAAATTTTAACTTGATGGTCTTTTAGAAATTTACTTGTGAAAATACAAACAAAGGTATGTATAAAAATAATGTATTGTTTTGCACCTGCTTTCTGGACTCCCTCTCAAATAATATAACTGATTTCCCGGTTGCTCACATGGTAAAGAATCTGCCTGCAATGAGGGCGATCTGGGTTCAATCTCTGGGTTGGGAAGATGCCCTGGAAGAGGGCATGGCAACCCACTCCAGTATTCTTGCCTGGAGAATCTCCATGGACAAATGAGCCTGGTGGGCTATAGTCCACCTGGTGGGCAAAGAGTCGGACACCACTGAGTGACTAAGCACAATATGCCTCTGTGTGTGTGTGTGTGTGTGTGTGTGTGTTTGTGTGTGTGCTCAGTCATGACCAACTCTTCGCAACCCCAATGGCCTGCAGCCCACCAGGCTTCACTATCCATGACATTTTTCAAGCAAGATACTGGAGCAGGTTGTCATTTCCTTCTCCAGGGAATCTTCCCGGAATAGGCAGGGATCGAACCTGAGTCTCTTGCATGGCAGGCTGATTCTTTACCACTAGCACCACCTGGGAAGCCCTTAACTCTAAGATATTCTAGTATATTCAGGAGTTCCTTGCTGCTTATTTAGAGATGCCTCAACTTTGGCCACTTGACATGAAGAGACAACTCTTTGGAAAAGACCCTGAAGCTGGAAAAGACTGAGGGCAAGAGGAGAAAGGGGCGACAGAGGATGAGATGGTTGGATGGCATCACTGATTCAATGGATATGGGTATGAGCCAACTCAGAGAGTTAGTGAAGGACAGAGAAGCCTGGCGTGGTGCAGTTCATGGGATCACAAAGAATCGGACACAACTTAGTGACTGAACAACAGCAAAGACGCAGAATCTATGAACCTGAAGTGCAGTCCCATCCTGTCCTTGTGCTTCTTGTAGATATTAAGGGAGATCTAACACANGAAGCCTGGCGTGGTGCAGTTCATGGGATCACAAAGAATCGGACACAACTTAGTGACTGAACAACAGCAAAGACGCAGAATCTATGAACCTGAAGTGCAGTCCCATCCTGTCCTTGTGCTTCTTGTAGATATTAAGGGAGATCTAACACACAACACACAGTTGTACTCTTGGAAGCCGATTCCTCTTTTCCTCAAGTTATTTTGTTTTATTTGCACCCAGTGCTACTTAAAGCATCTTCCATGCCAGACACCTCCAGGTCGCTTCCATTCCCAGAACAACATTGCTCCCCACCTCTTTCCACCTTCTTATGTGGAGCAACTTGTTTTCTCAGTTCAGTCCAGCCTGCCCCTCATGCTCTGTCTGATAGTCTGGTTCTCTGGTCAATTTTCCACTCTCCAGAGTCTGCATTAGCAAAGGTAAGGGACCTTCCTTGCTGAGAAAGTCTGCTGAAGGAAGGAGGATCTGAGCGGGCAAGATCAACCTTTTCTTTAGTGAGTGGGGATGACGTGGGTCATAAAAGAGAAAATGTGCATGTTTGGGAGTTAATAAAATTATCACTGCAGCATTAATGTGAAAGTTTTCCAAGACAAATAATAAATGCACACTCATACAGTCATTTTTAAAATAATTTTATTTCTTTATTTAGGTTGTGCTTGGGGCTCGTTGCTGTGCGGGTCCTTCTCTACTGCAGGGACTGGGGGTTACTCTCTGGCTGCAGTGCCTGGACTTCTCATTGCGATGGCTTCTCTTGTTGCAGAGTGTGGGCTCTAGGGTGTGAAGGTTTCAGCAGCTGCGGTGTGTGGGCTCAGTACTCGCAGTTCCTGGGCTCTAGAGCACAGGCTCAATAGCCATAGTGCACATGCTTAGCTGCTCCGAGACACGTGGGATCCACCAGGAATCAAACTCTTGCCTCCTGCACTGGCAAACAGACTCTCCACTACTCTCCACCAGGGAAGGCCTCATATTGTCATCTTAAATGGCGAGATGCTGCAACACTCCATGTTTAGATGTTATCCATATATGTATTCTATTTCTTATTTTTGAATATTTAATTTGTTTCGCCATTTTTCATTAATGGGAAAAGCTTTACTATAAACATCCCTGCACATGTGTCTTTGATTATTTTTCAAATTATTTATTTAGAACAAGTTCCATGAAATAATACTGCCGAGTCCAAAGATATACAATTTAATGAAAATGTTGCCTTAATGCCCTTTAAGAAAGGTTTGATGATTGGTCTTTCATTAATAATGTACAAGATATTACTGACCCTATAACTGTGTCTATACTAGTTACTGTCAGTCTTTTTAAGTTTGTCAATTCAATGGGCAAACTTATTGTTATTATTTCATTTATTTAATCATTAGTGAGGTTGATTTTTTTTTTTTATCATTATTGACCACTGTAGGTCTGATTTTGGGAATTATGTATTTATCTTTTATTGGGGCAGAATTGTAATTTAGTATTTGGCAATGCACAGTAAGGTTTTGGAGTCTGGAAATGTTTTTGAGAAAGTATTAGCCACAACCAATCATGGTGAAATGTCCTAGATTGCAATTTTTCCTTGACTTCATTTTCAATTATTTGCCTCTGTACCTCATAAAGAAAAAAAATACACCAGCAGAATGAAATTTTGATAAATTAACTTTTGATTTTGATAAATCAAACCTCCTCCTTTGGGTTTGTAATGAGACCATATTTTCTCAAAATATCAACCCCAAAAGTAAGGGGCCTATTGTCATTAGGGAATGAGGTAGCTCACCTGCAGAATGGGGGGCTCTGGAGCCCCAAACAGATCAGCCCCAAATTGTGGCACCAGGACAACCCGTTCCAGTATTCTTGCCTGGAGAATCCCACGGACCGAGGAGGCTGGTGGGCTCCAGTTCATGGGGTCACAGGGTCAGACAGGACTGAAGTGACTGGGCATGGTTCCACCAGGACCTGTGCAGTGGCACGTAAGGAAAGTTAGTGTGAGGAGGGCAGATATACTTCCCACAGCCCCAGAGGAACAGCAGTGTCAGGACTCAAATTCAGATCTGACTACAAATCCAGTGCCCTCACTATAAAAAACAAAGACAAACACAAAAGAAAAGAAAATCTAAAAAGCAAAGAGGAGAGTGCGGGAATGACTTTCTCTCTTTTAGGACGGCTCTGCCTGATAGAGGTGGTAGGAAGTGCTTAAATCTTTCTTTCTAGCAAAAACTAAAAAGCTGGGAAATTCCCTCGCCCTCCAATGGTTAGGATTCTGCACTCCCACTGCAGGGACCCAGGTTCAATCCCAGGTCAAGGAACTAAGGTCCCACAAGCCACGTGGTGCTGCCAAAAAAGCAAGCAAAGCCCCCAGGAAACAAGCAAAAAACCCCAAACCAACCCACCCACCCCCAAAGCAAAAGAATACAATATAAAAGGCTGATTTGGTCACAATGAGAAAAGTTATGTTTACGGCATTGCTGTGGTGGGGCAAAGAGATTGTGTTTTTAAGAGTTCTGTGCGTTGGCTGCTACATTTAGTGCCCTATATTCTTTTCTCTGACAATCCAGATTCTTGTCATCCTGGAAGGCTGCTGCCACCTCTTCCTCCAAGAAGCCTCCTAGGCAGACAAGATCAGAGAGAACAGCTTCAGCCTTCAGAGCTTGTCCCCCCCAACTCAGCATTGATCACCTTGCACCTTCTCTTTCTTTCTTAGCATCTGTGGATATTATTCTTATTTACCTTTTAAAATACAGTGTTAGCTTTACTAGATTAAAAGTTTAACCTCTGTACAAAACCATGCACATGATAGAGTTTATCATTTATGCAAATTGATTGATCTAAGGGTTAAATGGGGCTTCCCCGGTGGCTCAATGATAAACAATCTGCCTGCAATATAGGAGTTGTGGGTTTGATCCCTGGGTCAAGGAGATTCCTTAGAGAAGGAAATGGCAACTCATTTCAGTATTCTTGCATGGTGAATTTTATGAACAGAGGAGTCTGGCAGGCTACAGACCATGGAGCCACAAAAGAGTTGGACAGGGTTTAGCAACTAGACAACAAGGATGCCTTAAGACAGCTTAACAGAAGCATTCAACTAGTATTTATTAAGCAACGGCTACTATTTAGGTGTTTCTACATAAGCTGTCTTATTTAATTCTTAAAATCATCTTGCCAGGTAAGAGATAGAGGTCTATTTCTTTTTCTACCCTCTTTTTTTTGAGGAGAAAACTGAAGCCAAGAAGAGTTAAATAATTTCTCAGGATTCCTCTGTGAGTTGGGTTTGTATTTGAATTCCTGCTTCCCAGCTTCAAAGCTCATGCTTTCTATACAGACACACTCCTTCCAGGTTTGACCAACACAACCTGGCTGTGGGTGGAAGAGCTTTTCACAGAGAACTATCATCGCTGACAAGCTTATTGAAGGACACTGAGAAAAGAAAGGCATCATTATTTTGACAGGTCTTGCTAACCAAAACCCATGGTGCCTATGTTCTTGGGCAAGGACTGATTTTAAAAAGCAAACTATAAAAATATAGAGATGTTGCCTTTCCATGAAAGCCAAAATTGATGGGTTTTCAGGAAGGAAACTAATGGACTTCTGATTATCTTTTGCTGACAAAACATCCAAGTAGAATTTTCAGGGGCTAGCAGCACAAAAATGTTTATTAGAAAGTGTAGTTCTTAATGCATCGAGGACTTCTTAGCCTGTCTACAGAAGTGGATCATTTCTACAGGAAAATGTTAAATGTGGGAAGAATATAATGAGGCTCCCTAAATATTCTGTGGCTGACATTAGGTGCCTTATTGCTTCATTAAAATAGGAAAGAATTAATTTTATANTTTATTAGAAAATGTAGTTCTTAATGCATCGAGGACTTCTTAGCCTGTCTACAGAAGTGGATCATTTCTACAGGAAAGTGTTAAATGTGGGAAGAATATAATGAGGCTCCCTAAATATTCCGTGGCTGACATTAGGTGCCTTATTGCTTCATTAAAATAGGAAAGAATTAATTTTATGTAACAAAACGAATGGGAAGTCCCGCATGTCACTTTGTTTAGCTACTTGTCTGTTAAAGCAATTCCCACTGTACGTGGGACTCCAGCTTCATTAAACTTCCTTGAGGCTAAGTTATTTCATGATTAGATGACCTACAGGACTTATTCTATTTCTTCTGAATTCTTCACTACTAAAACACCCAAAACCAAACCAAACCAAAGCAAAAAAGGAGTGGCTTATGGATGTCAAGTTTGTAAGCTAAAATTTAAAGATGTCTCTCTTTCAGAATCTGCCAAGCCAGAGGAAATCCATAAAGAATAACTACTGAGGAAAGAAATTCTGGAGATGGGTAGAATTATTTGGCTGAAAAAAAAAACTAGAAAACCTGCCAAGTCTCATGAATTCATACATCAAAAGGAAACTGCTTAAGATTAATGAGGATACTAGGGTTGCAGAAGAGTTGGACGTGACTTAGTGACTAAACCACCAGTGAGGGTAGTGCTTTTCATGTTTTTTAAATTTTACTTTGATCAGAGAATAATTACAATATTGTTATGGTTGCTACCATTTATCAGCATGAATCAGCCATGGGCATACGTGCATCCTCCTCTCCTAAACGTCCCTCCCGTCCCACGCCTGTAGGTTGCCAAAGAGCACCAGCTTTGGGTTCCCTGCCTTATAAAGCAAATCCCCACCAGCTAGAGGATAGTGCTTTAAAAAAATATTCAACACTTAGAAATTGTGATTAAACATACATAACACAAAATTTGCTGCTTTAAACAGTTTTTAAGTGTTCAGTTCTGTGGCAGTAAGTACATACACATTACTGTGCAACTGCCATTGCTACCCAAGTTCAGAACTTTTTCATCATTCCCAACTGAAACTCTCTACTCATTAAGCCCTAATTCTGCACTCTCCTCTCTCCCAGCCCCTGGTTATCAAAACATTCATTTTTTAAAATAATTTTTATTGGACTAGAGTTTGTTTACAATTCTGTGCTAGCTTCTGCTGTACAGCAAAGTGAATCAGTCACACAAACACATATATCCACTCTTTCTAAGATTCTATTCCCACATAGGTCATCACAGAGTAATGAGTATAGTTTCTTGTGCTATACAGTCAATCTCAATTTCCCAATTAATCCCTCCTCCCTTTTCCCCCCTTGCTATTTGTTTCTTACAACTGTGACTCTTACTTCTGTTTGGTGGGAAAAAAAATAAAAGTGAAAGTGAGTTGCTCAGTTGTTTCCATTTCTTTGCAACCTTATGGGCTGTACAGTCCATGGAATTCTCCAGGCCAGAACACTGGAGTAGGGAGCCTTTCCCTTCTCCAGGGGATCTTCTCAACCCAGGGATCGAGCCCAGGTCTCCCACATTGCAGGCAGATTCTTTACCAGCTGAGCTACAAGGGAAGCCCCCTTTGCTCTGTAAATAGGTCTATTTGTACCTTCTTTCAGATTTCACATATAAGCGATGTCATATGACAGTTGTTTTTCTCTGTCTGACTTACTTCACTCAGTGTGACAACCTTTAGTTCCATCTATGTTGCTGCACATGACATGATTTCATTCCTTTTAAAGACTGAGTAATATTCCATGTACACAATCATAACCTTTATTCTGCTTTCTGCCTCTGTGAATTTGGTTATAGTTTTTTGATTGAAGTATAGTCAGCTTCCAATGTTGTGTTAGTTTCAGGTGTGCAGCACAGTGATTTGGATATATATATCATATATTATTTGTTGAGCAGCTTCTAGGAGTTGTGAGACCCATGCTGTCTCAGGCTCAACCCCAAGAACCGCTGACAGCGCAGGTGGAGGAGTCCAGCTTTGCTCTCCTGAATAATGTAGGGAGGTGGTGTGATGCAGAGCTGGCCTCCCCAAGCTGCGTGCACATCACAATTGCCAGGAGAGAGCGTTAAAATGTATTGTGGGGCTGCCAGGGCTCTGGGACCAGGCTCCGGATGTCCCTCAGGGGTTCTCATGTGCACTCAGCTTTGAAAGCTACTGACAAGGACAGAGAGACCTGAGTCACAGGTGGGCTCTGTCACTGGCCAGATATGTGACTTCTGGTGATTCACCTGCTGGCTCTCAGCCTCAGCTTCCCATCTGTATATTGGGTTTTGGTGAGGAGGATGAGTATTTGGCTCATAATTTGACACCATTTTTATCCATGTGACAGAAAAGGGGGCTTATGTTTCTCAACTCTAACTCAGTTTGTTCACTGAGAAGGCAGGTGTTGCCCTAGACTGAGGAATCACTGAGCCCCGTGGCTTTCCAGGGAGCCTGTCACCCTGGTCTTGAAGTTCCGGCTTTCTGCTGGAGGTCCTGGGGGTCCTTGGAAAGATGCTGGCTGATAGATTGCTTAGGGAGCTAGGGGAGTAGGTAGGCTGGAGGCAGATGCCCCCTGGTTATTGCAGGTAGAAGGAAGCCAGAGGAGAGCAGTGGGCTCAGGTCTTCAAGAAACTCAACTCCATCCCTGTAACTATTCACCTGGGTTCTTGATCCTTCAACAAACCTAAAAATGAGAAACCAGAAGTTAGCAATGCCTTCAATTATTTTTGGCTTCCCTGCTGGCTTAGACGGTAAAGAATCTGCCTGCAGTGCAGGAGACCTGGGTTCGATCCCTGGATCAGAAGGATCCCTTGGAGAAGGAAATGGCAATCCATTCCAATATTCTTGCCTGAAGAATCCCATGGACTGAGGAGCCTGGTGGGCTACAGTTCGTGGGGTTGCAAAGAGTTGGACTTTTTTTTATTGCATGTAGATAGATCAAGTGACTTCTCTCTGTGATCCATCACCAGGACATTTGGTAAGAAAGGATATTTACTAGCTTTATAAAATGATGGATTTTTTTCCAGACACACATGCTGATTTCGTTTCAACTGTATGGCAGAATTCTGTAAAGAGCCTATCTTTCATATACTTTGGAGCAAGATATCCAGATCATTAATTCTGAAGAAAGGGTTCTGACAAAGTAGGAGATAAATCAGAACAATATTACATTCTTACTCTTTCTTGGCAAGAGCTACAGTAGTTCCAGAAATTAGCCCATGGAAATTGCAAAGCTGGGGTGAATTTTGCACTTGAATGACTAAAGTATTTTAGTAGTGCTTCAACAGGAAAATCAACAAAATGTAAAAGTCATCAGAACATATCTACCAGATATGAAAACTAATTTAGTGAACTGACTGCACACTCTTTTTCTAAAAGGACTGGAAAAGTTTTCTCACAAATCCTCTTCCATTTCTAAGAGACAACTAAGGGCAAGCGTGTGGTCCCTCCCATTGAAAACAGGGTGGACAAGCAGAGTGATTCTTGCAAGATTACCCAGCTGCTATGGCTGTGCAAGAACCTAGGTTAATTCTCGTAAAGGTGGAGGTTAGTTTAATAAACCCCACTGCTAAAATAACAGCATCCGTTTCTACAGACACTGATATATTTTCAACCTAGTGACTTTAAGGGAGGTACACAATGAGTAGAATGAATGGCAGGTGTGTAGATGAGCCTGAAAGGGTCAGTCCTTATCCAGGGCTGACCTGTGAGGCTCAGCTTGTTCTCAGGGTGTGGAGGTTGCTCTCTTGACTGCCCAGCCTAACTCATCAAGTGTAGAAAGTTTTACCCCATCCTCATAGAAAATGCTTACTATCACATTTCTGTAGGTCTTCAAAAAAGCTGCAAGAGAGATTCAATTATGAAAGAACATTGTGTGACTTGAGTGGGCAAGTCTGTAAGTATGAAGACCTGCGTAAAGGTTTAGCTTTCCTGGCAACTCAGAGGATAAAGCATCTGCCTGCAATGCGGGAGACCCGCGTTCAGTCCCTGGGTTGGGAAGATCCTCTGGAGAAGGAAGTGGCAACCCACTCCAGTATTCTTGCCTGAAAAATCCCATGGACAGAGGAGCCTGGCGGGCTACAGTCCAGGGGTGGCAAAGAGTTGGACACGACTGAGCGACTTCACTTTCTTTCTTAAAGGTTTAAAGACTGGCTTCAAGTACAACAGGACAACTGCCTAAGGCAGGGGCAGTGGAGATGGAAGAAGGGGATTAATTCAATTTCTGTTGTCTGGGTGGGAGTGGTGAGAAGAATGAGTGAAAGATGACTGCTATGCTTTTGGACTTGGATGACTGGGTAAACATTAAATGAACTTTGTCAAAGAGGAGAAAGGGCAAGAGTTGAGGCAGAGATGATCAATTTACTTTTCGACGTAATTTGTGATGTTGCAGATACAGACATCTAGCAGACAACTGGATAGATAATTTGAAGGTGAGGGTGGTGGAGAGAATTCCAAGAGGACGCTTGATGACTCACAACCTTGAATAACCTTCTTCTTTGGAATGTGTGTGTATGGGGTGACCTATAACTTGCTCCTGTGACCAAGGTAATCAATGTGGTATCACTTCCATGATTAGGTTACATCAAACTCTCAGGTGAGTCCAAAACCTCTGCAGATTTTTCAGAGCAGTTTTGGTCCTATTTCAATGTCTCACCCTACCCTCCCTGCACATCTGGCCCCAAGGAGATGTCCACCATTGTTGATTGTCTCTTTGTGGCACTCGTTTTTCTCTCTCATAGCTTTGGAAGTTTTTATCATTATTGGGGTGCTGGAGAAGACTCTTGAGAGTCCCTTGAACTGCAAGGAGATCAAACCAGTCAATCCTAAAGGAAATCAAACCTGAATATTCATTGGAAGGACTAATGCTGAAACAGAAGCTCCAATACTTTGGCCACCTAATGTGAAGAGCTGGTTCATTGGAAGAGACCCTGATGCTAGTAAAGATTGAGAGCAGGAGGAGAAGGGGGCTACAGAGGATGAGATGGTTGGATGACATCACTGACTCAATGAACATGAATCTGAGGAAATTGAGAGATAGTGAAGAACAAGGGAGTCTTCAGGGCACTTTGACCCAGAGTGTGTGATTTTAGTCTCATTTATAGCTGTGCCCATTTCTGGTCTATGNGGGTCACAAAGAGTTGGACAGGACTGAGTGACTGAACTGAACTGAGTCCCCCCCCCTTATCTGTGATTTTGCTTTTCAGTTTCAGTTACTTTAGGTCCTCTATGGTCTAAAACTATTGCATGAAAAATTTCAGAAATAAATAATTTGTAAGTTATAAACTGTGCACTGTTTTAATAGTGTGATGAAATCTTACTCATTTCCACCCAGGACATGAATCATCCCTTTGTCCAGTGTATCCTGCCCCTTAGTCCCTTGGTAGTCAGTAGAATCGACTGATACCGCAAAGCAGCATTTATATTCTTATAAACCTTATTTCACTTAATATTAGCCCTATAGTGCACAAGTAGTGAAGCTGGCAATTCAGATATCCTATTAATCGGCCCAGTTTATAGACTAAACTGTATCATAGGTGTTATCTATAGGGAAAAACATAGTATCTTCAGGGTTTGGTACCATACATGGTTTCAGGCATCCTTCTGTGGGCAAGTGGGGACTACTGTATATGAAGAACACTTGTCATAATGGGAAAACCTGTTTTTCCTTGCTCAGCTTCCATGTTAAATTTAGCTTTTCAGAAGCAGTTCAATATTCAATCAACACCTCTTTCAAACAGGTAAGTTCTGATAATAGTTGAAAGGACACTACAAAAGGAAGTGTTACCAATAGGTCCGGGGTGGCTCAGTGGTAATGAATCTGCCTGCAATATAGGAAATGAAGGACACAAGGGTTCGATCCCCGGGTCGGAAAGATTCCCTGGAGGAGGGCATGGCAACCCACTTCAGTGTTCTCGCCTGGAGGATCCCATGGACAGAGCAGCCTGGAGGGTTACAGTCCACAGGGCTGCAAAGAGTCATTCATGGCTGAAGTGACCAAGCAGGCACACACGCATGCATCAGTAGGCCCACGGTGTCCATCTGTCCTGGACAGATGAGCACTGGTGAACAGACACTGAGGCAGACTGCTTCACAAGACAAGACTCCGTCATAGACAACCAGTGCCATATCGAGTGAATTCTCATTAAGGGTGAAGTCCAGGACCTCCTTGGTGGTCCAATGGCTGCCCGACCTTCCACTGCAGGGAATCTGGGTTCCTTCCCTGGTCTGGGAACTAAGATTCTACACGTCATGTGGCACAGCTAAAAAATTAAAAAAAAAAACCCACTGAAGTCCACTTGGATGAGAGTAACTAGCCCTTCAAGGAGTCAAAGAGAAATGCAATTCCCTTTTTATGTAAGTAATTTTATAATCTTTCTGATCAGGCCCACAGCTGTAATATCTGATTCTGGCAAACTCTATAATCACATTTCCAGCAAACCTTTGATGTACCCTGAGCTGAAACCACACCATTACATTTTCATGAGAACTTGCTGCTCTTTGCTTCATTTATAAGCATTTTGTCACATTTCCTTCCATTTAAATAATCCAACTTAAAGAAAAATATCTTGAGGGGATGTGAGTCATTCTTTTTATATTAATTCCTGTTTTGGCTGTTGCCAAAAAATTAGTATTTATTTTCCACAAATGTGATACATTCATTCTCATGTTTACCTTTTTGCCATTGTGATTGTATCCAAAACAAGACACTGAAAGAGAAGGTGTACGTTGTTCTTTGACAAAGGTCAGGTGCAAAGGAGTAAATTATTCTGAGATATTTTTATTGCAGTGACTGGTACCCAAGTGTTAAGCTTTCACAGTTTACAAATGTCTGGGTGCCAAGGAGGGTAAGAGAAGTTTATCCTGAATGCAGGACTATCGGTTCTAAAAGTGTGAGACACTGGGCCAACCAAAACTCTTGTCTAACCTGTGCTAAGACAGTGACTAGATGAAGGAGGCAGCAAGGATAAAGACAGGGAAATCTTATTTGAAGAAGAGGTGTTTTCTGTTTGGAAAGAAAACATGTAGACATAGAATACCAGAAGTGGTAGGAAGATAAAAAAAAAAAAACAAAAAACCTGTGACCCTGACAAATCAAGGTCTGTGGGATTCTGTGTTTAGTTCCAAATGGAAGTGACTTTTCTGAGAAACATCTGTTTCCAGGTTCCCTCAATTTCAGTGAGTGAGATAAAGCCAACAGTTAGTGGTTTGTCCCATTCACTCACTAATTAATTTATTCAAAATTATTTATTGTTTTTTTCCTAGGCAAGACATTGTCAATAGGAAAACAGTTGTCCCTTGGTATCTGCAGGGGATTGGTTCTAGGACCCACCATGAAACCCAAAATCTGTGGATGCTTAAGTCCCAGAGTCGGTCCCTGAAACCACCATTCTGCATCCTCAAATTCCACCAGCCTAGGATGTTGTGAAGAGACAACACATTGGAAAAAATCCTGATGCTGGGGAAGATTGAAGGCAAAAGGAGAAGGGAGCGGCAGAGGATGAGATGGTTAGATAACATCACCTACTCAATGGACATGAGTTTGAGCAAACTCTGGGAGACAGAGAAGGACAGGGAAGCCTGGCGTGTTGCAGTCCATGGGATCACAAAGAGTCAAACATGACTTAGCAACTGAACAACAGGATGGTACAATATAGTATTTACTATTGAAGAAAACCCACACATGAGATGACCTGCACGGTTCAAGCCTGTGTTGTTCAAGGTCAACTGTATATCAGAGAAGGAATGGCATTCCTTCTCTGGTGAGGTTNCCTGGCGTGTTGCAGTCCATGGGATCACAAAGAGTCAAACATGACTTAGCAACTGAACAACAGGATGGTACAATATAGTATTTACTATTGAAGAAAACCCACACATGAGATGACCTGCACGGTTCAAGCCTGTGTTGTTCAAGGTCAACTGTATATCAGAGAAGGAATGGCATTCCTTCTCTGGTGAGGTTTACACTCAACTGCTGAGACCGGCCCTCTCCTCATGCTGAGCACCCATGTGTTCTTGTTTATTCCCTGTAATAACTCTCATTACTGTATCCCATTGTGAGTTCACTTTCTAGGTAGAGAAACAGANGCAAACTCTGGGAGACAGAGAAGGACAGGGAAGCCTGGCGTGTTGCAGTCCATGGGATCACAAAGAGTCAGACATGACTTAGCAACTGAACAACCGGATGGTACAATATAGTATTTACTATTGAAGAAATCCCACACATAAGATGACCTGCACGGTTCAAGCCTGTGTTGTTCAAGATCAACTGTATATCAGAGAAGGAATGGCATTCCTTCTCTGGTGAGGTTTACACTCAACTGCTGAGACTGGCCCTCTCCTCATGCTGAGCACCCATGTGTTCTCGTTTATTCCCTGTAATAACTCTCATTACTGTATCCCATTGTGAGTTCACTTTCTAGGTAGAGAAACAGAGGCTCAGAGACGAAGGAGAGAAAGAAAGGCAGAAAGTTGGGATTTAAGCCAATGGAGTCTGAAATTAAAACCCCCGTGATGCCATGCTCTACCAGTGGGTGGCAGAATTCTGATCCTTGAAGCAAAATCCTGGATTTAATGGACAGTTAAGTGATGAAGCATTCCAGTGGTGTCAGGCACAGTTCTAACAGCCTTCACATAGGTCCTCCTACTTAATGTGGACATCAGCAAGGAGGAAGCGCTGAGCCATCTGAAGAGGGCATTCTTCTCTAAGATCTGGTTTGTTGTTGATGTTCAGTCGCTAAGTCATGTCCGACTATTTGTGACCCCATGCACTGCAGCACGTCGGGCTCCCCACCCTTCACTGTCTCCCAGGGTTTGCTCAGACTCATGTCCACTGAGCTGGTGATGCTGTCTAAGCATCTCATCCTCTGCCGTCCCTTTTCCTTTTGCCTTCAATCTTTCCCAGCATCAGGGTCTTTTCCAATGAGCTGGCTTGTCTCATCAGGTGGCCAAAGTATTAGGACTTCAGTTGCAGCATCAGTCCTTCCAGTGAATATTCAGGGTTGATTTCCTTTAAGATTGACTGGTTTGATCTTGCAGTTCAAGAGACTCTCAAAGTCTTCTCCAGCACCATGATTTGAAAGCATCAATCAATTATAAAGTCAATTAGTAGGAATAAACTAGGGGGTGGTGTTAGTTCTCAAAGACTTTTTAATAACACCAGACAGAGGCTACCACATAGCCTGTTTCTGCTTTGCTTTTTTGAGTGAAAATGTTAAGTATTCTAAATGTCAATATTAGCAGAAAGGCAGCATGGAGCACACTGGCTGATCACAAAGACCAGTTAGGTCTAGATTCCAAGTCTCCACTCCCTGGCTGTGTGACCTTGGGCCTGTGTGGCCTTGGACCTGTGACTAAACTCTCTGAACTCCAATAATATAATCTAGAAAACGATCATGAGGAAGACAGTGTCCTCCTTAGAGGTTATTAGGAGAAATCTTGGAAGAAAAGCTATGAGAAATCTAGACAGCATTTTAAAAAGCAGAGACATCACTTTGCCAACAAAGGTCCATATAATCAAAGCTATTGTTTTTCCAATAGTCATGTAAGGACCTAAAGAAGGCTGAGTGCTGAAGAATTGATGCTTTTGAACTGTGATGCTGGAGAAGACGCCTGAGAGTTTCTTGGACTCAAGAAGATCAAACTAGTCAATCCTAAAGGGAACCAACCCAAGATATTCGTGGAAGGATTGATGCTAAAGCTGAAGCTGAATTTCCAGTACTTTGGCCACCTGATGGGAAGAGCTGACTCACTGGAAAAGACCCTGATGNAGAGACTCTCAAAGTCTTCTCCAGCACCATGATTTGAAAGCATCAATCAATTATAAAGTCAATTAGTAGGAATAAACTAGGGGGTGGTGTTAGTTCTCAAAGACTTTTTAATAACACCAAACAGAGGCTACCACATAGCCTGTTTCTGCTTTGCTTTTTTGAGTGAAAATGTTAAGTATTCTAAATGTCAATATTAGCAGAAAGGCAGCATGGAGCACACTGGCTGATCACAAAGACCAGTTAGGTCTAGATTCCAAGTCTCCACTCCCTGGCTGTGTGACCTTGGGCCTGTGTGGCCTTGGACCTGTGACTAAACTCTCTGAACTCCAATAATATAATCTAGAAAACGATCATGAGGAAGACAGTGTCCTCCTTAGAGGTTATTAGGAGAAATCTTGGAAGAAAAGCTATGAGAAATCTAGACAGCATTTTAAAAAGCAGAGACATCACTTTGCCAACAAAGGTCCATATAATCAAAGCTATTGTTTTTCCAGTAGTCATGTAAGGACCTAAAGAAGGCTGAGTGCTGAAGAATTGATGCTTTTGAACTGTGATGCTGGAGAAGACGCCTGAGAGTTTCTTGGACTCAAGAAGATCAAACTAGTCAATCCTAAAGGGAACCAACCCAAGATATTCGTGGAAGGATTGATGCTAAAGCTGAAGCTGAATTTCCAGTACTTTGGCCACCTGATGGGAAGAGCTGACTCACTGGAAAAGACCCTGATGCTGGAAAAGATTGAGGGCAGGAGGAGAAGGGGATGACAGAGGATGAGATGGTTGGATGGCATCACTGACTCAACAGACATGAGTTTGAGCAAACTTCAGGAGATGGTGAAGGACAGGGAAGCCTGGTGGATTACAGTCCACACGGCTGCAAAAAGTTGGACAAGACTAAATGACTGAGGACTTATCCCCAGATCTAGAAACTTTCTTAGTGAGAACCTCCCCAAAGTCAATAAATCTTCAACTATCCTTAGCCCTGGACTTTCTGACCCAACATCAAAAACATAGCAGTTACTATGGTAACAATCTGGCAATATTTTTACATCCCCCCCTATGATAAGTGGGGCCTCTTGAGCAAAGTATGACAGCGTTAATTACATTATTCATAATAAACCACATTTGATCATCTCTTCAGCTCTTTGCTTAATGGTTGGGAATTTTTTTTCCATTTTTGGTTTTCCTAGAATCTTTGTAAGGTAAAATAACATAATAAAAATTATATAACCACATAAAACTTTAACAGAGGGTAAAATACTGTGGTTATTTTCTAGCATGTCTGAAGAAGACAGTAATTATTCTCATATCTTCCCTCAAACCACCACTTATTAATCAAATAATATTAATGAATCAAGTAGCTCTTTAGCAAGCATTTGAACATTTAAATGTTTGAATCTTTGTAAGGAAATCACTTAAGGGGGAATTGTGCATATTATNCACATAAAACTTTAACAGAGGGTAAAATACTGTGGTTATTTTCTAGCATGTCTGAAGAAGACAGTAATTATTCTCATATCTTCCCTCAAACCACCACTTATTAATCAAATAATATTAATGAATCAAGTAGCTCTTTAGCAAGCATTTGAACATTTAAATGTTTGAATCTTTGTAAGGAAATCACTTAAGGGGGAATTGTGCATATTATCTCTTTGTACTAAGTGAAAAAAAACTAGGAAATAGGTGACATTAGTGTATCTACCAGATAAACTATGCTAGTTGGTCATTTTATAGTTCTAAAGGCTAAACGAGAATTTACAATGTCAGCATATTCTGCATATTCTGAATTGATTCGCATCATGAAGTACTCAGGATGCTTTCATTGTTTAGTCTCTCAGTTGTGTCCGACTCTTTTTGCCCCCATGAACCCTAGCACGTCAGGCTGCCCTGTCCTTCACTATCTCCCAGCGTTTGCTCAAACTCATGTCCATTGAGTCGGTGATGTCATCCAACCATCTCATCCTCTGTCACCCTCTTCTTCTCCTACCCTCAATCTTCCCCAGATCTCTGTCATTTATATGTATGAGATTTTGTGGGGCACAAACATGTAATGGATTTTATTATTTTATTTTTCATCATTGCTGCTGGCCATTCTCCACCAACCATTTCTCATTCCTTCATGAAGTTTCAGGAAGTAACCCCCTCCACCCCTGCCCCCATTGCTGTTTTTCTATGACAACTTTCAGTTATTTAAACATCTAGTTTGGTATAGTCTAAACCTTCCCACTGGTTTCTGAGTTAATTCCGACCTCCTTCTCTTCCCCCAGAAACAGACCTAGTCCAAGCCTGCCTGCAGCATTCTGTCACCCACCTGAGGATCCCCAAGCTCTCATGGCCAGGGTGGCCTCTCCTGGCAGCCCTTCGCCTTGGCTGAGAACTGGCTGACTTCATCCACAGCATCCATTCGACTTGAGGAACAGATGCCCAAACCCCCTCCATCCTGGGCCGGCCCTTCCTCTTGCGATTTGCTGGGCTGGGGGAGCTGCCTAGGGCTACACGTGGCAACACCACCCTCAGAATGAGATACCTGTCCCTTTNTCATTATCTCCTGGAGTTTGCTCAAACTCATGTCCATTGGTGATGCAATCCAACTATCTCATCCTCTGTTGTCCCCTTCTCCTCCTGCCTTCAACCTTTCCCAGCATCAGGGTCTTTTCCAGTGTCAATTCTTTGCATTAGGTGACCAAAGTATTGGAGCTTCAGTGTCAGCAGCAGTCCTTCCAGTGAATATTCAAGGTTGTTTTCTTTTGGGATTGACTGGTTTGATTTGCTTGCAGTTCAAGTGACTCTCAAGAGTCTTCTCCAGCACCATAGTTTGAAAGCATCAGTTCTTTGGCACTCAGTCTTCTTTATGGTCCAACTCTTACATCCATACATGACTACTGGAAAAAACATAGCTTTGACTATATCAGCCTTTGTTGGCAAAGTGATGTCTCTGCTTTTTAATACATTGTCTAGGTTTGTCATAGCTTTTCTTCCAAGGAACAAACATCCTTTAATTTAGTGGCTGCAGCACTGTCTGCAGTGATTTTGAAGCCCAAATATTTGCTACTAGTTTTTGTGGGGGGTTTTTGTAGATTTTTTTTTTTTTTTTAACGGAGGGATTGTACCATTCTGGGAATTCACTTCAATGATATGCTGGCCTTTCTAGGGCCTTAGGGAACACAGGATGGGATCACAGAGTAATACAGCAGGAAGAAACTTGGATTTCCTTCCATAAACAAAGATACAAACTCTAAGAGAGCTGGTGGACATGCCTGAGACTACTACGTGCCAGAGCAAATACTAGAAATCTGATCTTTTGACAGAATCCTGGTACCTTCAAATCACTAGATTTCTCATCAAGTTTCTCCATGTATTCATTCTTTCGGCAAATATTTATCAATCAGTTAATTTGTGCCAGGAAACGCATAAGGTGCTGAGAGTAGGGAAGACTACAGAGAACACCTCAGTACTTACTGAAGTCAAATTCTCTGCATGTGTGTGCAGGAGTGAAGATGAGAGAAAACAAACACCGGCATTAATACCATATGAGCTTCCCTGGTGGCTCAGATGCTAAAGAAGCTGCCTGCAGTGTGGGAGACCTAGGTTTGACCCCTGGGTTGGCAAGATACCCTAGAGGAGGGCATGACAGCCTACTCCAGTATTCTTGCCTGGAGTATCCCCGTGGATAGAGGAGCCTGGCAGGTGAGAGTCCATAGCATCGCAAAGAGTTGGACATGACTGAAGCGACTGAGCACATTAATAGGATACGATTTCAGGTCTTGATCAGTGTTATTCCAGCTCCTTTATAAGCTTCTTTTGGTCACCATTTCCATCCTGCAGATAGATCTACACTTGTCTCTCTTAGGCATGGGATGCTACGATGTTTGGTTTCAGACACACCTTTTCAAGCAAGTCAACAGAGCAGAAGTAGAGGTCAAATGCATCTCTAGGGAAGCACCTTGTGGACTGTCTTTCCAAAATAACGGAAAGACTTGCCACTGAAGTGTTCACCATTTTTTAAGAACTCTGAAAGTTGACCTTGCTATAAAAAACAGACCCTATTGAACAGAAGAGAAATACATACTTTGAAATTCTAAGTGTTAATAACATCTTTGACTTACAGAATATATCAGTTTCCTCTCACACCAATTTTTTATTATTGCTTTGAGAATAGGGTAGCTCAAATGTTATATTTTTTAGTTTTATTTCTTACTGTGGTAAAACATACATAACAAAATTTATGATGTTAACCATTTTTAAGCTTACAGCTCTATAGTGTTAAATGAATTCACATGGCTGTACAACTAGCTTCCGAGGTGGTGCAGTGGTAAAGAATCTGCCTCCCAATGTAGGAGACATAGGAGTCAGGGGTTTCATCTCTGGGTTGGGAAGATCCCCTGGAGGAGGAAATGGCAACCCACTCCAGTATTCTTGCCCGGAGGAGCCCATGGACAGAGGAGCCTTGCCGGCTCCAGTCCACGGGGTCACAAAGAGTCAGATACGACTCAGTGACTGAATACACATCCAACTATCACCATCATCTATTTCCAGAACTGCTTACCATCCCAAAATGAAACGCTAGCTATACTTATAACGCAATACATTTCCATTTACCCTGCCCCCAGCCCTCAGTAACCACCATCCTGCTTTCTGTCTCTATGAAATTGTTTATTACCTCATGTCAGTGAATCATACACTATTTTAAATATTATTTTAAAACACCTGACCTACCCAACAGAGGAATCCAATAGTAAATTACTAGCACAAATAACTCTATTCTGACCATTGTTATTGATTGATTTTTAGGCATTTTTCTAGTTAAATCTGTGAGGTGGTGTTAGAGAAGGAGGCGATTTCAGATCATTTTGACCAAATAAATCACTAGCATTCTCATGATATACAGGGCTTCTAAGTGAATTTAAAAAGGCAAGTTTCATAACCAAGAGATACTTAACTACTTAAAATTTTGGTTGTTCTGGGTCTTTATTGCTGTGTGGGCTTTTCTCTCGTGGTGCAAAGGCTTCTCATTGCAGCGGCTTCTCTTGCTGCTGAGCACGGGCTCTAGGGGATGCAGGCTCCAGTAGCTGCAGCAGGAGGGCTCACTAGTTGCGGCTCCCGGGCTCTAGAGCACAGACTCAACAGTTGTGGTGCATGGGCTCAGTTGCTGTACGGCTTGTGGAATCTTCCTGGATCAGGGATTGAACCTGTGCCTCCTGCAGCATCAGGCAGTTTCTTTACCACCAGGGAAGCTGGTGGTTATGTCATTATTATATGTTATTATTTTTTATTTCCTAATTGGCAACAGAAGCTTTTTTTTCCTTTGGTCTTATGACTTGCAAGATTCCCCAGCCAGGGATTAAACAATGGAAATCCACTCCAGTACTCTTGCCTGGAAAATCCTACGGATGGAGAAGCCGGGTAGGCTACAGTCCACGGGGTCGCAAAGAGTTGGACACGACTGAGCAACTTCACTTCACTTCACAGCAGTGCAAGCCCAGAATCTTAATCACTAGGCCACAGAGAACTCCCAGGAGATGATACAAGTTTATAAGAGCTTTCAGTCTTACATTGTATGGGCTTGAGGTGATGCTTTTGGTGCAAATAAAAAAAGCTTCTCTGATGTTCAAAATTATTTTCTTTCGTGAAATAACGCTAAAAATGGTTTTGATGGATCTAATATATGCATTTTAAAATGGGCTAAATCGATTCCAGCTGTATCATTTGATTTAAACAAAATGCAGATTGTGGGGATCACTCCAACAAATGCATTAACAGCATCACTTTCATTTTCTGTCTCTGTGCTAATTGAGTAGACAGATTTTCCCCTCACAGCAAACAGATATTGATAAAACATCTTTAGCTGTTTTGTCACCCATTAAATTGATGACAGGCAGGCCTTCCATGCCTATAAATTTGATCTGTGTTTAGCAGAGCCACACATTTTAAATCTTGACTTTTAAGATTTTATGTCTTAAAGATGTTTTAACTCCAGACCAGAAACGCTTAAATTATGTATGAGTCAAGCCTACTTGAAGAGGATGGGTAAATCGTTTTGGATGCTTTCAGTTCTCTGTCTTCTAATTAAATTAACTTTAGAAAGGCTCCCGTCTGCTCACAGAGTTGAAGCAAGTGGATTTTGTATGCACCAGTGCAGCTCACAGGCTACAAAGCTAGTAATGTTTGTACCCATGTTCCAAGAGTGATTACTGAGTATTTTTCAGCAACATAAAGGGCTGGGAGACTGGAGTTTAGAAAATAAATATGCCTGTGTGCCACTTCTTGGCTCCTGCATATGTTCTAAGTCGCTTCAGTCGTGTCTGACTCTCTGCGACCCTGTGGACCATAGCCCGTCAGGCTCCTCTGTCCATGGGATTCTCCAGGCAAGAATACTGGAGTGGGTTGCCGTTTCTTCCTCCAGGGGATTTTCCCAACTGAGGGATCAAACCTGCATCTTTTGCATCTCCTGCACTGGCAGGTGAGTTCTTTACCACTAGCATCACCTGGGAAGCCCTTATTGGCTCATATTAACCTGAATTACTGTGTATATTTTGTTCAGGGGTCCTGTTTCTCTATTGGAGGAGACCTGCTTCGCATTGCTATTTTATTAAATATACATTTATGGTTGTTAATGGTGACGACGATAGTGATGTTGATGACTTTTACTGAGAAAGCCAAGGACAGGAGACAAGGCAAAGGGAAAGTGTTAGTCACACAGTCGTGTCCAACTCTCTGTGACCGCATGGACTGTGGCCTACCAGGCTCCTTTGCCCTTGGGATTTCCCAGGCAAGAATACTAGAGTGGGTAACCATCCCTGCTCCAGCGGCTCCTTCCAATCCAGGGATCACACTCAGGTCTCCTGCATATCCGGCAGATACTTTACTGTCTGAGCTACCAGGGATGGTAAGGGAAGATGGGAAGAAATAAAAGCACTAAGAAAAGCAAGGGGCAGAGTCAACTGAAGGGGGCCCAGCCAGTCTTGCTCCTCCTTTCTGCTTCCACTGGCCGCATTTCAGTTTCGTAAACACTATGGACTTTTTTTTTTTTTTTTAATGGAAACAAAATGTCATTTCAATTGCAAAAGCTTTCATTTACAATGACTTTAACAATGAATGCGAAGTAGATATGCTGGTGAGCCTGTGGAGGAAAGGGAACCCTTAAATAGTGTTGGGTAGGAACGTAAACTGGTGTAGCCACTAAGGAAAACAATATAGACATTCCTCAAAAAAATTAAAAATAGAACTACCATACGCTTCAGCGGTCCCACTTCTGGATATAGATCTGAGGGAAATGAAACCATCATCTTGAAGGGACAGCTGCACCCCCCCGCACATTGCAGAGTTATTCACAATAGCCAAGAAGTAGAACAACCTGTGTCTGTTAACCGATGCATGGATCAAGCAAATGTTGTATATGTATAGAGTGGCAGATTATTCAGCCTTTTAAAAAGGAAGAAAATCCTGTCATTTGCAAAAACACAGATGAAAATGGAGGGCATTATGCTGAGTGAAATAAGCCAGCCAGAGAAAGACAAATACCACAAATATACTGTGTGGTATATGTGAAATTGAAAAAAGAAAAAGTCAATCTTATAGAAACAAGGAATCGAAAAGTGGATGCCAAGGGCTTAGCTTGGGGAAACAGGAAGAGGTGTGAAAGGGTAAATGTTGCAGTTATAAGATGAATACAGTCTGAGGATATAGGGTATGATGTAGTGACCACAGCTGATGACACTGTGATTGAAACGTGCTGTGAGAGCAGAACTTAGACGTTCTCCCCGCAAAAGGAGGGGGATGATAAATATATGAGGTGATGGGTGTGCAAATTAATGGAGGGAATCTTTTCACAATGTATATGTAATCAAATTAATGGAGGGAATCTTTTCACAATGTATATGTAATCAAATTATTGCTTTTATACATCAATTATACTCCAGTAAAGCTATGAAAAAGAAAAGTAAATTTGCTGACTTTTAATCAACCAAATACAAAAAATAAATTCTTGATATATAGGTAGTGAAGATAATAACATTAAGAAGAAAGCAGTCCAGCTCNTAATGGAGGGAATCTTTTCACAATGTATATGTAATCAAATTATTGCTTTTATACATCAATTATACTCCAGTAAAGCTATGAAAAAGAAAAGTAAATTTGCTGACTTTTAATCAACCAAATACAAAAAATAAATTCTTGATATATAGGTAGTGAAGATAATAACATTAAGAAGAAAGCAGTCCAGCTCAGTTTCCCAAAGAATTGATTATTTTGTATTTTGTGTGTGTGCTCAGATGCTCAGTCGTATTTGACTCTTTGTGATGCCAGGGACTGTAACCCACCAGGCTCCTCTGTCCACAGGGACTCTCCAGGCAAGAATACTGGAGTGGGTTGCCATGCCCTCCTTCAGGGGATCTTCCCCACGTAGGGATCGAGCCCACATCTCTTGTGCCTCTTGCATTGGCAGGTGGGTTCTTTACCACTCGTGCCACCTAGGAAGCCCATTTTATATTTTGCAAGACTGTTTTGTCCTACCTCCTAGAAAGTTCAAAGCAGTGCCATGCACCTGGCAAGAAGAGGAGAAGAAAATGTTGTCTCCTATTACTGAGAAAGTGCCTACACATCAGGAGGGCCTCTTTGAATCAGGCTTGAGTCAAATACTTAACAAAGGCAGTCCAGGGGAGGAGCGGGGACCAGGAGACTGAAGCACCCGTGAGGCCCAAGGTCAGCAGAATCAATTCTTGCCCCTGTGACCCAGACATTAAACCCAGGACACCACCACAGATACAGCTGTTACTCACTGCTCTCCTTGCCCGAATCGGCTAATGGCTTCTGCCTAGACCATAGAGAACATCCTTGATAAGTGCAGCTAGAATTCCCACTGAGTTTACATCACAATAAGGAGGCATAAGAGGAGACATTGCTTAGATTAGAACTTCTATTTACTTGTTTAGTGAAATTATTACATAATTAATATTCTTGTTCCCATAAGAACTTATTCTATACAACAACATGTTGCATTTTGAGGAAAAGCAATACCTAACTTTTTTTTTTTTTCATTTGACATGTGCCCAAGGTATAGCATAAACCCAGAGTAGGAGGTCGATGCAGAATTCCTAACTCTGGGGCCCAGTAGGTACAAAACATTTAAAAACTTTCAATGTCTGAAGAGGGCTTCCCAGGTGGCTCAATGGTAAAGAATCTGCCTGCCAATCAGGAGACACAAGTTTGAACTCTGGGTTGGGAAGATCCCCTGAAGGAGGAAATGACAACCCGTTCCAGTATTCTTGCCTAGAGAATCCCATGGACAGAGGACCCTGGCAGGTTACAGTCTATGGGGTTGCAAAGAATCAGACATGACTGAGCACAACACACACACACACACACACACACACACACACACACACACTGTCTGAAAATTTCCATAGTAAAGTGTTCTGAACCAGATGTAGGCAAGAATTCTATAGTCAAACTATTTACAGCACTTTAGTCAGAATCTTTGTTTTAAAAAAATCACTCATACAGTGATTTAATCTATCATCTCTGCTTGAAAACTGCAGTATATTATTAGCAAATAACTTTGAAGTGCATTGAAGACGAAAAATTCATTTTCGATTTTAAAAATAAAATGCAATGACCATTGCTTAAATACCTGGAAAGTCGAGCTGTCTTTCCTAGGCAGGTTTTCCATCTGGGTGAAGGCTCACATGTGAGGGAGCATCATCCACAGAGGGATGACTGTTTAAAACTATTTTGGTTTTGGGTCGAGTCAGTTAACAGTGTAGTGACAGTTTAAGGTGCACAGCAGAGTAACTCAGCTACACTTTCACATGTATCCGTTCTCCCCCAACCCCTCTCCCAGCCAGGCTGCCACACAACATTGAGCAGAGTTCCTTGTACTGTACAGTAGATCCTTGTTGGTTATCTTCTTTGAATACTGCAGTGTGTGTCCATCCTCAACTCCTTAACTCTCCCTTCCCCCGTCCTTCCCCCGTCCCACCCGCAACCGTAACACACAGGGATTATTTTATGGCAATCGGACATTTGTGGATGACAAGTCACTTCATTTGTGTCTAACTCTTTGTGACCCTATGGACTGTAGCCCACCAGGCTCCTCTGTCCATGGGGATTCTCCAGGCAAGAATACTGGAGTGGGTAGCCATGCCTTCCTCTAGGGGAATCTTTCCTACCCAAGGATCAAACCTGAGTCTCTTATGTCTCCGGCATTAGCAGGTAGATACTTTACCACTAACACCACCTGGGAAGCCCAAGTACATTTGCTGGTATACAAATCCCAACATCAGAGGAGCTCTTGACCTTGGCGTTTTGAAAGTCCCCCAAACACAGCAGATCAGTAAACCCTTCAATGCCAGGATAATTCTCTACAGGTAGGAACTGCTCTCTTGCTAGCTTGCTTGCTGGGAAAATTGGTAGAAGGCAGTTGACATGTGCAGTCCTGGGTGGGGTTAAACCTGACAGTAACTGCTGCCAAGGTGTTGAGGGCAAAACCAGAGATTCGACAACAGAAGAGGAGCATGTTGCAGGCAGCGTGTGGTCCTTTCCATCCCAGGGAGAGGGATGGCAACAGCCTGGCTCCCGAGGCACCACCTATGCCTCCAAAGTCACCTTCTAGCTTATCATTTTTTAAAAATTAATTCTTATTGGAATATAGTTGCTTCACAATGCTGTGTTAGTTTCTACCATACAACACCAAGAATCAGCCCTACGTATGTATCTCCTAGCATACACCCTACCCTCCATCTCCTAGCTTAGACTTTGGGAACAGACACTTCACAGAGCTTCCAAGAGCACTGGGCAGCCTGGGCAGCTGCCCAGATGTTGACTGTGAGCCACACATGCTGAACAGGATGGTGCTGGTATCCTGGGCATCCCGGCTGCCCCTGTTTGCACGGCGCTGCGTCGCTGCATGCGGGGGCGCTCTGGTCCAACTGCAGCACCATCCTGCGTTTCCGTCTTTGCTGGAGGCCAAGGCACAGCTGCTGCAGCAACTCTAGCCAGTCCCCTCCCCCCGCCTTTGAGGAATATGGTCTCCGAGAAGAACACAGGATCAAGCACCACCCCCACACACGCGTTCTGATTTCTCCTCCTTCTGCTCCCGCTATGAACGGTGCCTTTCCCCTGCCCCTCGCACAGCTAACCTAGGGTGGTAGATCCTTGTTTTTATAATTTTCTATTCCAGTCCCTTCTTGGTTTCCATCATACCACTTGTGTGCTATGTTGTGTGTTCACTTGCTAAGTCGTATCTGCCTCTTTGCGACCCCATGGACTGTAGCCCACCAGGCTCCTCTGTCCATGGAATTGTCCAGCCAAGAGTACTGGAGTGGGTTGCCATTCCCCTCTCCAGGGGATCTTCCTGACTCAGAAATCAAATCTGGGTCTCCTGCATTGGCAGGCGAATTCTTTACCACTGAGCCTCCAGAAAAACCCACATGCTAGATTTTACTTATTTGCATGTCTAATCCCTTCTTTTTATAAATAAGGACGTGAATGGCCAGAGAGTTAGGGAAGTGTTTGGGCTTCCCCGTTAGGTTAACCGTGGCATGCTTGGCCATGTCTATAACATCTAAAGGGCAGGGACGTCTGGATGCCCATTTGCCTATAAACAATTCTGACTATTAGGTGATAAAGCCAATGCACAGCCCAAAGGAAGGAACCCGACCCTTTTAGCCTTTTCCTCTCGATGCCAGCAAACAGCTGTTCTCCTATCCTCCTCCTCTTCCGGCACACCAGCTGAGTGGGAAGAAGTATGTTTATCCCTCCCTCTCCTTCCCACCTCCCTGTGCCAGGGGTGTGTCATCTCTTTCTTTACTCCTCTGGTGAGGCTGTCGGTTAACAGGGGCTAGGGGAGGGGTGGAGGCTTCTGATCTTCAGGGCTCTTGTATCTTGTGCATAAAGCGAGGCACGGTCCTTCCTGGTCCAGCTTAAATGTACCCACAGCCTCTGAGCATTCAAGTCCCATGTTTAAACCTGCTGAGTCTTTTTTCTTTCTTCTGTCTTCTACTGTCCTAGTGCAGACACGACTTAGCGACTGAACAACAAATCTTCATGCGCTGATGCCAGCTCCCCTTTAGCTCCCCATCTGGGTAAAAGAGCCAAGTAAGGGATGCTGGGGAAGGAGTAAGTCGCTCAGTTGTGTCCGACTCTTTGCGACCCCATGGACTGTAGCCCACCAGGTTCCTCTGTCCATGGGATTTTCCAGGCAAGAGTGCTGGAGTGGATTGCCATTTCCTTCTCCAGAGGATCTTCCTGAACCAGGGGTCGAACCCGGGTCTTCTGCATTGCGGGCAGACACTTTACCGTCTGAGCCACCAGGGAAGCCTAAGGATGATAAGGAGATGCCAAACCCAGAGGTTTGCAAGCTTAGCGTGCATGGTGATGACACAAGGAGTTTCTGTAAGTTTTGGTCCCCAGGGCCCCCTCACTACTTGCCTATGGATTCAGAGGCTCTGGGATAGAAGTGCTGGTCTCCAGAATCTACATTCTGGCACCCTGATAATATCGTAAAAGCTGGTCTAGCGTGTTTTCCTGTCCTGAAAGAATCAAGTCACTGTGGCTGGGGCTCCTTGGTCTAAGACAGCACTTCCACGTGACACATACTCAGAGGCTGTTTCCCAGGGGATGGCCTGCGGCTCTGTCCAGAGGGATGACACTTTAAAAAAGTTTTTACTTATTTAGTTCTGGCTGCATTGGGTCTTGGTTGTTTTACACGGCTTCCTCTAGTTGTGGCAAGCGGGGGCTATTCTTTCTTGTGCCAGGGCTCGGTGGCTTCTCCTGTTGCAGGGCACAGGCTCCAGGTACACAGGCTTCAGTAGCTGTAGCACACAGGCTCAGGAGTTGTGGCCCACGGGCTCAGCTGCTCTTCGGCACGTGGGATCTTCCCAGCCTAGGAATGGAACCCGTGTCCCCTGCATTGGCAGGTGGATTCTCATCCTTGTGCCATTAGGGAAATCCCAAGAGATGACGCTTGCCCAGCCTCTTCCATTTCCCTTTCTGTCTTTCCAAATACTATCATTTGTCCTGAACGTGCTGAGGAGAAAGAGATTGTGAAGCGTGTGCTGAGCCATACTATTTCAGAACCCCACACAGGCTAGTTACCCCTTGAATAATAAACTTCATTTCAGAGGATTATAAAGAAAATAAAAGAAGAAAGGATATAGTCTGGGGCACCAGGATGGGTGCTGGGCATCCCTCTGCACCACAGCATCATCCGTTGCACAAATCTGGAGAGACAGAAAGCCAGGTGAGAGGGAGGGCCCCACAGCTCACTGTTTCAGGCAAGGAATGCTCCCCTGGTGCTGAATCACTGCTTCCTCTCTTTCTTCCACCTCATGGCAGCAGTTCTCACTGTCATGTGTTTTTAAAGCATCTCAGAGGATGTGTGGCTTGACTGTCCGGAAAGATAGTACCCGCCCATCAGATGTACAGTTCACAGGTCTATCTGGGGAGAATTTGGGTTCCTTGTTCTGAGATCAGAGAACAGCATCACTTTAATGAAAGCACATCTGCTGAGATTGACTTTGACATCAGCCTCTGGAGAGACAAAGATCAGGCCGCCTTCCTCTGCCCACCAGAGCCTGTGTTCGGGACACTCTCGTCTGTCTGGTTCCTTGTCCTTGACTTGTCCCTCCCTGACTGGTGTCTGCCACACGGTTCGGAGCCACAGTAGCAAAGAGCACTTGTTGCTCTGAGAGCCCATCACACGTCTGCTCCCGCTGGAGGCGATAAAGGGGATGGGGAGGGGTGGTGTGTGCCAGTAATTTAAGATGATCTTATTGGCAATTTAGTTAAGCCTGCTGTGCTGTACTGTCTCAAGGCAGGAAGATAAATGCACATTCTAGTGACTGAATCAGCTGGCATTTGAAAGAGGAGGAGCGAGAGAGACACACCTCCCTGGGAATCCTGACGGCTGAAAAATGACCCAGAAGAGCCTTGTGTTAAGTAGTCAGCTTCTCTGGCACAAGTTTAAAAACCAGCTCGTATTTGCTATATTTCACTCAAGATTTCTGCTAAAACTTCCTTGCCCACTTTTACTAGCATACAGAGGATAGGAGTTGAGTTTTACATACTGTTATTTTCACCTGCATGCTTTTTTTTTTTTTGGAATATCCACTCTCAATCATTCGTAATATTGCAAACACATGATTGTGGTAAAGAAAAATTTCACAGATTATTTTTAGTTGACTTTTACATGGAATTTTGTATTTACAGAATGAATATGGGTGTGCTTCATGCTTGGAAAATTCATGCTTAATAAAGTAATGAAGCCCCGCTGGGCAGGTCTCCTTCTACAAATGTTGGAAGGCTGCCCAACTCCTGTCTAACTCCTTTGATGGGCTCTTATCTACAATCCATGATGTCCTTGGATTCAATATTATCAGCCTTTAGACATTTTGGCTGGTAGGAGAGATAAAGTTAAATGTTTGGATGTCTACCTTTGTCTTTTGACAAAGAGAATGAGAGCTGCAAATGTTTTAACAGAGCACACTGGGTGTGCTGAGCAGACCTGGTGTTTCTGAAGGGGAAACGGCCGGTAGCACAAGGTGTGGGTTTGAGTCTCAGTTCTGCCCTTTAACAGTATGTGTGTGTGTGTGTTAAGTGACTTCAATCGTGTGTGACTCTTTGAGCCCACCAGGGTTTAAATCTCAGCTCTGCCACTTATTAGCTCTGTGACTTTGGGTAAATCACTTATTCTTTCTGCAATTCAGGTTCCTTATCCAAAATGGGAACAATATGGTGCTTATCTTTTGTATTTTTTGGTGAAGACAAAATGTGTATTAGTACATGTATGTAAAGTGCTCAGAATAGCGCCTAGGTTCTATGTAAGGGTTTGCTTAGTTATCATTTCCTTATGCCTCAGCTAAGCTTCCAAAGCCTACCTTTGAGAAATGGAATACTTCCTGCCATATCACTAAACAAAGGATGCCACCGTCATCAGCAGTTGCACCTGCCACCAATGGTGAGCAAGTGAGCCTTGAGGGAACTCAGGAAGGAAAGAATACATGCCATCTAACAGCCATCTGGCTGTAACCACTCCCCAAGAAGAGCCCTGAGAATACTCAGGATGTGAAAACACAGAAAACGGGCCCCAGATAACTGAGGTGCAAATCAAAGGAGTGACTTCAGTGAGCCCAGACTCTCGCATCTTCCCACACATAGAAAAGACCTAAATTCCTTAACTTGGGATATCTGGTTTTCTTTAATTAGCAATCATCTTTTGACATTCAGACTACCTGCTCTTCATTGCAAAAGTTCTATGTAACTTGGCTCCTCCTCTCACCTCCTCACAGCGGTTCTCTCAGGGTTACTTGAGATGCTGCCTCCTGGGCTTGAAGTCCTAAAATTTCCCATCAAATAAAACATAACTCTCAACTTTTAGGTTGTGAATATTTTTTTTAAGTTGACACCTTGAATTTGATCATTTTTCACCATCCCAATACCACAGCCCCAGTCCAGTCCATCATTCTAGCTCTGCTGAGCCCCTGGGCTTTTCCTACTTGCCTCCCTGTCCGAGCTTGGCCTCTGCTATTGTCCATCCTCTGCAGAGCAGCTGAAGTCCAGGCTCCTATCTGTAAGGCCCACCTGCTCGGGTCCTGCTCTTCTTTCCAGCCTCATTGCCGCTCTCTACCTCGCTCAGGATGGTCTACCTGCCACGATGTCTCATTGGCATCATTTATTTCTCAGTCCAAAAGTTACCTCCTCTAGGAGACTTTCTTGCTTTCTCCACCATCAGAAGCTTCCTCTACTGGTCACTGTGTACTGCTGTCATATCCTCCTGTCTCCTTCACAGACTTAACAAAATCTGAAATGACCTTATTAATGGACAGGCCTAGAGGTCCCTGTTAACCTCCTCCTGTAGAATCTCAGCACCTTGACTGTGGGGACTCACTTTGTCTATTTTGTTCCCACGTCCTGACAATGTTGAACTTTATCTGAGGTTTGTGATCCTGGAAAACACAAAAGGCTAAGATATCTATTCTCTCCCCATCCTTTGTATTTGATAAATAGTTTGCTTGCAGAGAATGATCTTTCCCCAAAATGACTTAAATAAGGTTTATGGATGTCTATTTTTTACCTAAAACAAGGCCAGACACAGACCTTCGAAATTTCTATTCTTTGTCTCATGTATGATTAACGGAACTGCTTGTGTCTACTGAGTAACTGGAACAAAATATTTGTTAAGCAAACTTTGGTTAATATTTTCTCCTTCCCCCAGGCCACTGAACTTTGGCCCACCCTCAGCCTAAGCCAGCAGATAGGTGAAAATATTAACACACTTGGCCACAGGATAAACTATTCATTGATCTACTGCCTGATCAGACCACTCCTTCACCCCATGCTCCCACCCAGATTCTTTCCAGCCTCTTCACTCCTTCCTATGAAAGAAAAACCCTTGTTATTTAACCTTTGAGCTCATAGGTCTCATGGCCACAGCTGTATTCCTGTTGTAATATTCCTCTTCTCCTACTGCAAATATTCCTTTTCTCCTTTGCAATAATCCATCTGAATAATCCCTCCTTAATAGATCTGGATTTTTTTTTTTTTTTTTTTTGGACAGCTCCCACTGTCTAAAAGGTGTCTGGCCCATGACGAGTGCCTAATGGATATTTATTATGGAATAAAATAGAGTGTTAATGGGATCTTAGTCAAAATACTGTAGCTTTTGTATGGCAGTTCTATGCATGGTAAATCTGTTAAGAAACTGTTGACCTAAACCACCCACCTTGGCCATGGTGATAGCCACTTGTCTGAGTTGTCACAAGAGGAGGTCCTGATAAGGAACACGGTGCTGCCACTAAAAACAGGGAGGATTTGGGAGGAGCTGCTGGAGAAGACTTTTGCGAGTCCCTTAGACTGCAAGGAGATCCAACCAGTCCATCCTAAAGGAGATCAGTCCTGGGTATTCATTGGAAGGACTGAGGCTGAGGCTGAAACTCCAATACTTTGGCCACCTCATGCGAAGAGTTGACTCACTGGAAAAGACTCTGATGCTGGGAGGGATTGGGGGCAGGAGGAGAAGGGGACAACAGAGGATGAGATGGCTGGATGACATCACCGACTCGATGAACATGAGTTTTGGGGAACTCCAAAAGTTGGTGCTGGACAGGGAGGTCTGGTGTGCTGTGATTCATGGGATTGCAAAGAGTCAGACACAACTGAGCAACTGAACTGAACTGAAAGGAAGGAGGGGACTCCAGCCCATAATATATCCTCCCAGAATCCTTCACACTGGAACCCATCTTGGCTGAGGGATGCCCACACCACCAGGAAGGACCCTGAGCCAAATATGGGCAACAAGCAAGATAACTGGCCAGAGACAACCCAAACTAACCCTGTCTCCATAAAACCTGAGACTTCAAGCCACATGGCAGAGCAGGTCTCCCGAGTTTCCATAGCCTATTGATCTGCACCTGGGCTCCCCTTTCCAATAAAGTCTTTGCTTTGTCAGTACGTGTATCTCCTTGGACAATTAATTTCTGAGTGTTAGACAAAAGCCTACTCTTGGGCCATGGAAGGGGTTTCCCTTCCTGCCACAAATCCAGCGCTCATTGCTTAACCCCCTACTCACCACCGCTATGAAGCACACAGACAAGGCATGTAGGGCAAGAGTGGGTGGCTGATGGTAGAGATGCCATTGCCATTTACCCATCAACTCATTTCATTCTTATTCACTCACAGAAAAAAATGTATGATCTGGTCCTCTGAAGAGTTCAGCTCCCTTGTTCCTCACTGTAGCCTTTATTGTGTACAGCTGGGAAGGGATGCTGAGTAAAGATAAGAAAACTGTGGGATTTGTCTTTGCATTTGCAGAAGCCTAAATATCCATGTAATTCAGGGATAGTATTAAAAACAAAACTTCCTATTTTTTCTATTTATTATCTTATAAACTTTGTATCGAATTTATGTTGTGTTCTTGATTGCATTTAAAAATTAAAACCAGCAGAAACAAAACTGAAATAAAATAAAATACCAAGCTATAAATACTGCTCTCCCAATACACTCAAATACACAATCTTCCATTATTTTTAAAGTTTTCTCTGCTTCAGATCATTGATGCTTAGTCTCACTCTTTAGTGCAAATAATATAGCTGACTATAATTTTACTGGAAAGATTATCTTCAGCCCTGGAAGACACAGATGGCTGTTTAGTTTCTAAGTTGTGTCTGACTCTTTACGACCCCATGGACTGTAGCCCACCAGGCTCCTCTGTCCATGAGATTTCCCAGGCAAGAATACTGGAGTGGGTTGCTATTTCTTCCTCCAGGGAATCTTCCTGACCCAGGGATCGAACCTGGGCCTCTTGCATTGGCAAGCAGATTTACCATTGAGCCACCTGGGAAGCCAGAGCAATTCCTATATTTCCCAAATACTGTTTAAACAGCTGTGACTAAAAAAAACAAACTTTCCACAGCAGTTTAGTTTTTCCTCTTCTCATGACGAATCTAAGCATCCTTCTTAATTGCAAATATATTAAATGATAATCATGACTGAGATACATAGCTAATTTGGGTTTATTGCCTTTTTACATGAATAACAAATATGAGCTTTCCAAGTCAGTATAATTATGTCTCAAGATCCATAAAATATGCTTTGCTTTAACATAATTGTATTGTCATTTTGAGTTAATATATTTAAGAAAATTCTGCCCAGTGCTATTAAGGAATCTTAATCTCAGGACTGAGCATGAAAAAGGCCATTAATTAACTCTTTAATGATGGATTGATCATGCAAAGAGAGTGCCATTGATGGGCTTTGCTGGTTACTCAGCACAATAAAAACGTCCTGATGCCAGATGTTTGGTGATAGGACAGTCATTCTGAACTTGTAAGAATTAGAAATGGCTAATTATAATGGATAAAAAAATTTAAAAACAACACTCAGTTTATTTTAAATGTTTCACATGGCAGGCAATCAGGTAGTTTATTGAGTAACTTCATTGTGCTTGGTGTTGCACAAAGAACCAATGGGTGATTTAAAAAATGGCAGAAGAGCTATTGTTTCAATGCTATTTTAAAGAATCTATTTTAAATAATTTTGTTGCCATTTGCTTGGATTAAACATCCTCTGAAATTAATTTCCTTGTATTATGGATGTACTCCTTCACTCCAGCTGAAATTAGCTCTATTTTCCTGAGTTTAAATCTTCTTGACAGTTATTGATAATGCCATTTCTCTACCCCAGTGAATCACTTAACCAAGGACATGCCTTTACATTTTCTCTTCCTGCTTTCTTCTCCTCCTTCATCTTAACCAAATTCTGATTAGTGAGCTCATTATGGTTTGTTCCTGGGTGTTTTTAACATGTAGCAAATCTGAAATGTTTTCATCAAAGCAGAGAAATTGCTACTTCCTTCTTTCAATGTGCTGTTATTGATTTTCAGGGTCCAAGAATTTATCTCCATTTTGAAGATACATCATGGCAAAGGAGAACACAATCACTGATTATTTTTAAGTTTGGGTGACTCAGAACTAGCCTGAAACACATCCTTTCTCTCCAGATAAACTTGCTTAAGATTTGGTGCTACTTTCTTCGATTGATTAATGCTTGTAGTGGCTTATATCTTCATAATTCATATTATAGACAGTTCATTTCTCCAAGTACAAATAAGGCTGTCAGACGGCTTTAAGACTGCGATCATTGAGTAATACGTAAAGAGTGCCATGGAATAAGCAATTTATGGAAGGGCTCTAAGGTGGTGCAAAGAATTAATGAAGTTCCCAAGGGTGCCCAGTGTGCAACCCGGGAGAGCTCAGATGCTGAGAGATCTTGACTTCACCAAAAGAAAAAACAAAGACTGCAGAATTATGAAAACTGGAGAGGAAAAGAATGATGATCTAACTCAGAGACTGCAAACAGGAGAGCTGCTCCGACTTTGTCTAGCCGTTTTTTTCCCCCCTTTAACTTTGGTTTTGAATGCTTTCACGTGGTGATTTGTCCACCATGCTTTCCACCATCAACAGTGACGACCTCTGAACCCACTCATGCATTTGTATTACCTGCCTTGCACCTCAAGGCATGTCAGTCTGTGGTCCAGTTTTTACAGTAAAAATATGAGAACTGTAGAGGTAAGTGATCTGTTCAAGGTAACTGACGAGCAGTGTGTTTTATACGTGGGTGACCCCACCTGCATCCGGACTGTCCTTCTAGAGTCCTTTGTGTTCATCCTTGGTTATATCTGTTTGAGAGATTAAAGTCAGAACCAAATACAAATCTCTGAATGAAATCACCAAAGTATTTTAGAAGTAGCAGTATGAAAAGGAAGCTTAGTTCAGGATGTTGAGTAATTTAACCAAGTTGAAGAAGAAAGCTGGGTTTTGTGTCTTCCACTCAACACTCTCTTCTACACACACAGACACACACACACACATACACAGAGTTTATTGCTTATTTTGCAAAATGAAAGGAACAACCTGTAAAAGGTGATTAAATTATGGCATTTCTTTCTGTAAGCATAAAGTCAAAATTTCCAAATTTGTAGAAGGTGCTTGCCTTTAAAATGCCATTGATCCTTCAAAAGAACAACCCAAAGTTAACATGAAAAGTAAAATCTTATGGCATGCTCAGAAATTATTTTCTCTTAGTCATGCAAGATTTCCTTATGTCAAGATGACTCCATTTCAAAAAGATAGTTGGGGCTGGCAAAAGAGGGAGCTGTGCTTCTTAAGTTGCTATTAACATAGTTAGTAAAAGCCACCTCCTTCTCCTCCTGTCCTCAATCTTTCCCAGCATCAGGGTCTTTTCCAGTGAGATGGTTCTTCACATCAGGTGGCCAAAGTATTGGAGCTTCAGCTTCAGCATTGGTTCTTCCAGTGCATATTCAGGATTGATTTCCTTTAAGATTGACTGGTTTGCTCCTTGCTGTCCAAGGGACTCTCAAGAGTCTTCTCCAACACCACAGCTCGAAAGCATAAATTCTTCAACAGTTAGCCTTCTTTATGGTTCAGCTCTTCTGTGGGGCGGCCTAAATAGTCCCAGCAGGAGATCCATATGAGTTAGAAAGATTGTTTGAAAAGCTCTTGCATTTATGCACCAGAAAAGTTGTTTTCCTGGCAATATTCTGGTTGGCTTTAGATTGTAATTAAACTAGACTCTGTTTCTAAACAACCTCTGTGCTCTGCAGCATTTTTGCACGTTTGTATCCAGCTCTTAATCAGATGCATTATAATTGTTTACTCTCACATTTATCTCCCCCATTTGACTCTGTGCAGCTCAAGGACAAAGGATTATGTCTTAATCAGTTTTGTATTCTGGCACTTAACATAGTATATGTGATATTATTGGGAGAAAAGAAAGGAATGACTAAAACCACACAAGATAATAGATATCTCTGAAGGGGCCTGCTTTGTTAAAAATCCAGATTTTTAGTTAATATATAAAAGCATAGTAAAAAGACACAATGGTTGAGCTGGAAGAATTGGGGAGGACAATTTATGTAGGCAATGGAGCCATCAAGGAAAGGGATGTTGGCTTCAGTGCAATGACCCACACAGACCAGAGGCAGAGTGGTTCCCACTGACTTCTAGTTTTTTTTCTGTCCCCATCAAATTCTCTCCTTCCCCTGGTGTCTTGCTCCTCACCTTTTGCCACTTCTCTGATGCTTGAGTGACCTGGAGCCATACTGACTCCTGTGTCTTGAAAGAGAAAAAGTGAAAGTGTTAGTCACTCAGTCATATCCAACTCTTTGTTGACCCCCATGGACAGTAGCCCTCCAGCCTCCTCTGTCCATGGGATCCTCCAGGCAAGAATACTGGAGTGGGTTGCCATTTCCTTCTCCAGGGGATCTTCCCTACCGGGATCAAACTCAGGTTTCCTGTATTGCAGGCAGATTCTTTACCATCTGAGCCAATCCTTTTAAAATCCCACGTTAATAGACTACAGTCCTCTTTACCCAGACTTTTTATTTCTTTCTTTCCAATCTGATTAGAGTCTGATCTTGCTGGCTCATGAGTCTGTCTGTCTTTCTGCCTTTCTCTTTCTCTTGTCATCTCGTTCCCTCCTTCTCCCCATTGATAGAGCATTTACTATGTACCAAGTGTGTTAAGAACCTACCTGCCAATGCAGAAGATGTAAGAGACTCTGATTCCATCCCTGGGTCGGGAAGATCCCTTGGAGGAGGAAAGGGCAACCCACTCCAGTATTTTTGCCAGGAGAATCCCATGACAGAGGAGCCTGGCAGGCTACAGTCCATGGGGTTGCAGAGTCCGAAACATGACAGAGACAACTCAGCACGCAGGCAAGCGTGTTCTAAGCACCAGATGAGGGCAGATGTAGAAGGGGGTGATCCACGGGTCGGGGAAGCCTCTCCTTGTATTGATTCCCACTTTCAGTTCCCATTATTGTTAGAGCCTGCCACACGCTTTACATATGTTGCTTCTTTGCGGCGGGAGTGGAGTGGGGGTGGTTTGGGGAAGGTTCACATGCATTTATTGTGCACGTTCTTTCTATTATTATTACATCAGCAAAGAGTTGGATACGACTGAGCAACTAATACCACGTCAGATCATCAGGCATTAGATCCCGAAGGCTGGGGACCCCTGACTTAGAGGGTCTCCTTCAGAAAAGGAAATTGTCTTGGATCACTGTGGGTGTCTTTCCCCTGGACCACAAGGGTGCATGTCTTCTGCCTAATCCCAAAATCCCTGGGCCTCTGGGCCTGGCTGGTGCTGGACACTGGGGCACTGATAGTGCTGCTTGGGACAGAGGCTCCTGTGATGGGTCAGGCATCATCTCCGACAGGACTCGCACACGCACCGCTTCTGTAGGAACTGGTTCTGAGAAACACTGGCTTTGGTGGGGTGGACCAATCAAAGCGCACCTTAGCTTCGGGTGGGGGTGGGGGCAGGGCCAGGGGAGTGGGCGGTTCTTAGAGAATGCAGGGGAAGTGGGGACTTCCTGTTGACAAGGCTTGGGGAGAGATATTTAAGCAACATAGGAGACTGGCGACCTTATTGCTTTTATTTTATATTTAAAATTTATTATTTATTTCACTTTTGGGCTGTGTTGGGTCTTGGTTGGGTTCGGGCTTTCTCTAGTTGCTGCAAGCAGGGACTACTCTCTGGTGGTGCGAGGGCTTCTCAGTGTGCTGGCTTCTCCTTGAAGCATGGGCTCTAGGGCAGGCAGGCTTCAGTGGCTGCAGCTCTCGGACTCCTGAGTGCATGCTCAGCAGTGGTGGTACGTGCGCTTAGCTGCCCAGCGGCATGTGGGACTTTCCCGGACCAGGGATCCAACTGGCATCCTGCATTGCAAGGCAGATGCTTAGTCACTGGACCACCAGGGAAGTCCCCTATTGCATTTAGAATTTAAGATGCAGGTCATAGAGGTTACATTTGGGATGAAAAAAAAAAAACATTGGGGCTTAAAAACCCTGAATTCTGTTCCCTCACTTCATTCTTACAGCACAGCTCTGCCCGCAGCACTTTTTTTTTTTAATGTTTAAAAAGCTGTCTTTCTCTCTCTTTTTTTTTTAATGAATTTATTTATTTTTTCTTGTTCAAAGTCAGCTTCTCTTTAGCATTCCACCTCCAGCTTCCGTGGGGTAGAGGAGAAAGTCCACTGTTGGCCCAGAGGTGCTTTACTTCATGCAATTCTCCTCAGTTTTCATACAAAACCTCTCCTCCTCTCTACCTTTTCTCTGCCTCTTTCCTGTTCTTAAGGACCAGTTCTCTTCTTTCTTAAAGTCTTCCCAAGGAATGACTTACAAATTGCAGATTCAGAAGCCAAACGCTTGTGTTTGCTAAAAAGATCTGTCGAAATAATTCCACATGTTTTGCAATTGTGCAGAAATGGGAACTCACAGTGGCTGGAATTCATTTAAAGTCGATTTGTAACACTAATTCTCCAAACCATCATTCTCTGATCTACTATTAAGATATCCTTTAAAGCCTTGGGGGACTGGAAGGATATAAATTTTAAGTGTATCACAAGGATATAAATTTGAAATACCAGTTCAATAAGATAAGTTGGACATATAAGTTGGATGTTTGGTTCGTTGATTATTTATTTATTTATGAATATTATGACTATATATGTAAAACATAATGAGTTTAGGATCCAGTAGGCATTTAACCCAGGTTCACAGTCTTAGTAAAATTTGCGGTAAGATTACTGTATAGTTCAGAAATAATACTAGTATCTTTGAAGTTGGTTAGTTTTTATTAGAAGAAATGAGGCTTCATCGAGCATGGTAGTATTTGTCATGAAGGCATAAAATTATATGAGCAGAAGACAAAAGTGAATTTTAAATATCTTATTTTAAATAGGATAAGAAGTCAGCTTACTTAAATATTTTCTGTACACATTATTAATCACAGTATTCAAAGCATAGGGGTATAAGGATTAATTTTTAAATTAAAGGGATAGTTTAAATATGCTAAATAAATAATGAACCTAATTAAATACACACTTACTGAAATCTATCCCTGTATTAGAATTTTTCTTTTGGAATTCAAAATGATGTGCAATTTCTGCAGAATCCAGTTTTAAAAATCATACTGTTGACATTAGATGCTGAAGAGTTATTTTATCATGTTTCACATTAAAATGTTGTTTTATATTGAAATAGAAACAAAACTAAATGGACATAGTAAGATCATTAACTATCTGCATTAACAAATATCACATTATTTTAAAGCAAAAATACTTCAAAAAATATTTGTTAAGGACATTAGGGATGAAATTCTCTGGCCCTTCATTGGTGGTAACATGGCTCCTTTTTTTTAAATATAACAGCTCAAAAAATAGAGGTTTTGAAGTAATTTCTATCATCTCCTGGAAGTAAAGTCTATATTAAAAGATAAATTGTGTAATGTTGACCTAATAGTTGGCAATATGTGATTAGGAGGCTGATATCAAAAGTAAGAAAGATAATCCATGCATAGTAGAATATGAAACATTTAGCAAAACTGCCACCTGCAATAACTTAGGAGTAAGATTCTATGCTCAAATAATTCAAATAAAATTCCTAGGGGAAGGTGAGTAAAAGACAAAGCGTTAGTGGTGGTGTGTCTTGGTTCTTATTTGTTGCATTTTGCAAGATAGTAAAGCTATCACAAACCTAGACAAAGTATTAGTGTACTAAAAAGCAGAGGCATCACTTTGCCATCAAAGGCCTGTATAGTCAAAGCTATGGTTTTTCCAGTAGTCATGTATGGATGTGAGAGTTGAACCATAAAGAAGGCTGAGCACCAAAGAACTCATGCTTTAAAACTGTGGTGCTGGAGAAGACTCTTGAGAGTCCCTTGGACTGCAAGGAGATCAAACTAGTCAGTCCTAAAGGAAATGACCTTGAATGTTCATGGGAAGGACTGCTGCTGAAGCTGAAGCTCCAATACTTTGGCCACCTGATGAGAAAAGCTGACTCACTGGAAAAGACCCTGATGCTTGGAAAGACTGAAGGCAGGAGGAAAAGGGGATGACAGAGGATGAGATTGTTGGATCGCACCACTGAATAAATGGACATGAGTTTGAGCAAGCCCTGGGAGATGGTAAAAGACAAGGAAGCCTGGCTTGCTGCAGTCCACTGAGTCACAGAGAGTTGAACACTACTCAGTAACTGCACAACAACAACCTTTCATAAGGAAATGGGGGGGGGGCAGACAATTATTTCAGTTCTCTAAGTCTTATGGATTTTTTTTATTCCAGATCATAGTTTTTTTTTTTTCCCCTAAATATCTTCTCTAAATACTTTAAAGGTACCTTGTCTATCTGGCTTAATCAGTTTCATATTCTAAAAGTTCTTTGGAGACACAGAGCAGATCTGGTGTATTTATTTGTTCTTTTATCTCCTCAATATATGTATATATTTACCTTTTATATTGTTTTTTACAAGAACAACATAAAATCAGTCTTTCCTTTCTTTGTCTCTTAACTATCTTGTTTTTGTTCAGTCCTTCAGNGTTTCATATTCTAAAAGTTCTTTGGAGACACAGAGCAGATCTGGTGTATTTATTTGTTCTTTTATCTCCTCAATATATGTATATATTTACCTTTTATATTGTTTTTTACAAGAACAACATAAAATCAGTCTTTCCTTTCTTTGTCTCTTAACTATCTTGTTTTTGTTCAGTCCTTCAGTCATATCTGACTCTCTGCGACCCCATGGACTGCAGCATGCCAGGCTTCCCTGTTCTTCACTATCTCCTGGAGTTTGCTCTAACTCATGTCCATTGAGTCAGTGTTGTCATCCAGCCATCTCATTCTCTTTCACCCCCTTCTCCTCCCACCCTCAATCTTTCCCAGCATCAGAGTCTTGTCCAATGAATTGGCTATTCACATTAGGTGCCCAAAGTGTTGAAGCTTCAGCTTCAGCATCAGCCCTTCCAATGAATATTCAGGGTTGATTTCCTTTAGGATTGACTGATTTGATCTCTTTGCAGTCCAAAGGACTCTTCAGAGTCTTCTTGAGCACCACAGTTCAATAACATCAATTCTGTGCATGCTAGAATATGAACCTGATTGAGCTAAACAATGTACCTCTAAAGTATTCAGAGAATGATACTTAAAATATATATATATATATGATCTGGAGTAAAAAATCCATGAGCCTTAGAGAACTGAAAAAACTGTGCCCTCCCACCCCCATTCACTTGCAAAAGTAGTGGGATAAAAAATTGTACTTTCAAAAGAAGTTGAAGTTTATATCTTTCAGTTATTGTAATGGGTACTTCATCTTGTTTGTAACCACTTGCTTATACCTGTCTTATATTTGAAATGTGAACTTAATTGGATTTTAAGCTTTTCCAGAGATCAAATTGCCAACATCCGTTGGATCATCAAAAAATATGAGAGTTCCAGAAAAATGTCTACTTCTACTCTATTGACTATGCCAAAGCCTTTGACTGTGTGGATCACAACAAATTGAAGAAAATTCTTAAAGAGACAGGAATACCAGACCACCTGACCTGCCTCCTGAAAAACTCTGTGCACAGGTCAAGAAGCAACAGTTAGAACTGGACATCGAACAGCAGGGTTCCAAATCAAGAAAGGAGTACGTCAAGGCTGTATATTGTCACCCTGCTTATTTAACTTATATGCAGGATACATCATGAGAAATGCTGGGCTGGAGGAAGCACAAGCTGGAATCAAGATTGCCAGGAGAAATATCAATAACCTCATATATGCAGATGACACCACCCTTATGGCAGAAAGTGAAGAAGAACTAAAGAGCCTCTTGATGAAAGTGAAAGAGGAGAGTGAAAAAGTTGGCTTAAAATTCAACAATCAGAAAACAAAGATCATGGCATCTGGTCCCATCACTTCAGGGCAAATTGGGGGGAAACAATGAGAGACTTTATTTTTGGGGGCTCCAAAATCACTGCAGATGGTGACTGCAGCCATGAAATTAAAAGATGCTTGCTCCTTGGAAGGAAAGCTATGGCCAACCTAGACAGCATATTAAAAAGCAGAGACATAATTTTGCCCACAAAAGTCCATCTAGTCAAAACTGTGGTTTTTCCAGTAGTCATGTATGGATGTGAGAGTTGGACTATAAAGAAAGCTGAGTGCTGAGGAATTGATGCTTTTGAACTGTGGTATTGGAGAAGACTCTTGAGAGTCCCTTGGACAGCAAGAAGATCCAACCAGTCAATCCTAAAGGAAATCAGTCCTAAACCGTCATTGAAGGACTGATGTTGAAGCTGAAACTCCAATACTTCGGCCACCTGATGCAAAGAGCTGACTTTTTGGAAAAGATCCCAATGCTGGGAAAGATTGAAGGTGGGAGGAGAAGGGGATGACAGAGGATGAGATGGTTGGATGGCATCGCTGAATCAGTGGACCTGAGTTTGAGTAAGCTTCGGGAGTTGGTGAAGGACAGGGACACCTGGCATGCTGCAGTCCATGGGGGCCGCAAAGAGTCAGACATGACAGTGACTGGACTGAACTGAAGTTTTTCCGTCACTCCAAAGGAAGTGGGGTCCTCTGATGGGCTTGTGTTCACCTTGCCCAGGACAGATCTACATACACTCCAGCTTAATGATGCAACTCTGAATGCTGTCACCTTGAATTAGTGGAGTATGAGGTATATTGATACCATCCAGGTCCTAGATGGGAGTTACACCCAATCAGCCACAACAGTGATGCTGCAACCTGTGACCTTGGTTCCCTGACTCTCTCCAAGAATCCTCAAAATGACGACAACAAGAAGAACACATCTGGGGGTGGTCAAGGCAGAGAAGGACTGATCAATTCAGAGATACAGTTTGTATATCATGTTACCACCTTTTTAGCTTGCTTACTCATTTAGACTTTTGAGGAAACTAATGCTGGAATTTATAAATGTTTAACTATGTGGTTGTGTGGTTTCTTGAGTGTATACTGTTCCTTAAAAAACTGGATGTTTGCTATAACCCAAGTAAAATAGAAATTGAAACTGAAGTTGGAAACTCAATTTCAACTAAGGGCATATTCTGTAATTCCCATTTTGGCTGTGGCTGAGATGTATAATGGAAACAACAGGGACCTTTCAGAGATGGTGCCAGGGGTCACAGAGAACAAAGGAATAAGAAGTTTTCCCCGGAGATCAGAGTAAGGCTCTAATCAAAAAAACCCCTCTAACTCCCAGTGGAGGAGGTCTTGGCCACATCTGCTTAGTGTGATTTCAGAATTACTGGGCTCAGTGACTGCCAGGATCCTCCCATCCTTCCCTTTCTAACTGGGAGTATTTGTGTGGTTACCCTGTTCCTCTCCTACTGTTATATCCTGGGTATGTTGGCAGAAGTGGTTGCAAATAATTTGCATTTTTATTCATCTTTAAGACAAGAGGATCAGTTCTGGATCAGACAACTCCATAAAACCTGGAGATCTGAACTTAGACCTGGGTGTAGTGAATAAATGAATCTTTGGAGATGGGCTAAGTACATTCTCTGTGTGTTAAGAAGGGAACTGAGATACTTTTGGGAACCACAAGGGTAGACTATTGCATAAACATCGACTGCTCGCCAAATACCACTGTGCTCACACACATTATTCACTTCTGTTTGACACAGGTGGGGCCATGTGACTTGTTCTGGCCAGCGGGCTGTGAGCAGAAAATAAGTGTGTTCCTTGTTCTTCCTGACTGTGCCAATTCCTCACCTGGCCCTTCAGTGACTACACAGAACAGAGCTCCGCTTTTCCCCGGCCCCGAAACCCATGTCAACAAAGAAGACACTGTCATGGAAGCCACTGGCGGTGCAGAGTTAATTTGCATTACCTAGCCTATCCTGACTAAAACAAACTTGAAAACTTCAAAACTGGCCTGCATATGAGATAGTAAAAATAAGTGACACTCTCTTATGATAATATATTAAGATGTACAGCACAAAGCATACATAAGGAGAGCACGTAAGGAGAATGAATTATTCTCATGGCTAAGGAAAATATTTTTACTTTTGCAATTTGATCTTAATCCTTACTCCTTACCGAGTCCTTAAACATCTAATTGTCTCAGTTCAGTTCAGTCGCTCAGTTGTGTCCAACTGTTTGTGACCCCATGAATCGCAGCACACCAGGCCTCCCTATCCATCACCAACTCCCGGAGTTCACTCAGACTCACATCCGTCGAGTCGGTGATGCCATCCAGCTATCTCATCCTGTCATTCCTTTCTCCTCCTTCCCTCAATCCCTCCCAGCATCAGAGTCTTTTCCAATGAGTCAACTCTTCGCATGAGGTGGCCAAAGTATTGGAGTTTCAGCCTCAGCACCATTCCGTCCAAAGAACACCCAGGACTGATCTCCTTAGAAATGTGCTATTTTACCATTGTAATATCATCTTAACATCACTCTTATACATACTGATGTTTCTCTGAGTATTATCCTGCCTGCCTGGACTCTCAGACTTCAGTGCACTCCCACATGGAAACAGCTTTCGAATGTAACCAGCCATCCAACAGCAAGCCTCTTCCCCTTAACCAAACCTAGACCACAGCAAATCCAACATTAACAGGGTCCTTTAAGACAGTGCTGGTGGCTCAGATGGTAAAGAGTCTGCCTGCAGTGCGGGCTACCTGGGTTCAATCCCTGGGTTGGGAAGAGATCCTGGAGAAGGAAACAGCTACCTACTCCAGTATTCTGGCCTGGAGAATTCCATGGACAGAGAAGCCTGGTAGTCTACAGTTCATGGGGTCGCAAGAAGTCAGACATGACACAGCAACTTTCACTTCACTTTAAGGCAGCGCATAAATGAGTAACTGATTTGGCAATGTCATGTATGAGGTCAAGGACCATGAAAGATGCTTATGAGCAGATAAGCAAACTAGACTTGAACCCAGGAGGGCAGGGAGGGATCCTGCAAACAAATATTTAGGCAGCTGAGAGATCTGAGGAGCTGAAAGGGAGGGTGAGCAGAACGTGCAGTGTATCAGGACAATTTCAATCAGTGTGACTAAAGAAAACAAACCCATCACAGAAGCCTCTGATTAGCAGTTATTAAGCGAAATCTTGAGCAAAGATAATTTGGATCCTGGAAACAAAAAGATCCAACACAACGAAGACATATCTACTCAGGAAAGGGCAGTTGTTCTTATAAAGAAATTTTAAGTGTAGAATGGTATTATCATAAGCATGGCATAAACACAAGGATAATACCCTTAAGTATAAAGTAAAATGGTACCCTTTCCCTGGCACTTTGGGAAGAAGTTAATCTTGTAATATAGTGAATTTGTCTATTCCAGTAATAAATAAGGGCTTCCCTGGTAGCTCATTGGTAAAGAATCTAATTGCAATGCAGGAGACCACCTGCCACGCAGGACATGCAGGTTCAACCTCTGGGTAGGAAAGATCCTCTGGAGAAGGAAATGGCAACCCACTCCAGTATTCTTGCCTGGGAAATCCCATGGACAGAGGAGACTGCCAGGCTATAGTCCATGGGATCACAAAAGAGTCAGACATGACTTAGTGACTAAACAGCAACAATTATAAACAGGTTTTTAAAAAACAATAAAACACATTTTTTTCCACTCTGATCAGTGCAAGGAAAATTTAAAACTGTTTTTAAAACTTTCATAATAAAAGACTATAAGGTTTTGTGGTTACTTTGCCCCATCTCTGTGGGCCCTATTACTCAGTCAGGCAGATGTACTCTGGCTTTATGATTCACCCTCTTATAAGTGGGGAGAATTTTCTTCTAAAGATTTCTCAGGAGTAAGAGGCGTCGCGCGGTGACACTTTGGCCCGACGCCGATGGCCTCTCTGTGGCTCCCGGAGGACCCAGAGAGTGTTAGAGGCTCCTACTTCTTCACAGAGCCCTAAAAGCAAAAAAAATAAAAAATAAAAAAATAAAAATTTCTCAGGAAAGGGAGTACACACAAACTCGCACATATGATTTTGTTTCTACAAATACAAATAAAACTTGGCAAGGTTATCACCAATATCATTCAAAAGTCACAATTGATAGTGGGGAAAAAAATAAAAAACCTGAAAGAGAACACCATCTGAGCAAAGGTAAACAAATCATCTGAAACTCTGAAAAAGTCTTACGTCATAGGCTAACTAAATACTTAGGTCTTGGCTTATATTTCCATTAGTGGTTATAAAACAGATGAAAGAAGGAAGAGAAGCAGGATAGTTAACATTAGCATTGCAGAAGAAAGGAAAGTCCAGAAAGCTTTTAAAAAGATCACAGTCAAGAAGAAGTGAACAGTATTTGACTGCAAATTAATTAGAGAAAACGTTTTTCTCTTAAAAGTTTCCATTTGGTGCTAGTTTGCATGTCATGTCCATGATTAACTAGACCTTTGAAAGATGTCCCTTTGATTGAACTAATATGTGATCAAAACTCAGCAACAACCTCAGATCATTTTGCTGTACTATATCTTTCTGGATAACTTCCTATACGAAATTCATAGCTCTATAAACTTTAAAAGCATATCTGTATGTAGGGGTTATGTAATTCATTCATTTTTCTATTCTTCAAATATTTATTGAACTTCTGTGACATTCTGGCATACTTCTAGATGGTTGGGAAGCAGTGGTGAACAAGACAAATTTTCTACCACATGGTGCTTATATTCTATCGGAAAGAGAGATATTAAACAGAGAAGTAAATAAATGTTATGCCCAGAGTTGGAAGAATTCTGACTATTTTAAATCTCTGTGAAATATATGATTAAAAAGATAGCATTAAAATATTTAATGTTTCTTTTCTTTTTTTTTTTTTTAGTAAATATGAAAACTGTTTCATGGGGTTACTGTATTTGGTATTGCTTCTTTTTAACTTACCATTTTGCAAGTATGTTTCTTTGTCTATAGTAGTGTTCAAAAATACCTTTTTAATAGCTTCAAACATAATAGGCTATATACAAAAATGTGATGCTTTCATTATTTTTGACAGTTTCTATGATCATAAACTAAATCCTTATCTGCATAAATCCTTATCTACATATCTGATTATATCCCCAGGATAAGGTGCATAAAGTAGAATCATTGGGTCTAAACGTATATATATTTTATGACACAAGGTATGTTTGAAAATAGATTTATAGAAAGGTGGCACTTCCTCATCATTATCTCAACAATATGAGATATTGAGTAGACTTAAACCCTCAGGCAAAATGACACCATTTTAAATTACATATCTGTGTTTATAAGAGAGGTTGATGGAAAAAAAATAGATTTATAGTGCATTTACCTTTCTTTAGTGAATTTCTTGTCATATGTTTGTCCTCCTTTTTAATCTTAGACTAATAGTGTATTTCTTTTGATATGTGAGTTATTTTATGGATGAAACATATATTTGTTGCAATTTTTCCAAGTGGTCATTTATATTTACTTTGTTATGATATTTTTACATTCAAAAGTATTCTTATGCACTCAAACTTATTGCCCTTTTTTCTTTATGATTCCTTCTGTTCCTCTGGTGCTTAGAACGCCTTCTTTATCCTGAAGTCAGTAAATATATTTCTTATGTCCTTCCAGCTTTTTCTAAATTATTATTAAATTTTACTTTCTTATTCAGCTCTTTAGGTGGAATTAATTTGGTACGATGGGACTTTAATTTGAATCTTTTCCAAATCGTTCATTTCTTACCACAATTTGTTAATGAAATAATCCATCCTTTTCCCCATAGGTTTGTGGTACTTTTTCATCTGTTACATTTATACACACACACACAGAGTCTCTTTCAGCGTTTGCATTAATTTGTTTAAAAGGTTCTGTTTTTAAGGTTTTGTGTATGGAAGTGGGTGGGAGTGATTAATGGTAAGTACTTTTTGTCCCACAGGTTATAAAATTGCAATAATTCTCCGTATTGTCTTGACAGAACCTCGGGGGAGAGCAAGGGTGCGGAGGCATTTAGGACCCAGGGGAAAGCCAAGCTCCGTATAGAAGGACAGAGTCTCGGGCGCACACGCCTCCTACCAAAAATCACAGCCCCTTGGAGTCGGGGCTCTCATTCACAGCTTTCTAGAGAAATCTGAGACCGAACCTGCCAGAATAGGGGATCTGACCCACTCAGCTCAGCACCGAGGACACCTGCAGAAACACATTACCAAAGCAAGGCTGGGCGGCCGTGTGAAGGTATTTGTTGCCTTTTTTCTCTCTTCTGTATTTGCAGCGCTTCCCCGCCTTTCCCCGCTGCTGCGATACCATGGCTGCGGCGTTTCAGCACTTCTGTGCGTGGACAGCTCCCACCTGCAATCCCTCTGCACACCATCCCTCTCGCACCCCACTCTCACCGCCTCCGTGGTCCATCCTCCTCCCGGCGCCCGCTCAGCCTGCGCTCCTTACACCATCAGCACCCCCATCTCCACCATCACCGTCATGATCTCCACCATCACCAGCGCCGTAACTACCGTCAACACAACTGTGTCTTGTCACTTAGACAAAGCCGGAGGTCCGCAGGATAAAGGAAAAGAGCCCAAGTTTTCAGGCATGGAAAGCAAAGTTCAGGTAGACTGCAGCCCTGAAAACAAAGAGAGACGCCTGCTTGAGAGAAAGGGAAAGTGAAGACAGGAGAGAGAGCCCCCAGGCAGGGGGACAGATGGGGTACTTGCCAGACACCAGCAGTTAGCCAGCTGCCTTTCAGCAGATTAGGGACTGTTTAGTTCAGGAAATTAACATGGCCTGAGGTATAGTATTATTCTGGTGAAATAGATGTATACACTCAATCCGAGTTTCTGGTTTTCCAATGGAGAACCACCAGGAAGCAGGGTGGGGGTGACTGATGACTCACATTCACCCACATGCCGGTTTTCTTCCTAAGCGTTTATGGCAGAAACTCCAGAATTAAGTTTTTTTTTTTTTTTTTAACTAAAATGTCTTGTAAAATGGAGATCCCAAAGGTTAACTCTGTGGCTAGAATGAAAATTAAAATGATGATGATGATGACGATAACCTAACAAATAGGGCTTTTGTTGGAAAGTGTTATTTGTCCAAATGTCTCTTTCTGTCTACTTATTTAATTTCAATTTTCTGATCTTAAACCCCTTTTTGAAGCAGAGAAGATAGATCCTTTGCCCAAATGGCCAAAGTGGTAATGATATTCAGAACAGATGGTCTGGCTTTGTTCATCCTAGTCAAGGACCGAATCAGATTTGAAAGGCGAGATTTTTGTGTGCTTTCTCAGTAATCAGGTGATAACACAATTTTCCTATAATAGTAAAGGGTAATAAATAGACTGAAAAAAATTTAAAAGGCATTTTATGTAACTGTGTTCTACCAGGTTCTGCTTTTAGAGTGCTAAGATTTTCTTTCTCAGCTGAAAGGAAGTTGGGGTCTTCAGATATCTTGAAGGTCCAAACCCAAGTCCTACCTAGCACCTCTTTGATTTAACCGGGTTCATCTGTTTTATAAGAGCCAATAAATCTCAGAAAATAAGTACCTGAGCCTGTCACAAATAAAAAATCTTTTGATGGTTACTCATTTAATTAGTTATTACTGACCAGTAAAATGTTGGGTTTTTAAAGCAAATTGTTTTTCATAATATCAACATCTTTATTAAAAATGAGATGGATCATATTTGCATATGGGAATAATGTCAGTCACATGTAACAACCAAGTTTAAAGCAGAGCACAGTAAATGTTGATTAAAAATTGCCCCTATACATTTATTCTGTCTCTTTAAAAAGAAAAAGAAGCAAGTCTTGTCTAAATCAGCTTGCTCATCATCAGAGGCACTGTAAAACAAACGAACAAACAAAAAATCCTCAGAAACAAGTATCTATCTGCTGGAAGAAGTTTTGAGGAAAAATTCATACCAAATACTCTTCTTGAATGAGGAATAGTAGTATTTTGTCAAAAGCTGTCTACTGCTGTGAATTAATTCTATCTGCGTCTAAAATGGACTCACTTTTGAACTCAAATGAAGAAAACTAGCAAAAATATCTGGGGAAATGGATTTTAGGGAAGAAGAAAATCTGGTCATCCGTTATTGTCCTTAAATTGGTAATCTCCACAGTAAACTGGACCCCTCAAGGCCCCAAGCAACCAGATTCTTAAAACTCCTTCCCTTCCCTTATCTTTCTGCAAAGAATGGTTCCACTCAGGCAGTTTTAAAAAGTGTACTTATTGCCAGTTCTAGCTGCTTTGAACCAGAAACTCAGGCCAGGAATGGACTGTCTTCAATGCTAATTCTTCGTGTATCTAATACAATTTCCTGAGGCTGGGGAAATTGCAAAACAATGCTGCTTCAGTGAGATTTACAGGCATCTGCCTCAGAAGTGATGCCTTTCTTTGACTAAATATTATACCATTTATTAATTTTTATGGAGTACCACTATCCTGGCTTCTCCCTTCTTTTCTATTAAGTGCTACTTTGCTTTTTTTCACATTTCAATAACAGAACTTTCTCATTTATATGATGGATTTAAAGGTGAACAGAAAACATGTTTTCCAGCAAAGTGGCACCATACATTTTGCAGACATGTTCACAGAGAGGTGTATCCTATTAGTCATGGAATATAAACCTGGAAGGGGCTTCAGTTCCCCAAAAGGGGTACCTAGAACTCTTCAGAATGGTGTCTGCTCATTTCTGCAGGCTTTACAAAGGGACACCTTTGTAGCCTTGAGAAGTCTCCTAATGATTTTACGTGTTTCTCCAGCAGAGCCATCCTTAGTAAATGGATCCATGCTGACTTGGATATTCTCTGCTTTCCTGTTACACAATGACCCAGACGAGGTAACATAGATGAATGTGTTTACAAAATATGAAGTATAGCCACATGCAGTCAGCTCAGAAATACTCCTCAAGCCAACAGGGATCTTCTCCCCCATTACATTTTTCTCCGAGTTTTGGATTCTTTTCATTATTATTCATTTTATCCAGGTTTTACAGGAGTAAGTTTCAGAAGATTCACAGTATGAATGACTCTAAAACTGTAGCCTGTAATGTCAGCCCCAAGTGTTACATTTCTCTAGAGAAAACTGCTTAATTTTCAATCCAAGTTTTTCTTAGCTGAATGGAAGTTTATCTTCTCTGGCTTGAAACTTCATGGATATGGGAATCAACTGGTCACTCTCCTCTCCACAAAACAGCTTTCATTTGTTCAGCTAATAAGTTTATTATTTTTCACTCCATCTGCGGACTTCCACAGCTCTTTAGTATGTTGTCTCTTCCCCTTTATAGACCCATTATCAGGTGAAAATGTCTGTGTGGGAGGCTAGTTTTCTCTGAGCTTTTCTTCTTCCTGACTTCTGAACCAGTAGGAATTTCCCCATATGTGTTTGAGATGATCTTTTGTCTTCTGGACTCTTTTAGCGAAATCCTCACTTTGTAGATACTGTGCAGACCACTTTCTCCATCTCTTCTCCCTAAGATTGTGCTGTGTGCTGTGCTTAGTCGCTCAGTCATGTCCGACCCTTTGCAACCCCACGGAACACAGCCTGCCAGGTTCCTCTGTCCATGGGGATTCTCCAGGCAAGAGCACTGGAGTGGGTTGCCATGCCCTCCTCCAGGGGATCTTCCCAACCCAGGGATCAAACATTGCTCAAACATCTTTCATAAAGTTCCATACCTGTATCTGTGTCAAGTACATAGTGAATGCAGTGTTCACTATTTTGTAGCTCTAGAGGAAATAAGAGGGGATTTGTGGCAGCTGGGGATGCCAATCCCAGGCTCTGTAATTAAAAGGCCTCTTGTTTTATGTGTGGGCTTTCCAGGCAGCTCAGCAGTAAAGAATCCACCTGCAAAGCATGAGATGAGTTCAATCCCTGGGTCAGGAAGATCTCCTGGAGAAGGAAATGGCAACTCATTCCAGTATTCTTGCCTGGGAAATCCCATGGATAGAGGCACCTGGTGAGCTATAGCCCATGGGGTTGCAAACAGTTGGATGTGACTGAGCACACACACACACCACAAACAGCCACTACTTCAGTTAAAAACTTTTCTATCTAACACAATAAAGAGGCTGAAAAACCTCATTTCTTCTTTACATACTGTCTTTCCCTTTAACTCCTTGTACTACTTGCTCCAAGGCAAACTAAAAGGATAACAATTTTATAGATTGTCCTAGAACAGGACACCATCTTTTGTGAAGCATGTTCACTTCATCTGAGTCCCAGTCTATTCTACTTCTGCTCCGGCATCTATTTTGGGTAAAAGTTCAGGACACAGAGTCAAACCCGACTGAGTGACTTTCCCTTTCACTTCTCAGCATCTCTACTCTGATAGAACTCATTCCCATTGACTTTTATTTTTTCTTAAGAGCAAGACCAAATGGGACAGATGACTGTGTGCTTAGTTGCTATTTTAAAGGGAACCAAGAGAGTCTATATAAGGAATATTTATGTGGCAAGGGTAAGCCCTGAGGTAGGACTGAGCTAAAGGTGATAGAAAGTTGACCATAAGCCAGGGGCTAAATTCTAGCCATACTACACTTTCAGATGATTAAAGGTCTCCCCTTTACCCTTCCAGATGACTTGCCTGCCCCCGGTACAGATAGCTCTTTTCTGCAAGTTGGTGAATGTTTGATAGAGAGTCAATGGACTGGTGTCCAATTTATTACTCACAGGGCTTGTGTTCCTTTACAATTACTTATGCAGACAAGTCCTACAAGCACTAATGTATGTGTTAGTCTCTCAGTCATGTCCAACTCTTTGTGACCCTGTGGACTGTAGTCTGCCAGGCTCCTCTGTCCAAGGAATTCTCCAAGCAAGAATACTGGAGTGGATTGCCATTCCCTTCTCCAGGGGATCTTCCCAACTCAGGGATAGAACTGAGGTCTCCTGCATTGCAGGCAGATTCTTTACCATCCGAGCCACTAGGGAAACCTAATGGTCAGTCTGAAATTCATCATTTGGAAATAAGACTCCTTTGGTCAGCACCATCGAATGTTGTAATCAACCAACTGCTGAGATTTAAATATAGGCTCCACTGGCAGTAAGGAAGCATATTATCTTTCAGGAAAGATTTCATATAGAATTGTACTTGAAAAAAGATTTTGCTCACTGTGACTTTTGATTTTGGTTTTGATCTATCAGCCAGATCTATTTTTATGTCATTCAGTATAAAAATTCCTTTTAGCATTCCTAGGGGGAAATGCATATTCCATGGAAAAAGTAGAAGTGAGAATTTAGAAAGGTGAAGAGCCATAAGTGTTCACCTAATTCAATACATATTAAAAATTCTGAAACATATCTTTCACATTTATTGATGGCTGAGGTAGTTAATTAGACTTTCAAGTGGAAAGTTTTGTCACTGAGGTTCATTCTTCATCTTTTTCTTAGAAGAGAAACTCACGAAACAAATATAGGTATCGTTTCTAACTTTACATTTGTATTAATTTAAAGCTATGTGTACTTAAAATTGTTCTTTGTAATACCTAGAACACACAGAAGCAATAGACATTTAATGTACTGTTCATTATTATTGATGTTCTCATATTTCAAATAATATTTAGAATTTATAGATTTCATTTTTCTGGTCATGACAACAGCATACTGTTTCTTCCTGAATTTGGCCAATTGTGGTCAAATTCCCAAATTCTTCCCAATTTGGCCACATCCCTTAATCGTTCTTCCTGAGGATGGATGGGGTGTAGGTCTGTGCCTGTTGTGCGAATGAATCTGAGAGCGTTAGCACCCAAGCTGGTATAGAAAAGGCACCTTTTCTGAGTCAGGGTTGGACAGTGAACAGAACATGATCTTCAAGTCAGGAAGGCTTGGGGGAGTCTTTGTTCTTCCATCTATACTTACTCTATCTAAACCTCAGATTTACCCTTTTATCTGGTGAGTAATAATCTAGGTTTAAAGGCTGGTGTGGAGATTAGACCACATAATATCCAAGTCCAAGGTATGTAACAAATAGTCAACAAATGTTTGTTTCTTCCCTCAGTTTGAACACTAGCTCACTGTCTGACTTAATGCCTGGTGTTAGGTGTTCTAGGCTCAGTATCTTTTTATTTTCTTGGACACGCTAAAAGTGTGGTAGCAACAAGAATATTACAGTAAATGTAAACCAGAGCTTTTCATTTTCAAAACACTTTTACCTACATCATTTCACATGGTTCTTAGAATCTCTCAGGGAATTATCTTTATTCCACCTATTGTGCGATTGTTGTAATGATGAAAAAAGATCAGTGATGTAAAATGCTTTGAAATAATACTTATGCATATGTACATATTTGTAGATAAGACATGGTTATTATTATTCTGATTGTTTCTACTATATTTAATGGATGTTTCTAAAGATAATGAAATAAGTGAGAATAATAGATCTTGAAATAGATTTTATTTAAATTATTATACTTTCTGAAATGATTTTCCACCTAGATTCCTTGGTGCATAAAGACTAGGGTATGTGTTTACAAGTGTGTTTATGGGCAAATACACTTTCTTAAACTGAATTCTGTATGAGGAAATATACAGATATATTTTTTTATAATGGAAATTTGAGATGCAGTATAAATCTGGAATCTATGGATGCCATGATTTAAAATATCATCATACGGAGACTCTCCTTTTCTCCTCCTCATACAAAAATACCACTATCTGAATTTCTAGCTTGTTAGAAAAAGCATGGATTAGAAATGGAAGTAAACTCCTACCATGGGCTCCTCAGAGACTGTACTGAGCTACTTTTCATGTATCTGGAACAATCTCTAAACAAAAGAATCATTTAGGACCCAACCAGAAGTGGAAGAGGAGTTTCTGAGGCTCACAGGAACCCACCAAAATTGTCCCTTTGGGGTTATCAAGCACATTTCAATACCCGGGCCATGCTTGGGCGTCTACTAGGCATGCCAAAGTATCAGTCCTTCAAACAGAGTGTCAAGGTTTCTGACTTGTCATTCCCAGTGTCAAGCCCTAGCAACATACATAAAGAAAGCAAAAATCAATGATGGCTTGAAAAGTCACAAATAGCTAGATTTTAAATAGTCCATCTGCCAATGAAATATGAGGACAAGATGGTAACCGCACATTTGTAAACTCGGATGCTAGGCTACCTGAAACTGTCTATTAACCCCTTAGGCCCATTTAAGCTTATAGAAGAGTAAGGCTGGAAGGAATTTCAGGAAAGGAGAGCAAGGTTCTGAGAGGGACGGTAACTAGCTGAAGGTGACATAGGTCTTAAGTAGTAAATATTAGAACCTCTCTGCTGTAGGTGAGGATAGAAGAGCACCACAGTAAGGAGCATAGGATTTTAGAAATATAAGCTTGAACCCAGTTCTGCTTCTTGGTAACTGTGTAACTCTAGGAAGGTCATTTACCATCTTCTGTGCCTATTTCTTCATCTGAAAAGTGGGGACAATAGTATACTCATCTCATAGAATTGAGCTAGTAAATTCCCAGGTGGCATTAGTGGTAAAGAACATGCCTGCCAATACAGGAGACATAAGAGACACGGGTTCCATGGATCCTTGTGTTGGGACGATCCCCTGGAGGAGGAAACACAACCCACTCCAGTATTCTTGCCTGGAGAATTGCATGGACAGAGGAGCCTGATGGGCTACAGTCCATGGGGTGGCAAAGAGTTGGACACCACAGAAACGAATTAGCAGACAACACAAGAATTAAATAATATACCATGTAAAAAATTAGAGTATGCAAGTGCCTGGGGCATAACAAACACAGTGATAATAAATACCAAATTAAAGCAATTCTTATTATACCACCAGGACAGAAACCACTCTGACTTCTTCAGGTGATATCAAGTCCAATGTGTTCTTTATACTTGTTTGACCAACTCAGAAACATTGAATGAGAACCAAATCCTTCATGTGAACAAAAAATATCACAATTAAAAATGCTATATCTAAAGAACATTCTTGTATAGCACAGTATTTTTAGTGCCTTGAATATTATTGATGGAAGCTATTATTTAAGTAGAAGTCTATTCAGATTTCTGAAATGAAGGATTTGACTTTAATGGAAAATGTCTATTTCATCCTAAGCATGAAAACCGGTGACCCTGGCTTGGGCACTCTCTCCAGCAACTCTCACTGTATGCTGAGCACAGAATAAAGATATAGAGTGAAGCAAATTTATTTCAGAGATTATAGATCGGAGGCATAACTATGTGTGGATGTGGGCCATGAAAAATGCAGCTTCAACTCTCCCCCTGAACCCACTGTAATTTATCTTGGAAACGTTGTTGAGTTCCCTGAACTGTAAGGTAAGGAAGTTGCTCCCAGCAGCTTTAAATATTCTGTCAGGGACCAGCCTTTGCTATGCCTTGTACTCTGAGCACATTGTGCCAAGGTTGGAACCCTGAACCTCACCCAGAATGCTTCAAAGAGGCAAAGATCTGAAGCACAGTGTGCCTAGGCTAACTTCTTCTAGAAACAAATTACTTTGTGTATAAGGAGGGAAATGAAGGCAGCTGCAACACCTTTAAGGAAAACATTCCTAGAGGTACTGAAACAGAAGGGGAAACCACTTATTCACTCAGTGAACCAACATTGTGACTACTTTATGCATTTGTTCTATATGGATGTACACATACGGCACCTACTTAGTGCGGGCACTGTCCCAGACACTAAGGATAGGCAGTGAACACAATGAAGAGTCTCTGCGCATGGCACAGACCCTCTGTGTGTCAGAGACTGTGCTAGGGAAACACAAATGAGTAAGATCAGGTAATTAAGGAGATTTTGGGTGAGGAGTTCAGAGTAAGGAGGGATAGGGAAAACGTGATAAAATGTCATTTTGGTAAGGGTGAGGGGACTACACATGATCTCTGAAGATGAGAGAGAGTTTCTGGGTGGTGACTCCTTCAGTGATGACTCCTTAAGGGTAAGAGGAGTCAGTCAGTGGTTGTTCTAGACAGAGGGAGCAACTTTTTCCAAGGCCCAGGGGTGAGAGAAGAGACCGCAAGTGTGTTGGTGTGGCAGCATGGATAGGGGCGGATCTGGGGACACAGATGGGGGCCAGAGTCTCGGAAACCAGGTCCACATCCCAGGGTTTTATATTTCATCCTAGAACAACTGGAAGCTATTGATTGATGTTGGTCAAGGAGTGACATGGGGGGCTGGGATGAATTGGGAGATTGAGATTGACATATGTACACTACTGACACTATGTATAAAATAGATAACTCATGAGAACCTGCCACACAGCTCAGGGAACCCTACTCAGTGATCCGGAGTGACCTAAATGAGAAGGAAATCCCCAAAAAGGGGATATATGAATACATAGAGCTGGTTGACTTTGCTATACAGTAGAACAGTAACATAACTTTGTAAAGCAGCTATACTTCCATAAAAATTAATTTTAAAAAAGGAGTCACATGAAAAGATTTCAATTTTAATACAAAGAACAGACAAGGGAAAGTCAAGGTTGGCAGCAAGGATACCATCGAGAGGATATTGCAGGACTAAACAGATGAGTGGTGATGTGGTCTAAACAAAGACCATGAAAATGGATGGAAAGAATTGGCAAGATCTGAGAAATATTATGGAAGTGATTGCCTGAATGTGGGCAGTAAGGGAGGGGATGGAATAATAGTTGACGCCCAGGCTTCCAGCCTGGGAAATGACACAGATGATGTCAGTCAGTCAGAGGGGGAGGTGGAAGAGCAGATTCAGGATGAGGAACTCTGATGAATTCCGTTTTGAACATATTGAGTGTGTGGGGCCTAGGGGACATCTAAGTGGGGGTGTTCAGTAAGCAGCTGGATATATAAGTACACCTGAGCATCAGGAGAGAGCTCTGGACTGAAGTCACCCACGTGTAGGTGGTTAAATCATGCTTGGACCCTGGAAAAGAATACATAGAAGTGGTGAGCGCATAAGAAGATGGAGCAGGAATGGACAGAGGTTGGGAGAAAAATAGGGTACATGGAATTACAGAAAAGAGTGGGGAAATAGTTTTAAGAAGTCATCAACATCAAATGCTAATGGGGTCACCCATACATAAATGGATGGTGAAATTTGTCCACTGGCAGTAGCGACAGAAAGGTCATGCACTAGTAGAGGGACCATCTGGGTTTGCTTGGCACTGTCCCCAGTTCTGCTTGTTGTCCCAGTATCATTGTTGTTAGCGCCTCCTGGTGTCTAAATTTGGATAATAAACTATATGATCATCTCAGCCACTGGTTGGTGAGAGCCAAGGTAGATTTCAGTGGGTATGCTGTGTGCTTAGTCGCTCAGTCGTGTCCAACTCTGTGCAACTCCATGGACTGTAGCCTGCCAGAATCTCTGTCCACGGGGATTTTCCAGGAAAGAATACTGGAGTGGGTTGCCATTTCCTCCTCCAGGGGATCTTCCCAAACCAGGAATCAAACCCAGGTCTCCCGCATTGCAGGTGGATTCTTTACCATCTGAGCCACCGGGGAAGCACACAGTGGGTATCAAGGTGAATTTGAAGAAGTGAAGTTGCTCAGTTGTGTCCAACTCTTTGTGACTCCACGGACTGTAACCTACCAGGCTCCTCCATCCATGGGATTTTCCAGGCAAGAATATTGGAGTTGGTTGCCATTTCCTTCTCCAGGAGATCTTCCTGACCCAGGGACTGAACCTGGGTCTCCCGCATTATAGGCAGACACTTTATCGTCTGAGCCACCAGGGAAGTCCAGGGAGGAATTTGAAGAGGGAGACATCAAACAAGGGAACTTTTTGAAAGAGTGTGGTGAGGTTGTTAAAGAAGAAATTTTAACATCAGATGGACATTGAACTAGATGGATTTTAAACATTCTTCCAATCCTGGGACTAGTTCATAGAGCACTATATTCCTTTACTATCTTCAGTTTTGGAATCAGTGAGAATAAGGACTTTGTTATACTTATTTTCTCATTTTCAGAGCTAAATGCTACGTTTTACAAATTACTTTGCAAAGCCAACATTTTATAAATAAAACTTTTACTATTCTACATTCATTCTTGAAAATGAATACTAATTATCTGAACCCATTTTCATCTATCACAAAGGCAATATAAAGCAGAAATGTGTGAAGTGATTATCTCCCTATAGAAATTACAGCTAGTCCTAAATTAAGTTGAAAGAATCATTTTATCTTTAAAATTATTTTGTATGATAAAGTGTTAATAATTATGTTGTAAGTAAATGTTCTGCCTCTTATTGCAAATACTGTTTGATCTAGGAAAGCTAGGGGAAAAAAATACATGCCTCCAAGTTTTTTTAAAACTAATATCTCTTCTGATTTTTGGTACTTCTAGGTTAGCCCAAACTGATGTCTGAGAGAGCTTAAACATATTTAAAATGAGAAAGATGCAAATAATATGAGCATTTGTCTGTATACCATTTAGATAGACAAACCTAAGGGGCTTAAAACAATCATTAAGTATGTTAATCTCTAGTTGCATCCATGTTGCTACCAACAGCATTAATTTCATTCTTTCTTATCAGTTCAGTTCAATTGTTCAGTCGTGTCTGACTCTTTGCAACCCCATGAACTGCAGCACGCCAGGCTTCCCTGTCTGTCACCAACTCCCAGAGCCTACTCAAACCCATATCCATCGTGTCGGTGATGCCATCCAACCATCTCATCCTCTGTCATCCCCTTCTTTTCCCACCTTCAATCGTTCCCAGCATCAGGATCTTTTCAAATGAGTCAGTTCTTTGTATCAGGTGGCCAAAGTACCGGAGTTTCAGCTTCAACATCAGTCCTTCCAATGAATATTCAGGACTGATTTCCTTTAGGATTGACTGGTTGGAACTTCTTGCTGTCCAAGGGACTTTCAAGAGTCTTCTCCAACATACGGTTCAAAAGCATCAGTTCTTTGGCTCTCAGCTTTCTTTATAGTCCAGCTCTCACATCCATATATGACTACTGGAAAAACCATAGCTTGGACTAGACACACTTTTGTTGGCAAAGTAATGTCTCTGCTTTTTAATATGCTGTCTAGGTTGGTAAAAACTTTTCTTCCAAGGAGTGTCTTTTAATTTCACGGCTGCAGTCACCATCTGCAGTGATTTTGGAGCTCTCCCCCAAATAAGGTATCTCACTGTTTCCGTTGTTTCCCCATCTATTTGCCATGAAGTGATGGGACCAGATGCCATGATCTTAGTTTTCTGAATGTTGAGTTTTAAGTCAACTTTTTCACTCTCCTCTTTCACTTTCATCAAGAGGCTCCTTAGTTCCCCTTCACTTTCTGCCATAAGGGTGGTGTCATCTGTGTATCTGAGGTTATTGATATTTCTCCCAGCAATCTTGATTCCAGCTTGTGCTTCATCCAACCTGGCATTTCACAAATGTACTCTGCATATAAGTTAAATAAGCAGGGTGACAGTATACAGCCTTGATGTACTCCTTTCCTGATTTGGAACCAGTTTGCTGTTCCATGTCCAGTTCTAACTGTTGCTTCTTGACCTGCATACAGATTTTCTTAACAAGCAGGTCAGGTGGCCTAGTATCCCTTCTCTTTAAGAATTTTCCACGGTTCATTGTGATACACATAGTCATAGGCTTTGGTGTAGTCAATAAAGCAAAAGTAGATGTTTTTCTGGAACTCTCTTGCTTTTCCCATGATCCTGCAGATGTTGGCAATTTGATCTCTGGTTCTTCTGACTTTTTGAAATCCAGCTTGAATGTCTGGAAGTTCACGGTTCTTTTTTTTTTATGACTGAGTAGTATTCAGTTTTGTATATGTACCACATCTTTTTTCCATTCATTTGTCAATGGGCATTTAGATTGTTTCCATGTCGTGGCTGCTGTGAAAAGTGCTGCTGTGAACATGTATATTTTTGAATTATCATTTTGTCTGGTTATATGCCTAGGATTGGGATTGCAGGTCAGAAAGGGAAAGACAAATACCATATGATGTCACTTTAATGTAGAATCTAAAATATGACAGAAATGAACCTATCTGTGAAATAGAAATAGAATCAGGCATAGACAGCAGACTGGTGGTTGCCAAGGGAGAGGAGGGTGGGAGAAGGCTGGATTGGGAGTTTGGGATTAGCAGATGCAAACTGGCATATATAGAATAGAAAAAAAATAGTCCCTACTGTATAGCACAGGAAACTATATTCAATATCCTGTGATAAACCATAATGGAAAAGAATATGAAAAAGAATAACTGAGTCACTTTGCTATATAACAGTAATTAACACAGCATTGCAATTCCACTATACTTCAATAAAAAATAAATTAAAAATGAAGACATTTCACCAAGGGAAAAATGAAACAAAGAACTTAACCAATTATTATCATAAGTAAAGTAATATCTTAGGACAACAGAAGAGTTATACCAAAAAATGACCTTGAAGTCCATATGGATATTGGGCCAGGAAAGAAGACAACTAAGAATTCCGAGACCTTTTGTCCTCAGCAGAAGAGTGAAGCTGCTGGGAAATGTCCTCACATGAGCCTCTCTCTTACTGCTGTTGAATTTGATTATCGAAGGTCAAGCTTCCAGCCATAAGCCTGTCCTTCTCTCCCTGCTCCAGTTCATTTAGTTAAGTTTGAGTAATTAGGTATTGTGGGGTTACAATAGGGTGACTTTTAAAAGCCCCTTTTCACTGTAAGCTGCAAATGGCTGCCTTTAAAAAAGGGGGTATTTCTGTGAAAGAAACTGAGAAAAGAAGCTAATGGAGGCCCTAATGTCTCTGATTGAATGCCTGTGAACAGTCCCATAAAACAGGCTGCAACAGAGAAGGATTTTCCTCTTTTTTAGGTAACTCATTAAAAAAGCAAGCTATTCCTAGTCTGACTGTAGACTGTTAATTAGTTGGTATCATTAAAAACTTCCTAAACATATTGCAAAGACTTGCTTATTACACACTGAAAAGTAAAAGCGAAAGTCACTCAGTCATGTCCGACTCTTTGCAACCCATGGACTATACAGTCCATGGAATTCTCCAGGCCAGAATACCAGAGTCCCTTTCCCTTCTCCCAACGCAGGCATCAAACCCAGATCTCCCACATTGTAGGAGGGTTCTTTACCAGCTGAGCCATAAGGAAAGCACAAGAATACTTGGTGTGGGTAGCCTATCCCTTCTCCAAAAGATCTTCCTGACCCAGGAATCGAACCGGGATCTCTTGCACTGCAGGCAGATTCTTTACCGACTGAAATGTCAGGGAAGCCCATTACACACTGAAGGTGTGAATAATGAAATTATGCCAAAGACCTTATTTTAAATAATATATACCCTTTATTCTTCTAATCAGCTCTACAGCATAATATACTGCTTTTCTGAGTTCCAGGTCATTTGCCCAGACCTTCTTTGTATCATCTATTTGTCTCTCTTGTGTGTATTTGTTTTGCAGTAAGCAATGGCCTTGGTTTGGCTTCTCGTCTGGCTGGCCACCACCACATAGAATCTGAATGTCCAACCATTTTCAAGGAACAGAAAGAAGAGCCTCTGCTTGTCTGTTTCAGTGGCAGCTTGGTGGTAAAAAGACTGTTGAATGGGCCACGATTTCAGCAGACTATCACGTGAATGGGACCAGTCTCTTTTCTTCCCAAACATCAGAAATTAAGCACTTCGAAAGAAGATTCAGCCAAGATGACCCATTTACAGGCTGGACTCAGCCCAGAGACTATAGAGAAAGCACGCCTGGAACTGAATGAAAACCCAGACGTTTTACACCAGGATATCCAGCAAGTCAGAGACATGATCATCACCAGGCCTGACATCGGGTTCTTACGCACAGATGATGCCTTCATCCTAAGGTTTCTCCGAGCCAGGAAGTTTCACCAAGCAGATGCCTTCAGACTCCTGGCCCAGTACTTCCAGTACCGCCAGCTAAACCTGGACATGTTCAAAAACTTCAAGGCCGATGATCCTGGCATTAAGAGGGCTCTCATCGATGGGTTCCCTGGAGTGTTGGAAAACCGTGATCACTACGGCAGGAAGATTCTTCTGCTGTTCGCAGCCAATTGGGATCAGAGTAGGTAAATGTAGATAGTGTCTTTATTTGGTTCCTCTGTTTCATAAGCATTGTCACTGCATGTTTGAGGCTATAAGCCTTTATGGATAATGGGTTCTTATTTAAACATATGTATTCTCTACATCCAGGCTTCCCAGATGGCACCAGTGGTAAAGAACCTGCCTGCTGATGCAGGAAACATTAACATATGTGGGTTTGATCCATGGGTCAGGAAGATCCCCTGGAAGAGGGCATGGCAACCCATTCCAGTATTCTTGCCTGGAGAATCCCACAGACAGCAGAACCTGTCGGGCTACATAGGGTCGCACAGAATCAGGCGTGACTGAAGCTACTTAGCACGCACGCATGCACTCATTATCTTCATTCACAAAGAAAATTTCAAGGCCACAGGTCTTTCACTGCCATCAGAAGGTGATTCCAGATCCACGGCAATGTTTTGGAACACAAGTTAGAATTGTAGAGACCTCAGAAGTTATTCTATTCATCAAAGAGGGGGGGTCATATATTTTCATAAAACTGGAATCTGGTCTTTTAGAAGATCCATATATTCTGTCTTTTATGTTCTCATCTTTAACAACAAAAATGGATGCAGTAGATGGCTTTAAATCAAGTATTTTCAACACATGAAATAATTCCTTGGATCTTGTCCATGAGTTTAATATCTGACATTTTTTCTGCATGCCAGACCTTTCCATCCAAATGCCTTCGAGCATTTCTCCTGAAAGCCCCATAAAGAACTATAAACTCAACACGTCCCAAACTGAGTGCATCATCTTTCCCACTCTTCCATCCATCCAGTCTCTTGAGCCAAAAATCTGAGTGTCTCTCTGGACCACTCCCTGCCATTGCTCCTCACATTTCATTAATTGCTGAGTCCTGCTCTTTTCTTTTTAAAACCGGCTCGAGTCTCCTGTTTCTCTCGGCTCCCGTGGCTACTGCCCTAGTGTAAGTTCTCATTTCTCACCTGCATCACTCAGACGGCCTTCTGACAGGCTCTGGGCCTCTGGTCCAGTCTCCTCTGAACCATTCTAGTCTTTACAGTCGTCAGAGTAACCCTCCCCAAATTCTGCTATGTCACTCCTCTCATTAAAATTCTTCAATGACCTGCAGTCTTCAAAGTAAAATAAAGCCCCTTACAATTCATCTTCCTCATCTCCGGCTCTGCTTCACCCTCTGCTCTTTTTCATGGTCTCCGGTCCAGCTGGTTGGAAGTGTAAGCTTTGCCTTAAATACTAATAATTGTGGTTTTGACATGTCTCCAAGCCTCCGGACTCAATCCACCAGAGACTTAAAGGAGGGGTCAACATTTCGTATGCCAAGTCCAATCAACTTGGAAATAACCTGCCCACTGTCTCATACCTATGTCTAGTGTTCTTCAGGAAGGTAGTCTTCATCAGCGCCCATCCAACCCTGTTTCCGTGAGGTGTCTTCCCCCGCTCTCGTATTTCCACTCAGGTATTTACAACAGCAGTTTAAGAACCACTGTTATTATAGCTGATATTTTTGAACACATATAATCTCATTTAATCCACCCAAGAACTTTTCATGATGGTATTCCCGTGATCCCAATTTTACATTTGATGATGCAGGGTTTTGCAAAGTTAAGCAACTCATTCAGTGTCACACAACTAGCGAGACAGAGAATGGGGTTGACTTGAGAGCGAGTTCTCTTATCTAGGCTTTATTATAATTGCATGCCTACGTGTGTGTTCTTTCTTACCCCTCCTCCCAAGACTGCAGTTTCCTTGAGGGCAACAGACTGCGCCTTTTTCATGTTTATTTCTTGGGCACATAGTACAATAGGCAATAAATGTTGAATTAGAAAGAATGTATGGATTAATCTCCAAAACTTTGCCTGTGACTTGAGCTCTCACAGGGGTATCATACTGAAATTATGGTACTTGGGGAAACACGGATTTAACTTTCAAAGTATACCAAAGAACCTCTCATCCAAATATAATTAAAAGAAATTTCTAGGATGCTGTTTAGTGCCTCATATGACTGGGCCTCACCCTAAAGATAATGATTAGCGTAGGATACCTTAGCAACCCCACTGACTGTTTTCTGGTTGGAAAATTGGAATAGGGCAATCTAGATGGTGAAGGACAGGGAAACCTGGCATTCTGCAGTCCACGGGGTTGCAGTCAGACACGACTGAGGGACTAAACAACAACAAACCCTGAAAAGGTCTTGGAATGTTTGAATACTATCAGTCGATATGTAGACTGTTCAGATCTGCACCTCAGCCCAGGATGCCCTGCTATGTCTCTGCTCTGTTATCCCATAAGTGTTAAGGATGAGCCTCTCATTACAGTGTTCTACTGATAAGAAAGATTTCCAGGTCTTTTTTTTTNTAGTTTTCCGAATGTTGAGCTTTAAGCCAACTCTTTCACTTTCATCAAGAGGCTCTTTAGTTCTTCACTTTCTCCCACAAGGGTGGTGTCATCTGCATATATGAGGTTATTGATATTTTTCCTGGCAATGTTGATTTCAGCTAGTGTTTCATCCAGCCCAGCATCTGTCATGATGTACTCTGCATATAAGTTAAATAAGCAGAGTGACAGTATTTTATCTCTTCAATAATATTAATTTTAATACTTCTTGCATTTTCTGAATCTTTTCCAAGCTAATTTTTTTCCTCGCTTGTCCTTGCCTCTTGGCTAAGTCCTCCTTAAGTCCTTAATAGTTCTAAATACCTATGTGAAAGTTCAGCCTGCATGGGAAGGACCTGTGAGCTCTATGGTAGTGTGATGAGGAGGCCAGATGTCTTTTTCCATGAAGGACTCCCAACTGTTAGTATCTGCAGGTCTTTTTTCTGGATCAGTGCAGCATCCCCAAAGAGAAGTCTTCCTGATCGTCTGACCAGGGGTGAGGGTGGTGCCAGTCCTCTGGGAGCTGAGTGTGGAGAAGGCAGGCAGGTGGTTTTACAGTTTCAGAAACAGCTTTTCACCGAACCCCCTGCTTGGCCTGTGGCCTGGCCTCAGATGGACATTCTGTCCTGGGGCCTCTCTGTTCCAACTTCCCAAGAACAAATTGTCCTTCTGAGTAAGAATTTAGTATCTAAATGCTTTAAACACATCCCATGACTGCCCTGGTTTGAGTCTCCTGCCCCAGCCTTCAGAGGAGACTATGTTCTGCGCATTTCTGGGAGTTCGTGGTACAAAGTGGACTTCTTGCTGGCTCCCTTTTTCTTATCTGTTACTTCAGTAGTCACTTGTCCATCTGCTTTCCAGCCTCCAAAATATGATAATATCTGTCATCTGCCATCATCTCTCCATATGTTTTCCTTGTTCCCAAGGTTTACTCATTTTTTAAAAATTTCTTTACTCTTACGTAAATAAGGTCTTAAGTGAAGAAGAAGTAAAACCATATGCTCAGTCAGCCATGTTTAACTGAAAGCTCTTGAAGATTTCTTTCATTTTGTTCATATATTTTGTATGTACTTTCCCATGAGAATATTATTGACAATGTTAGCACTTAAAATATCTATGAGTTTTATTAGTCCATTCATTTTTATATTCATTTACTGATTATGTTTTTTATTATACTGCTTAGGAAGCAAAAAAGATTGAAATATACTTTGAATTAGGACAAGAATAAAAATATGGCAAAATCTGAACGTTTAATAAGGTATATATCCAGTGACAAGTAGGTAAACATCATCAGTTCAGTTCAGTTCAGCCACTCAGTCGTGTCTGACTCTTTGCGACCCCATGAACTGCAGCATGACATCATAGCAGGAAGTAATTATAATCAGAAAACACCTTTAGAAATTCAAGCCCAGTCACCTAGGTGTGACACTTGACAGAGTCCTGTAAATATCTCAAAGGTAAGAGAAGATACTAACTTAACAGTATATGACTAACTGGAGCTTGCAAGAAAAATAAAAGAGAAAGGAAACTTTGGGATTAATTATCAATCAAAACCCTTAAGTTTCAAAACTAGTAAAGGCAATGACAGTTTAAAATGTTTACCAAGTGCTTACTGTGTGAGAATAAATATATTGTCAAATAGAAAAACAATCTGGAGACTTCCCTGGTGGTACGGTGGTTAAGAATCTGCCTTGCAATGCAGGGTACTTGGATTTGATCCCTTGTTGTTGTTCAGTTGCTAAGTCTGACTCTTTTCGACCCCATGGACTGCAGCATGCCAGGCTCCTCTGTCCTTCACTATCTCCTGGAGCTTGCTCAAATTCATGTCCACTGAGTCAGTGGTGTCATCCAACCATCTCATCCTCTGTGGCCCCCTTCTCCTCTTGCCCTCAGTCTTTCCCAGGATCAGAGTTTTCCAATGAGTCAGCTCTTCACATCAGGTGGCCAAAGTATCAGAGCTTCAGCTTCAGCATCAGTCCTTCCAATGGATATTCAAGGTTGATTTCCTTTAAGATCTCATGTCTTGGAACAAATAAGCCTGAGAGCTACAACTGAAGTCTGTGCTTGGCAAAGAAAGATCCTGAATGATGCAACTAAGACCTGACACAGTCAAACAAATAAACAAAAAAGAAATGAAAAAACAAAAAAAACAAAACCAATCTGGATTTAATAAGGAAGGGCTTTATCCATAAAGATTATTGGAAGGGAAGGAAAGAAGAGGAGGAAGTAATTTTTTTTTTTTTTTTTTTTTTACAATTCAGGATTTAAATATTTAAGTTATTTAAATCACTTATTTTAAGCTGCACAATGCTAAAGGTAAACTAAAAAGATTTAAATACTACCCACTGCAAGGGAACACAATGAATGGCTTTTTATTTTTTCTAAAAACAAATTGGTTTAAACAAACAAAAAAAAGAATCATAATCTACACAGTGCAGCCACCCTGTCTGGTATGCAGGAAGCCGTGGGAGACGATGGTGAGAGGAGCTGGGATGGGGAACAGGAATCTGCAGAAGGAGCTTCGGCTCACAGATGACGTGCAGCCTGGAAACATCCTGAGGTCCCTTGGGTCCCCCTAGTACAGCAGGGGAAGGGGATGATTTCAATAAGGAGAGCACTCGGAACATAAGATCTGTGAGGGTCTGATGGCTTAAGCAGAAAGAGTTTTCATTCCTAGGGAGAAGTAAACAAGGCTAGAAAGATCTGGAGGTGGGAGGTGAGATGAAACGATGGCCAGATAGAAAGCAGATCAGAGAATGTTTTACCCTAAGACCAAGTGAGGCTGAGCCAACCTTCAGGACCCAGGGGAAGGAGAGAACCTTAACCTAATTCAGTTAACAAGCACTATGTTCCTTTGATCAGTGGAGACCAGCAGGTCAGCTGATCATTTATGAGGCAAAGAATGGGGAGCTGAAGACTCTGTGTCACAGGTCAACCAGAGAGGGGGCGGCTGTGTGAGCCTGATCTATGTCATGTGGGCAGGGTGGTTCTTTGCCGCCAGCCTGCTTTGCTGGAACACAAAGGAGGGGGAGATTGCCTAACTTTTGCTGTTTTCCAGGATCACAAAAATTGGATCAATTTCAACACTGTCCACATAAATAAGCAAGATGGCTACCTCTGAAAAATTAAGTGGCTAATGAGGGCGATAACAGAGTAAAGTAATTCCATAAAGTGTAGCAAGTGCTGTCTGTGAGAAATAAATATGCTGGTTGCCATGGCAATGCAGAGGAGAGGCACCTCACGTGGTAGGGGTTAGGGCAGGCAGCAATGGCTACATAAGGTCTTAATGGATGACCAGGACCTATCAGGTGGAAAGAAGGGTACCAGCTCTAAATCAGGAAGTAGCAGCGAAGATCACAAAGGTAAATGTGCTGTGTGAACTTTATGCAGCAAAGCTTACATCCAAGTGGGCTAGGGAAAATAGTCTTTTCTGGCTGACGAGAGATTTTTTTTTTTCCTCCTTAGGAGATCAAATAATAACAAAACAGAACTTTATCACTCACAGAGGGAAATGTGGGTCTCAAATTGGGTTAAAGCCTGGAAATGCTCCAGGATAAAGGTATGATGAGACTTTATACTCCAAGGGGAAGTTTGAGTGATGTCACAGCAACTGCTGGGAGCAGCTCTGGGTCTGCCTGTGGGGCCTCAATCCAGGCTTCCCAGATGGCTCAGTGGTAAAGAATCTGCCTGCCAATGCAAGAGACGCAGGTTCAATCCCTGAGTTGGAAAGATCCCCTGGAGAAGGAAATGGCAATCATTCCAGTATTCTTGCCTGGAAAATCCCATGGACAGAGCAGCCTGGCAGGCTATAGTCCATGGGGTCACAAAGAATCAGACACAACTTAACCACTAAACCACAACCCAGGCCAACAGCTCTCGAGTGGGAAAGAGGTGTCTCAGGCATAGAGAAGCCCCACCACCTCCCTTGTATCCTCAGCAAAACTATTAAGCCAGTTTTCTTCAGAGTAGAAGTCTATTCATAAATATGTAGTGAAAACCTAGGTAACATGTTTATATTTATCTAGAGTTTACTTTATAGCTTAAGGCTTTGTCTCCCAGTATCAAACTTCATATTCTAAAAAGTAATAAACTTCTGTTTTACTCCTTATGAGAAACAGGCTGCAACAAGAGAAGATTTCTTCTCTTTTGCTTCAAACACAGAGTTTTTAGGGGATCAGATATCCAAACATCCTGGGGTGACATGCCCTTCCCTGAAAGAAAACCTATGTCAGAACTCAAAGAGCAGGCACACCAAGTGTGGTGGACAAAGGGACCCTTTGCGGGGGCATTGGGGGTAAGGGGTCAGGCCAGGGTCAGGGCACAGAGGGACGCTGACTGAGAGGAGAGGCACAGCCCCTTGGGTAGGATCACTGAGGAAAACAAGGTACAGCAGGGCTTCTCCATGCTTGCTGGACCTTCTTCGCCACTCTGCGCTGTCAGCGTGGGGTGGGGACCCATAGGCAGACCCGGCACTGCTCCCAGCAGTTGCTATGACATCACTCAAGCTTCCCTGCAAGAGTATAAAGCCTCACCATCCACTCATCCTGGAGAAATTCCAGGCTTTAACCCAATTTGAGACTCATAATTCCCTCTGTGAGTAATAGGGCTCTGTTTTGTTATTATTTGATCTTTGTAGCTTTCACTGTAACTTCTAAAATGCTGCAGCATTTCCCACTTGTAACAAAAGGGAAACAAATATGTTTTTTTCAGACTGTTGTTGTTTTGTTGCTAAGTTGTGTCTGACTCTTTGCAACCCCATGGACTGTAGCCTGCCAAGGCTCCTCTGTTCATGGGATTTCCCAGGCAAGAATCCTGGAGGGAGCTGCCATTTCCTTCTCCAGGGGCTCTGCCCAGTCCAGGGATCGCACCCACATCTCCTGCACTGGCAGGAGGATTCTTTACCACTGAGCCACTGGGGAATGAGAGGGTAGTAAAGCATAGCACGTCCTACATTTAGAGGCAGGAGCCAGTCTTAAAGCGTTTCACTGGTTTTTTCTGACATCATGCCTTTTCTTGCAAGAAGAATCCTTACCACCCCTGACTGAGGAGTAGGAGTGAGCGTAGCTCCCGCTGTCCTGTCACCCAGATCTCCGTGGGATAACATGTGTGAGGGGAGGAGGGAGCAAGGTGGAAAGAGGAGACTGGGGGAAGTTAAAAGTTAATAATGTAGTGATAACAATAACCTGACAGAATGATAAAGAAAAGAAACCCATGTCCTTAAAAATCAAGAGTAGCCTAGCACAGGGGTCTTCCAGCTCTGGGATCAATGCCTGATGATCTGAGGCGGAGCTGATGTCACAAAAAATAAGTGCACAATAAATGTAATGTACTTGAATCATCCTGAAACCATCGCCTACCTCCCTAGTCAGTGGAAAAATTGTCTTCTAGGAAACCAATCACTGGTGCCAAAAATACTGGGGACTTCTGGCCTAGAAAAAAAAAAAGTGGGAGATAAGCAGGCAAGGGGAAAAAAGCTCCTGAATCTGGAGGTTTGTCAAGTTGACAAAGGTAGTTAGTGCCAAATACAAGCCATCTAAGGAACCTGGTGCTGGAGAAGACTCTTGAGAGTCCCTTGGACTGCAAGGAGATCAAACCAGTTAATCCTAAAGGAANAAGCTCCTGAATCTGGAGGTTTGTCAAGTTGACAAAGGTAGTTAGTGCCAAATACAAGCCATCTAAGGAACCTGGTGCTGGAGAAGACTCTTGAGAGTCCCTTGGACTGCAAGGAGATCAAACCAGTTAATCCTAAAGGAAATCGACCCTGAATATTCATTAGAAGGACTGATGCTGAAGCTAAAGCCTCAATACTCTGACCACCTAAGGCGAAGAGACAACTCACTGAGAAGATCCTGATGCTGGGAAAGATTGAAGGCAGGAGGAGAAGGAGGTAACAGAGGACAAGATGGTTGGATGGCATCACCCAACTCAATGGACATGAGTTTGAGCAAACTCCAGGAGACAGTGAAGGACAGGGAGGCCTGGCATGCTGCAGTCCATGGGGTCGCAAAGAGTCAGATACAACTGAAAAACACCAAGGAGAAGTAAAAGAATGAATATACTCTACAGTAGCAAAAAGGAAAAAATAAATTAAAACCAAATAAATCTCCTGCATCCAAAAACACAGAGTGGAATAGAGTATGGCAAAAGAGTAAAATGTAAAATGAATTCCATATGAGCCTTTGTGGATAAATCAAGGTTCCAGGATACGAATTACAAGGCTTTCTCAGCTTCTGGTTCTCAAACTGAAAGGTCAGTAGTTCAGAATTGGATTTTTGACTATAGTAGCTTACAAAGGTCATCCCCTCACCCAAGCATCCCATGTTGATTGCAAGATCAAGTTGACTGCAAGATCAGGACTGGTGGCTCTCAATCCTTGTCTATCCCAGCCTTTCCTGTCCCAAAGTCATGAATGCTTTGAAGTAGTAGGTTGGGCCCTGCTTGTGTCCCAGAGCATTCCAAGCACATTTGCTGGTGTTTCAGAATCCTGTGCCACAAGGAATGAGCTAGGCAATAATTTCCTTTTGTGATGAGCTCCTGTCTGGTGCCCACTGGGTTTGCCGTATCCTTCTGGTTCCTGTTCACCCTACAATTGCCTTCTGCATGTGGTGCCCATTTCCAGTTGGGGCTCTCCCATTCCCCTTCTTCTGACTCACACAGTCTGCTTCAAATGCTCTTCCCTCTCCCCCTCCCCCATGCTCCCCACGTATCCAGACACCACAGCACCTGGCATGTTTCAGAGACTTCTGCTGCTATGTCCCGCCTTTCAGATCAGCCCCCATTTGACCCGATGGGGTCAGATGATCTGTGATGTGAGCTGGCTTAAGTGTCTTTGCATATAGCCATTTAGTCTGCAAAATAGATGTGCAGAGTGTGCTATTGTGGTCTTTATTTTCAACATGAGAGAACCAAAGGCCAGAATCATTAAATAACCCACCCAAGGTCATACAGGTAAGCAAGCAGCCAAGCTAGAATCTATATCCTGGTTTGTGTGACATCTAGAGCTCACTTGTTCTACCACCTCACACAGACTACTAGAGAATATTTTCTATAGGGTTCTTAAATGATGATTAAGAAAGAAAAGATTGCAAAAATGGATTTTTCCTCAGCTTATACGAGTAGTCAGTGGTAGAACTGATTTTAAAAAGATCTCACTCCCAGACAAGTAACCAGCTTCAGGAACCTTGAGATTTGACACTGTAAAATGGGGCAATTTTGTCAATTTTCAGCATCTCTACATTTCTCAGGAAGAAGTCCATGACCCATGAAGCCCAGTACAACCTATCTTTTCTCACTTCACTTTTTATCCTGATAATGCTGGGCACAGAGCCTCTATTTCTGCAAGTATCTCAATGGATTGAATTGTTTTGGGTTAGGGAAAAATTTTAAGGCTCTATACTTCTTTATTTCTGAATGGGAAAATAGGGAGGAAAAAGACTATAATTTGCCAAGCATCTACCATCCCAGACACTGTAATAAGCACCTTTAAATTGACCAGTGGTTCTCAAACTTGAGGATACACCTGAATCTCCTGTAATGTCTGTGACAATCAAACCCTGATGGGCCTCCCTCCCAGAGGTTCAAGCTCAGTAGGCTTAGAGTAGTGTCTGAAAACTTGCACTCTTTTTTTTTTTTTAATATGGATTATTTTTAAACTCTTTGTTGAATTTGTTACACTATTGCTCCTATATTATACTTTGGGTTTTTTGGCCATGAGACATGTAGGATCTTAGCTCCCCACCAGAGATTGAACTCATAGCCCCTGCACTGAAAGGTGAAGTCTTAACCAGCAGACCACCAGGGAAGTCCTAGAACTTGCATTTCTAGGAAATTCCCACATTTTGAGGACCTCTGATATAGGCTGAGGACTTCCCTGGTGGCCCAGACGATAAAGTGTCTGTATACAGTGCCAGAGACTGGGGTTCGATCCCTAGGTCGGGAAGATCCCTTGGAGAAGGAAATGGCAGCCCACTCCAGTGTTATTGCCTGGAAAATCCCATGGACAGAGGAGCCTGGTAGGCTACAGTCCATGGGGTCACAAAGAGCTGGACATGACTGAGCCTTTATTTCTTTTCTTATCTTAATCCTCTCAATGAACCCAGAGATACTATGATCCTCTTCACTTTATAGAAGAGGAAATTGTGATTCAGATATGTTAGGTCAGTTCCTAATATTACCCAGTTAAATAAGGACACAAGATCCTAGTATAGAACTTTCTGGTTCCCAGCCTGTGTCTTTGCTCTTTCAAATATCCTACTCTACCATAATCAGCAGGTTTTCCTAAGGAGCCACCTTCCTTCCTGCTATAGGAGCTACACACTGCTCTCTTGAGCTGAGATCCCGAGTGGGAAACACTCAACACGTAGATCCAGTTAGGGTCTCATTCACAGCCAGTTTACCCTTCCTTGCTCTCCCTCCTAGGTCACAGGGTTTGGTGACAAAAGGAAATGTTGTGTGTGTGCATGTGTTTATTTTGAGGGATTAGGCTGCTTTAAGGGCTGACCCAGGTGGTGCTTATGGTAAAGAACCCGTCTGCCAATGCAGAAGAACTAAGAGACATGGGTTCAGTCCCTGGGTTGGGACTGGAGGAGGGCATGGCAACCCACTCCAGTATGCTTGCCTGGAGAATCTCCATGGACAGAGGAGCCTGGAAGGCCACAGTCCATGGGGTCACGAAGAATCGGACATGTCTGAGTGACTAAGTATGTCATGCTGCTTTAAAGATGGGGGACAAGAGAATGGTGGAGAGTGGGGCACCCCTCGAGGGCTCAGCGGGAGTTGCTGTCACAGGGCCCCTCTACCCTCTCCTCATTAGTGGACACAAGGGGATGGTGGTGACCCAAGGAAAGGTGACATCTCTCGCCCCATAGCAACCTGAGCCCTGTGAACAGTCAGTCAGGTGGACGGAGCAGAAAGGCAGAGGATGGAAGCATCAGCTCAAAGGTACTAGGACCTCTGTTAAGGATGCAAGAGGCCTTTGCATTTGAGCAGCTAGGAACAGGTGTGTGGCGGGTCACCTGTGGGCAATTATCAGCCCCCGTGGAGGCACTGAAGTGGTCCATCCAGAGCCAGACCTGTCACCCGTGACCCGTGTCTAAGGAAGGCCACCGGGTCACGTGTCCCTCAGAGGACACTGACTGAAGGGGCCCAGGACTCAAACATTTGGCCTGGGTCTCATCAGCAACAGCGGTTCAGGAGAGCATACCACAGACAAGCTGATGAAGTATTAAAAGAAAGAAAGAGAAAGAAAGAAGAGAGATAAATAATGAAGGAGGCAAGGAAAGGAGGGAAGGGAGAGGAAAAGAAGGAAGAAGAAAGAAAAGGAACTCGGCTACTTTTCCAGCAGGGCTGTGTACATTTTCAGTCTGGATGAAGTTCAATACCCTATTGTTGAAAGTACATAGAAATTTTGTTTCTGAATAATCTCTTTTTTAACTGTTTCAATAATTGTTAAACTCTGAGGCAGAATATTTTCAGGTTGGCAATTTGGGGTCTGGAAGACACTTTGTATTTCCTGGGTTTTGCTTTGTTCTGTTTTGTAACCAGGTGTCCATTCTGTCAGCTCAGAGCAAACATCACAGGCAGGATGCAGGCACTGAAGACAATGGCCTTCTCTTGAAAGTATTGTTGGTACAAACACATGCCTTTAAAATGCACTTAGAAGAATAAGCTGTGGCCAGCAGATAAACAGGAGAAAACATTTCCTCTTCGGCTTGTGGATGGTTTTGGCGTTTGTCCTTCCAGCCCACATCAGGATGCATTCTATTCCACTCGTTGCTAAGTCCATCATTCTGTTTAGAGGGAACCAGGTGTAAAGACTGCCAGGATTAAAACTGGACAGAAGTGCGAAGCTGCTAACGATAATACACCTGTGTTAAACCCATGAGTGAGTGGAAGGTCTTCTGTCCGGGGCCCTGTGTTCATTGTCCTCTGTGGGCCGTTTTCCACACACACAATGTGTTCACAGCTGGCTGGCAGTTCTCTTTTGGGGCCTTTGTGAATATGCATGTGCCAAATCACAGGCCTGGCTCCCAAGCTGGGAACCCACATCCGTGCTTGTTTCCTCCAGCATCTCTCAGGAGGGTCCCTCATCAACTCTGCACCCGCCAGCTGGTATTGCTGGGGTGACCAGCTCCCCAGGCGCGACATGCCTCCGAGAATTACAATCCAGGTGGATTTAAGTGTCACTAAGACTGACTTTTCCCTAGGGTTTAGAATTTTGTTTCAGACAAAATAGTATACACAGGAGACAGTCTGGCAGTATTTTCCACCGTTTAAGGCTGGAGGCCAAAGCCAAGGTTGTACCAGCAGGTTTTGATAAAGCTACCAGAATCTAATTGATGGCTTTGAAGGGAATTTTAAGAAGGCTTGGGTGTGAAGGCCCCTCAGTGAAAACAGCTGCTGTTTCCTCTCTTTGAACGGAGGCTGAGTTCAGAGCTGTATATCCCAGAGGGCTTTTAATACTGTGCTTCTTAAGAAAGGCAGATTCAAAGAGTCACGAAAATGTGTTAGCTGGCTTTCCGGTGGAAAGTGACAGAATTTCTAACTTTCAGCTGCACGCATGCTAAGTCACTTTAGTCGTGTCAGACTCTTTGTGACCCCATGGACTGTAGCCCACCAGGCCCCTCTGTCCATAGAGTTCTCCAGGCAAGGATACTGGAGTGGGTTGCCATGCCCATTTCCAGGGGATTTTCCCAACCCAGGGATCAAACTTGCATCTCCTATGGCTCCTACATTGTAGCTGCATTCTTTACCGCTGAGCCACCAGGGAAGTCCCGAACCTTCAGTTACCCACCTCCCCAAACCCCAGATTCTTAAGGGGTATTTGCAATGAAAATGTTAGGTGGTAGCTAACTCTGTTAGCTTCAGTGGTGAACTGGACTGCACTTGTCCTTCCTCCTTGGCATGTCCAGCGGGCTCCACTTAGCATCCTCTTCTTTATGCCCAAGTCTCACCCTGGCTCTATTCTGCCCCTTGCAGAGGGGAAAGAACTCTCCTCCCCAACCAGAGGGAGCTCACGGCCCTTCTGATAGCATCACTGGCTTGGTGGGAGCAGAGAGAAGAGAGCAGGCCAGAGTCCGGCTAAGAGGAGAGGACTCTGCCTCAGGTTCAACATGGGGAGGTCTTAGCTCCTCTGTGACTCGGCCACTGAGGTCTGGTGTCAGCATGCACTGCCAATGCCTACACTACACTAAGCTCCCTGGACTCTCTGCCCGCCTTGCTCGGCATCTTCACCACTGCACTTACCATGGGAGGCCTACTGTTTGGTTTTCTTCTTGGTCCCCTTGCAAACCAAAGATGTGCTACCTTCAGTTCTATTGTACCTGCATCAGGTATAATGCACGGCACATAGAGTTCAGTTACCCTTTGCTGAAAAAAATGGATGATATTTAGTGTATCTTTTCAAAGCTAATTCTCTCACACAAATCCTAGGAATTTGGCATTCTCCTTCTGATGATACAGATAAGGAACTCGAGTCACAGAGAAATGAAAAAAACAAGCTTGGCCAAGTCAAGATGATAAATTCAGATACAACATTCAACCCTGTTGTCGGGCTCCAGAGCTTCCAACAAAAACCACTATGGTCACATGTCCCAAGGACCATCCAGAGCACAGCAAGATTAATCTCTTTAATTAGGTAGGCCAAGTGGAGCATAGAGCTCAGCACATGTTGGTGGGGTTAGACTCTGATTCCAGGAAACGGAGCAAACTAGCTGGCTGGAAAACCTCTGCCTCTTCTTTGACCCCACAGAAATCGCCTCTCTTCCCCTCAGTTCTGGCACCTTGCAGTACAGACCAGAGAATGTGCAGCTGGCCTTCTATCTCAGCTGTTCTAGAGTCAAGCATCAGGTCATACATGGGGGTTCTCCATAAATGAATGAATAAATGAATATCCAACAGGACCTGAGATGCTTCTTCCTTTGTTAAACAACCAGCTTTATTATGTTCCTTGGTTCTAACATTGGCCTTGACTTTTTAGCCATGAGACATATTTTGATAAGTACTCATGTTTTTTCTCCTGCTTACATTGAAGTTTTGCAAAAGGCATATCATTTGGGATCTGAACTACTTAAGGAAAAGTGCTATCCTAGAAAGAATGAAAGAGTACCATATGAAATGGATAATATGGAAAATTACATCTGCATCTGTGTGACCCACTGTTTTCAAAAGGCAGGTGTGTATTTTGTTGGCTTAGAATTGCTCATCTGCTCCTGTGCAGCATCTCTTTAGTGGTAATTTTCTAACCGATCATATTGAAGGTTTTTAAACAAAAACAAATCCTTTTATTAACCTATATTAAGGAGTGCATTGCTGCAGAAGAGCAATGCGCCTGACAGTCACCCACCAGAGCCAGGATGAAGCAAGGTCCACTTTGTTTTTCAAGACTATGTGCCCCATGGGCTTCCCAAGTGGTGCTAGTGGTAAAGACTGCCAGTGCAGGAGACATGAGAGACACGGGCTCAATCCCTGGGTCGGGGAGATTCCTCTGAAGGAGGCATGGCAACCCACTCCAGTATTCTTGCTTGGAGAATTCTCTGGAAAGAGGAGCCTGGCGGGCTACAGTCCATGGGGTCACAAAGAGTCGGACACGACTGAAGCGACCTATCATGCATGTGTGTGCCCCATACACTTATCAACCACATTTTTCATTATAATTCTTGTAACTGTATTTTTTCCATTACTGACAATAACCCTTATGAAAATTATGATAAATTGCACTTGCATTTTAATTTCTATTCTCAAAGCAAAGACTAGGCTGGCACTGTGCTGCTCAAGACACTTCACATGAGTGCCCTACACTAGATGCTCTGACAGACCGAAGCTCACTCAGAAAGATCACAGAGCATGTGAGGGACATCCACTTCTAAAAGCAAGAGCTGGGACTTCCCTGGCAATCCAGTGGTCACACTTGGCCTTCCAGTGCTGGGGGTGCAGGTTTGATCCCTGGTGGGTGAGCTGAGATCCCGCATGCCTTGAGGCCAAAAAACCAAAACATAAAACAGAAGCAATATTGTAACAAATTCAATAAAGACTTTAAAAAAAACTTAGGTGTAAAAATATTAAGATAGACCTCAGATAGATGCAAAATATTTCCCCCTAGAATACAAGTGAAAAATAGACAGGCTTTTCTATAATATTTCTTTAAAAAAAAAAAACAAACCAAAGAATTAGCCTCCATAAGTTAAACTTCCACAATGGATGAATCACCAGTTGGTGAGGTTAAATGATACACTTCTGGCCTTTTAGCAAGTTCCAAACACAACACAGGTATGTATGACACTGCTTGTGTCTTTTAAGCCGCATGGAAATAATCTCTGAACTGCATCACTGAGGCACCTGGTCTTTTTGCCAGGCAAGAAATGTTTTTAGAAAGGCTCAACTTTATCTGCTGTATAGCCTAATAAGTCTATGGGGTAGTAAATGAACAAAAATCGCATTAAACTGTGGCTTCCTCTACTCATCCTTCTCCGTAGGGTTTCTGATCATGGAAGAGAAATCAGGAGCCCATGCTTCATTTAGCATCCCTCACTTGATACGTTTTCTTCACTTCTTCTGTTTCCCAAGTGAGCTATGTCTCCTGCAAGCCTGTGTATGTGGCATCGTCTGATGTTGTATCAGAACACGCTTTTCTCCATATGGTAAAGTACGACGCTAATGCACTGCAGGAGTGAACGACTTCAATAAGCCATTAGTAGACTTTTGGTTCCTGAATGGTAGTTTTTATTACTCTGAAGATAAGCTAATGGTGTAATCAGCCGTCTTGTTAGAAGTACACACACATACAAACAATCGTCAATCCTCAGCAGCTTAGACAATGCATATTCTTCTTTACCCCCCTCTTATTGTTTTATTTATATGCATTGAAATCAAAGGTAGAGCAAAAGTGAACAAAGCAATTACCAAGCTGAGTAGGGGAAACAAAGCTGAGTGGAAGACTTTAGCTAACTGTGTGATTCCTGGTTCAGGTGGCAGTGACCGCAGCAAAGCTACGGGGCATCTGTAAGTTTTTGTGAAGGCTTTCCTGTCTGCCTGTGCAGCCAAATGGAAATGGAGTACTGCTTGCCTGGTGGGCTGCCATGGTGGGCAGGTGGAAATTTCTAGAAAAGTTTAGGCTGCATGAAGGGGTTGGTAGGGAATGAATGCACGTCCTCATCTGTTCCAGAAAGAAGCAGTTTGGTCAAGGTGGGGGTTTCATCAATACAGTAAATCCTCTAACTACAGACGAGTTCTGTTCTGAAAGTGCATTTGTAAGTCCAATTTGTTCGTAAGTCCAACAAAGTTAGTGTAAGTCCCGAACTAACACAACGAGCTACGTAGTACTCTAATGCAATTGGTTTATAAAGATTTTCACACAAATGATATGCAAAAAACAAAGAAAAAGTAAAGAAAATAGTTTAAATCTTACACATTGCAGAGCCTTGAGAAGGACAGTAGTACTAGCTACATCACTGCTGCTTTGAGGCTTGCTTCTGGACCTCTTGGGCTTGAAATAAAGATACTGGACTACTGTCCTCTATACACTGCCGTAAAGTATGCTGTGACATGCTAAGCTGCTTCAGTCATGTCCAACTCTTTGTACCCTATGGACCGTAGCCCACCACCCTCCTCTGTCCATGGAATTTCCCAGGCAATAATATCGGAGTGGGTTGCCATGCTCTTCCAGGGGATCTTCCCCACCCAGGGATTGAACCCGAGTCTCCTGCAGAAGCCACCAAGGAAGCCCTGGTGGGCAAATACCACCCCAGATTGCTGAATGTGATTAAAGGAGACAGAAACGTCCAGCTCTTTCCTCTGGGAATGTTCTTATGAGCCAGAACTAGAAATATCTTCCTTGTGCCTTGACTAATAGAAGAGGAATGGGTAATAACTCATTAATTTGTAGCAGACAAGGATCAAAGCAAGAGGGAAATGTTGAGATAAAACTTTCCAGAGCCGGGGCATTTAAATGCTTTACTCTGGAAATTAAACTGCTGATATTTCTAAGCAGTCCCTTATAATCTCTGATATTTTGTTAAGATAAAGATAGGCAATGAAATCCTCCTACAGCAAAATCCCAAGTCCTAAAATGTACTTTCTCTTTGTGTATTTTAAATACATAAATTATGTGTCTACATACATATGCAATGCATTTTCCAAATTTTCTTCTGCTATTCAGAGCAGGATATTTTGGACTTACATTGAAGATAAATGTATGTTGATGTTTTACAGTATCTCCTGCAGTGTAGCTACTGTTAAGTGGCAGCAATAAATAATAACCACTGGCTCTAATTGCTTAGAGAATTGCAGAGTGATAATCTGTGATGTAATTAAGTGAAAGAAACCAGTGTTGTCTTTAACCACCTCCATAAAATAATTCCCTAGAGGAGTGTCAGAGCTTCCATGAGTAAAGTTCCCTTACAGAGTAAAATTAACCCTCCAAGCACACTGTCCCTCAGCTAGGAAAAGTCAACCAGGCCCTGTGTTGGTTTTAATGCTGTTCAGCGAACTGTTAATACGTGGAGCCTCTGAACATTTCACAAATTACCTTTTGTTTTGCTTCTGATTCCCAGAAATCATCAGGATGAAAATAAGAGCCTGTTTTCTTTGGGCTTAGTGAGTGAGCCACTGGTTTGTGAAGAGAGTTCAGGGAGAGGGTTTGCCACTCTATCACCTCCACTGTGTATGTGTTTAGTCACTAGGTCATGTCTGACTCTTTGTGACCCCATGAACTGCAGCCTGCCAGCTCCTCTGTGCATGGGATTTCCCAGGCAAGAATACTGGAGTGGGTTGCTATTTCATCCTCCAAACAATCTTCCCAACCCAGGGATCAAACCCCACATCTCCTGCATTACAGGCAGCTTCTTTGCTATTTGAGCAGCTTCTTTACCATTTGAACCAGGGAAACTCCTATGGTGGCTCCATGACCCACGTGAATTGGACTGGGGTGGGGCCCAGGGAATGTGCAGGGGGACCCTCTTCTAAGAGAACTCTAGGAATCCCCACAACTCTATTCTGATATGTCTGGTCCTGCCAAGTAAATATTATAGGCAAAGCACTCAGGTCCAATCTTTCTTCTGAAACCTTTTCAAAATGGGATTTTTCTGAAGTGAAGCACGTGTTCAGTTCTGAAAGACAAGCAGGTAGGGTCTCCAAAAGGCTTGTCCCCTCTGGACACAAAATATGTTTATCTTAGCTTCAGAAGGATGACCAGACTGCTTGCTGTTACTGCAATTTGTGAGCCATCACATTATAGGAGTTGATCAAGATCAAAAATTCTTCCTAGGAAACTTGCCTTATTGGAGCCAAGACTCAGAGACGATGTTAGTAGTGGTAAGGGTCTTCCTGAGGCTGAGAGCTGTGATGGTCATGGGAACCTTATCTCTCTCTCTCTGAGAATCCAATGACCTTGAGGTGTCTTGAGAAGGTTGAAAAGTGGAAATGTGATAGCCAGATAGAGAGATATCTATCTGGAAACCAGCCAACAAGTGGTATTTCTGTCAGAGTTGATTATACAGCTATCCCGAATACATCATCTATGAAAATGAGCCTTTCCTTTTCATTATATAATGATTTCCTGTGGCTCTCTCCTTTTAATCTTTAATGCACTTGATTGCTTTGCTGTTGTTTCAAAAGCTTATGATTAAGAAGGCTAGAATTTTCAAAAGGGGGAAAGGATAAACCAACTTTGAAAACTTCAATGCGATTGCAGCCTCTCTAAATGCAATCAGTCTCTAATAAAGCTTCCAATGTAAATTGCCCATATTTTTCAGGGCTGAGACTCCTAGTTATAGACAACTAACTTTAGAGTCTTTGGACTTCTCTTGGTTTTAAGCCTTGGGACTTCTCTTGCTTTCCTGCCAGGATATATTGATCTCTTTATTAAGTATAGAGGTTTGGAGTTTTTGTTAGAGATGGGCAATTTTATGAATTAATTAAAATTATGAGATGCTGTATACTTTAAACTCAAGGCACAGGTGTGCCTTCCATGAAACATAACATCTATAGAGTTGTTTTGGTAATGCACTATTTAATTTGAACTGTCTTAGACACTGTTATCAGAGTTTATGATTTCAAAAAGGAATCTCTTGATTGCAAGTGTGATTGTAGCATATCACCCAAAAGGAAGGACCTCAGGAGGGCAGAATCATTCAAAGCCATGTAGTACCATGGGATGCATATTTTCCTAAAATGCCTCCTCACCTTATTGTCCAATGTCTTATCTCGAAAGTGATGTTATGGCTCTAAGAGCCAGACAGAGGAAAGAATATTCCATTTCAAGCAGTGGCTAGTATATTACCATGAACTCCATGCGAGTTCTGTAAATGTCAACTGAATTCCATTGTAAGTAAGAGAAATGTATCCATTCACAGCCATCCACCCACATCAGAGGAGACCTTGCAGTTAAGCTGATACGAACAAAGCTCCATGTCTAGTATTAAGTGCTCTTTTGCATTTTGGAGACTCGTCCTAGCTTTTACTTTTCTGAAGCTCCTCAGCCAAAGGAGTTACCAGAATAGACAAGCATGAAATTAATTTTTCATAGTCATTTAGTAATAGATGGAATGCTCATAGCTCACTTCCATCATGGTGGTTTCTTCCTTCTGTGGCTGCTGCTCCCTATGGATGCCGGCCCAATCCCCACCTAGAGAGCTAATGAAATAAACCTCTCCCTTGCTTGCATTTCAGGCTGTCTTAAAGTGGTATTTTGGGATCACTTCTTTCCCGATGGACTAAGAATCTTGTGGTATACCAGACTTCCCATCTGTAAGCATCCACCTAGCATTTATTATTTGGAGAAGGAAATGGTAACCCACTCCAGTGTTCCTGCCTGGAGAATCCCAGGGACGGGGGAGCCTGGTGAGCTGCCGTCTCTGGGGTCGCACAGAGTCGGACATGGCTGAAGCGACTTAGCAGCAGCAGTAGCAGCAGCAGCAGCATTTATTATTAACTGTTCTAGACTGTAATTCACTTATTGCCCACACTAGGTGAATGCAGCCATGACCCTCTCTTAAACCAAAATTAGTCTTAAGGCTTAGTTTTCGTTTCCACTCTTTTTTAAAAATAATTTTAATTATTTCTTTTTGGCTGCGCTGGATCTTTGCTGTCACACGAGGGTTTTCTGTGGTTGCAGGGAGCAGAGGATACTCTCTAGTGGTGGTGCAAGAGCTTCCCTTTGAGGTGGCTTCTCTTGTTGTAAAGCACAGGCTCTAGGGCACATGGGCTTCAGCAGCTGTGGTGCTCAGGCTTAGCTGTCCCACGGCATGTGGAATCTTCCCAGACCAGGGACTGAACCGGTGTCCCCTGCATTGCAAGGCAGATTCTTAACCAGTGGACCACCTGGGAAGCCTCTCCCATTCTTGTACCCAACAGTACTTAGTAGCATACTATTTTATAAATATGAGACATGATGGAAAAAGGACTTAAGGACATACATGTGACATCGCTGCCCCTAACAAGCATGAGAGGCATTGCAGAGGAAGAAAATTTACCCACTGGTGCTCCCAGAGTGGGTTTTGATGATTTTCAGCATGTACAGTTTCCAATGGCTTAATTGAGGGCTTCCCCAGCGGCTCAGCAAGTAAAGAATCCTCCTGCAATGCAGGAGACATAGGAAACCTGCATTCAGTCCCTAGGTCAAGAAGATCCCCTAGAGAAGGAAATGGCAACTCACTCCAGTATTCTTGTCTAGAAAATCCCATGGACAGAGGAGCCCAGCAGGCTACAGTCTGTGGGGTCTCAAAGAGTCGGATGTGACTGAGCAGAGAGAGAGAGAGAATGGGTTGGTTTAACGTTTGCCTTCATTCTTTTACTAAGAATCATTTCCTGAACATCTACTATGTGTAGGTACCAGTGATTTACAGGGGTTCAGAAACAAATAGTGCACACCTCCAGTCCTGATGGAGCTCACAGGCTGTCCTTTTCTCTTTTGAAGAGAACAGGAAATCTTCTTTCCTGCACACATGATTCTATTTCAGGTGATATTTCATCACTCATGTGGCAGGAATTCAGACCCCATACAACCGTGCACTTCTAGGCACCCCCTTGACAGCCCCAAGGTCAAGTCATATTAATACTAATATTGATATTGTGTGTTGCTTTCTTGGGTACTGATTCTTACTATGTAAGAACTAGAAACAACTAGGAGCTACAGCACCTCTGACTCACTTCCTACGCAATAGAGTTCCTTTTGGCCGTAGTGGTATAACCGTCTTTCCTCTCTTTACCTCTATATCTAATCTGTAACTAAATTCTGGGTACTGTCCCTCATCAGTTAAGTTGCTCAGTTGTGTTGCTCAATTTCATCTGACTCTTTGCAACCCCACCGACTGCAGCACGCTAGGCTTCCCTGTCCATCACCAACTCCCAGACCTTGCTCAAACTCATGTCCATCAGGTCAGTGATGCCATCCAACCATTTCATCCTCTGTCATCCCCCTCTCCTCCTGCCTTCAATCTTTCCCAGCATCAGGGTCTTTTCCAATGGTCAGTTCTTTGCATCAAGTGGCCAAAGTGTTGGAGCTTCAGCTTCAGCATCAGTCCTTCCAACGAATATTCAGGACTGATTTCCTTTAGGATGGACTGGTTGTATCTCCTTGATGTCCAAGGGACTCTAAAGAGTCTTCTCCAACACCAAAAAGTTTGAAAGCATCAATTCTTCGGCGCTCAGCTTTCTTTATGGTCCAACTCTCACATTGATATATAACTACTGAAAAAACCATAGCTTTGACTAGACGGACCTTTGTTGGCAAGTAATGTCTCTGTTTTTAGTACACTGTCTAGGTTGGTCACAGCTTTTCTTCCAAGGAGCAGGCGTGCTTTAATTTCATGGCTCTTCTCATTTCTCTATCATTTCCATTCCACTCTCATTTACTATGCTGCAAGTGGCTCCTTTTAATTGGACTCTGTGTCTCTAGTGTCCTAGCTCCAAACCACATAATCCCTGTTACCAGTTCAAATCTTCCAAAAGCACAAACTTACAACCTCTGCATAAACAGCCAGTAGCGCTCCCAGCAAGCAGAATTTCTACATTCCTTTTCACTTGTCCCGAGTGAAGTCTCTCAGTCGTGTCCGACTCTTTGCGACCCTATGGACTGTAGCCTACCAGGCTCCTCCGTCCATGGGATTTTCCAGGCAAGAGTGCTGGAGTGGGTTGCCATTTCCTTCTCCAGGGGATCTTCCCAATCCAGGGATCGAACCCAGGTCTCTTGCATTGTAGGCAGACGCTTAACCATCTGAGCCACTGGCAAACTTGCTGTTGCCCCCAAGACAATAGGCGCTACGCTCCCAGAACTTACTGTTCATGTGGCTCCTTCTACCTTTTCCCTTCTATGTCCAGAGTCCAAACTTTCCCTCCATTACAGGCCAGTNCAGGTCTCTTGCATTGTAGGCAGACGCTTAACCATCTGAGCCACTGGCAAACTTGCTGTTGCCCCCAAGACAATAGGCGCTACGCTCCCAGAACTTACTGTTCATGTGGCTCCTTCTACCTTTTCCCTTCTATGTCCAGAGTCCAAACTTTCCCTCCATTACAGGCCAGTGGAAAATGTTCCCAAACATCCCAGCCACAGGTGATCTCTTATAACGCTGAAGCACTCTGAAATTCCTGTTACTTTCCACTTGATATCATATTCATTTATGTAATAATGAATGGCAACATGACCATCGTCAGCTCATTCTATGGACTAGAATGAGTCAGTAGTTCTGCCATGGCTTTGTGTATATTATCTCAAGTTATCATTACGAGGGAGGGAGGTGCTATCAAGCTCTTTTTATAGATGAGAAAACTAAACTCAGAGAGACAAAATGACTTGTTAGGTTTGTACAGAATAGTCAAGATTTGAATCAGCGTCTGCAAACTCCAAACCCTATGCTTCTAATGACTGTGCTTCACTGCTTCCATATATGTATTTTTTAGTGTCTTCTTTTAGTTTCCATATCTATCTGAAATATAAAAATAATATCCTTTTATATTTTATATCTGCCATAAAGTGAAATTTTGTCATACCCTTGAATAAATGCCGTCCTGACTCCTTATCCAGTTCTAGGTACTTCAAAACTCTTAAAATAAAACACTGAGTGATAAGCAATTTCATTAGTTGTTTAAGTGAGCAGATAGATGCATCTGATGTTAATTTCATTCTCTTCAATTCTTGGGAGGATTTAGAAGCACTTGGACCAAATGTAATAAAATATTGGTTTTATTTATTCAAACCATCTTTTCATTTAAAACAAATGAGGCAACTCTAAAGATGAATTCATTGTGTGTACACCCAGACAGACAGACAGACACACACACACACACACACAGAACATTTATACATTTGCTCACCACAAAAACACTAATAAGAAAGAACCCTAGCACACTGGAATTCAAGAACTTTAGATTCAGCGTCATTTTTAATGGTGGATATCAACATTTTGCATTCTTGTGTCTATATCCTGAGATGGATAAGCCTGTCAAGACTGGTCTAAAGAAACAATCTCTCATCTTCATGCTTCACTTGGGCTTCACTGATGGTTCAGTGGGTAAAGAAACCAACTGCAATGTAGGAGACACAGGAGACACGGGTTCAGTCCCTGGGTCAAGAAGATCCCTAGGAGGAGGAAATGACAACCTACTCCAGTCTTCTTGCCTGAAAAATCCCATGGACAGAGCAGCCTGGTGGACTACAGTCCATGGGGTCGCAAAGAGTCAGACGTGACTGCCCAACTGAGCCTGCACATTCCTCTTAATTAATCTGGGGCAGGAGAGTAAGATCACAGAGGTGAAATGTGGGTTTCATCACCATATCAAGGGTAATCAACATGATTTATCTCTGTTGTTGTTGATACCAGCCACCTGGCTTAGGAAGGGCTTGTTTGGGTTCTCCTGTAAAGTCACTTTTTCTCCCTCCCTTTCCACACTGTACTCTTTGAAAAAAAAAGTCACTATGCTCAGCCCACACTTCAGCAATGAGGAATTATGTTCCACCCCCTTGGGGGTGGAGTAACTTAGCATATATATATATAAAGTACTTAGCATTTTAAATTACCAAAAGCTGAGAGGATTTCACAACTCAAAGAGAATAAGATGAATAAGAAACAGGGGAAAGATGAGGAAACCCATATGAGGAAGCAATGAAGTAAGGAATTCAAGCTAACGATCAGTGATGACATGGGGAGTCACACCCTTCAACAGGGATAAAGCCTCATGACCTGAGATACGTTCCATTCAACTTTTTGTTTCCCACCCTGTTCCTCTAGAAAAATGAAGTATTCAAACATTTTGAAACTACAGTGAATTCCAAAATTATTTTACTTCTCCCCTGAGATCACCCTGTAAGTATAATAATACTTCATTCATTATAAATGTCTGTCTATCAATAAGGTTCTGGTCTTGAAAATGTATAAAATAGTTTTCAGGGTTCCATGATTCAGTGTTTTCTTGGGAATGAATACAAGTGGATATGCCATGGAAATGGTGCTAGCTCTCATATACAGAGGAGTAAAATGGGAAAACTAAGATCATGGCATCTGGTCCCATCACTTCATGGCAAATAGATGGCAAAACAGTGGAAACAGTGACAGACTTTATTTTGGGGGGCTCCAAAATCACTGCAGATGGTGATTGCAGCCATGAAATTAAAAGATGCTTGCTCCTTGGGAGGAAAGTTATGACCAACCTAGACAGCTTATTAAAAAGCAGAGACATTACTTTGCCAACAAAGGTCCATCTAGTCAAAGCTATGCTTTTTCCAGTAGTCATGTATGGATGTGAGAGTTGGACTATAAAGCAAGCTGAGTGCTGAAGAATTGATGCTTTTGAACTGTGGTATTGGAGAAGACTCTTAAGAGTCCCTTGGACAGCAAGGAGATCCAACCAGTACATTGTAAAGGAAATCAGTCCTGAATATTCATTGGAAGGACTGATGCTGAAGCTGAAACTCCAATACTTTGTCCACCTGATATGAAGAACTGACTCATTTGAAAAGACCCTGATGTTGGTAAAGATTTAAGGGAGGAGGAGAAGGGGATGACAGAGGATGAGATGATTGGATGGCATCACTGACTCAATGGACATGAGTATGAGTAAACTCTGGGAGTTGGTGATGGACAAGGGAGGCCTGGTGTGCTGCAGTCCATGGGATCACAAAGAGTCAGACATAACTGAGTGACTGAACTGAATTGAAAGTGAGATAGCACTTAAGTGATAGGCTAAAAATCTTCATAATCAATCATATTTATTTTCACTATTCAATGAGAAGGGCTGTCTTAAACTTTCCAAAGATTTGCTGCTTCTGCTAAGTCACTTCAGTCGTGTCCAACTCTGGCTCCCCTGTCAGCAGCCCACCAGGCTCCCCTGTCCCTGGGATTCTCCAGGCAAGAACACTGGAGTGGGTTGCCATTTCNATCAATCATATTTATTTTCACTATTCAATGAGAAGGGCTGTCTTAAACTTTCCAAAGATTTGCTGCTTCTGCTAAGTCACTTCAGTCGTGTCCAACTCTGGCTCCCCTGTCAGCAGCCCACCAGGCTCCCCTGTCCCTGGGATTCTCCAGGCAAGAACACTGGAGTGGGTTGCCATTTCCTTTTCCAATGCATGAAAGTGAAAAGTGAAAGGGAAGTCGCTCAGTCGTGTCTGACTCTTTGCGACCCCATGGACTGCAGCCCACCAGGCTCCTTCGTCCATGGGATTCTCCAGGCAAGAATACTGGAGTGGGGTGCCATCACCTTCTCCACTCCACAGATCTACTTGCTGTCAAATATAATAATTCTCCTTCATATTTCTGCTGCATTTGACTTGGTTAACTACCGTCTGATATTGAGTAGCTATTAATTTGTAACAAACCATTCTCAAACTTGATGGCTTAAAAAAGCAATCGTTTATTGCTGTGCACACATCTGTGGGGCAGCTAGAGTTTATCTAGGCTGAGGTCAGCTGGGTGGCTCTTCTTCTTTTGAAGATGTGCTAGGTGGCTAGGGAGTCATCCTTCTTGTCAGACTAGGAATCTAGCTGTGGCATCTTTTTTTCCGTGGCAATGGCAGAAAGCAAGAGAACAAATAACATCTGAGGTCTTTAAGAGCTAGACCTGGAATTGGTACACTGTCATTTCTGTCACATACAATCAGTTAAAGCAAGTCACATGGCCAAAGGGCAAGAAATACATTTTATTATCAATGAGGTCAACCACAAGCTAGTGGGTGGATGCTCAGATAAGTGAAGAATTGGAATCAGTAATGCAATCTATTATATCCTTACTTCCTGAAACACTATCTTCTCCCCTTTTAAAAAACACATTACTCTTGTGATCCGCTCATATTTTTTTTCCTTAACCCTTTTTCTTCAACCTCAGTACTGCATGTAAGCTTCACAAAAGGCTTAGCTTTTCTAAATTTCCTCATTCTCTCCAAGTGTGTACTCTTTCTAAAAGCTAATCCAGGATCAGACTCTCGAGTTCCCTAATGGGCATCTGCAGTTTACCACTGGGCATCTCCACATTTTCCTTTGGAACTGCCTAAGCTCGCAATCTTTGGTCTATGCTCTACTTAAATCAATGTTTCTTTCCAATACAGGGCAGTATCTCTAAAGACTTGGGTCTTTAGATCATATATGATATGAATGCAACAACAACAACAAAATATCAAAGCCAATGAAAACTTACCTACATTAATAGGAATTTGACATCTCTAAAATTTAGAAGAGACTATGTCTAAAAGAAAATGATAATGATGAGAACAGTATCAAACACCAATTCCTATGAGAAATGGTTAAAGTTATTAATTTTTTCAATCCAGAGATTATATGGCACATTACAACCACCGCGTTTAGATAATTTAGTGTGTGGTACAGGAGGACCTGGGGCTTCCCCAGTGGCTCAGTGGTAAAGAACCTGCCTGCCAGTGCAGGAGACTTGGGTTCAAGCCCTGGGGCGGGAAGATCCTCTGGAGGAGGAAATGGCAACCCACTCCAGTATTCTTGCCTGGGAAATCCAATGGACAGAGGAGTCTGGTGGGCTACAGTCCACAGGGTCACAAAGAGTTGGACATGACTTAATGACTAAACAACAACAACAGAAGGACCGAGGGGTTGTTTTTGGTAGTGGAACACTCAGTGGTCAGATTTGTGGGAGGAAAAGTTTTGCTTGGTATAAGGAAGACATGTTTAGTAAGAACCGTACAGAAACAAAATGGGCTGCTACCTGTGTTTTTCACACGTCACTCATTTCCTGAAATGCTTGTTCCTTTTTCCGCTTATCCAAAATCCTATTTACCCTTCAGGGCTTATCCCAAGCTCTCATTCCTCTATAAATTCCTGATTCAGTTCACTTCAGTTCAGTCATTCAGTCATGGCTGACTCTTTGTGACCCCATGAATAGCAGCACACCAGGCCTCCCTGTCCATCACCAACTCCCGGAGATCACTCAGACTCATGCCCATCGAGTCAGTGATGCCATCCAGCCATCTCATCCTCGGTCGGCCCCTTCTCCTCCTGCCCCCAATCCCTCCCAGCATCAGAGTCTTTTCCAATGAGTCAACTCTTCCCATGAGGTGGCCAAAGTACTGGAGCTTCAGCTTTAGCATCATTCCTTCCAAAGAAATCCCAGGGCCGATCTCCATCAGAATGGACTGGTTGGATCTCCTTGCAGTCCAAGGGACTCTCAAGAGTCTTCTCCAACACCACAGTTCAAAAGCATCGATTCTTCGGAGTCCAACTCTCGCATCCACACATGACCACAGGAGAAACCATAGCCTTGACTAGACGGACCTTAGTC
>SJYA01002114.1:30705-60515 GCA_006410615.1 Neotragus moschatus | reverse complement strand
ATACCATTTCTGTCCTTTATCGAGCCCATGTTTGCATGAAATATTCCCTTGGTATCTCTAATTTTCTTGAAGAGATCTCTAGTCTTTCCCATTCTGTTGTTTTCCTCTATTTCTTTGCATTGATTACTCAGATATTATTGATGTCTTTCAAGTCATGTTTCTTAAATTAAGGGATCTTTGAAAGTATAAATATGAAATACTATTTCTTAACTTCAAGTATTAAGCAGAGCTCTGAGCTTATTAATAGCTATTCAGTAAATTTTTGCTGGTTTGCTAGTTTTTTGTTTTTGTTTTATTTAAGTATAGATGATTTTACAATATTATGTTAATTTCAGTTGTGCAACACAGTGATGGTTTGGGGATTTTTTTTGCAGATTATATTCCATTATAGATTATGACAAGATAATGGGTATAATTCTTTGTGCTATATAGTAAGATCCTTGATGTGAATCTATTTTATGTATAGTAGTTTGTATCTGTTAATTCCATATTTGATTACAATTTTCTGATTTAATAACCTACAATCTAATAATTTAATAATCTGCATTCATTAGATTTGATTAGAATTTGAATCAGATTGAAATGTTCAGGAATCTGATCATTTCACTTGATTTCACAGTGGATGTGCTCAGCCGCTCAGTTGAGTCATAGTCTTTGCAGCCCCATGGACTGTAGCCACTAGGTGCCTCTGCCTGTGGAAATTTCCAAGCAAGAATCCTAAAGTGGGGTGCTGTTTCCTATTCCAGAGGATCTTCTCAACTCAGGGATTGAACCCATGTCTCCTGTGTCTCCTGCATTGCCAGGTAGATTCTTTACCACTTTTGTGCAAAGCCCCACAAAAGGATACAGTTTCTGATTTTAATGATAGACTGAAGGAATAGATTTTGCCATCACTTAACATCCAGGCTTATATTTTTCAAAAAAATTAAACCTCACTGAATTTAGAGATCCTTTAAGGTCTTGAATTTTTAGCACAAATAATTTGCTTGGAGAATTAGCAAAATATGCCATCATTTCTTTGTATCTGGAAATTATTCAAAACAAAAATCAACTGGTGACTGAGAATATATGATGTGGAAGAACACACACAATGCTGCTGCTGCTGCTAAGTCGCTTCAGTCGTGTCTGACTCTGTGTGACTCCATAGACGGCAGCCCACCAGGCTCCCCCGTCCTTGGGATTCTCCAGGCAGGAACACTGGAGTGGGTTGCCATTTCCTTCTCCAATGCATGAAAGTGAAAAGTGAAAGTGAAGTCGTTCAGTCGTGTCCGACTCTTCGAGACCACATGGACTACAGCCTACCAGGCTCCTCCGTCCATGGGATTTTCCAGGCAAGAGTACTGGAGTGGGGTGCCATTGCCTTCTCCCACACAATGTAACTCCAGTTTGTAGTCAGATTTCCCTGTTGTCATAGTTACCAATGTACTCCAAGCAGACTCCTTCCTGAATCACACTGCAAACCTTCAATGAAAATAAATGACTCTTCAAGCTTTATTTTTCTCTATCCATGAATTGAGCCTACAAAATAGAATGGATCACATGGGGTTTTTAGGTTTTTTTTTTTTTTTTTTACATTTTGAGCAAGATTTTCAGCATAAAAGGAATAAGAGGTTTAATCAAAACAAGTGCCTTTGATGAAGGTCTTACCTCATTTGCTCAGCAATATTCATCAAGCAGGTAGGTTTAGGGGACACAACTACATTATGGCCCAGGATGGAGAGACAAGTAAGAGACGCATTTCAATGAAATGCAATCAGCGTTGCACTGGAAACAGAGGATAGAGATTCGTGGAAACACAAAAGAGAGATTCCTCATAAAGTTTGGACTTCTGGTGCAGTCATTTCAAAGGGAGGGTCCATCCTGTGATTCTCAGTGTATCGTTCCTATGAAGTTTATTTATCTGGGGGGATGGTGGTGGTGAATAGCCTTTCTTTTTTTCTTTTTTAAATTTTATTATTGGAGAATAATTGCATTAGTTTCTGCCGTACAACAAAGTGAAACAGCTATATGTATGCATACCTCCCTGCCCTCTGGAGCCTCGCCCCGCTAAGTCATCACAGAGCGCTAAGCTGCGCTCCTGCTGTACAGCAGCTTCCCGCTAGCTATCTGCTTTACACGTGGCAGTGTACATATGTCAGTGCTGCTCTCTCAGTTCATCCCACCCTCCCCTTCCTGAGCTGTGTCCACAGTCCATTCTCTACGGCTGCGTCTCTGTTCCTGCCCTGCAATAGGTTCATCAGTTTCATGCATCATTTTCATGCATTAACATATGATATTTGTTTTTCTTTTTCTGACTTACCTCACTGTGTATGACAGGCTCTAGGCCCATCCACATCACTACAGATGACCCAGTTTCATTCCTTTTCGTGGCTGAGCGTATTCCATTGTCTATATGTTTGGTCACTGTATTCCCAGTCACTTTGTGTAGAGGACCCTGGTGTTGCCCTGCAGGCTGGGCTCAAGCAGCAGAGTGAGCTGGCCAGGGCTCCGCACGCTGAGCTCGATCATCTGCTGATGCTCATGCTCTGCCTCCTTCTGCTTTGGCTGCAGGAACTCCTTCACAGACATTCTCCGGGCCATCCTGCTGTCACTGGAAGTCCTTATTGAAGATCCGGAGCTTCAGATAAATGGTTTCATTTTAATTATAGACTGGAGTAATTTCTCCTTCAAACAAGCCTCCAAACTGACACCTTCAATCCTCAAACTAGCCATCGAAGGGTTGCAGGTAAGTTCACTAAATGTACTAATACCTTACGAGACTATATGTGACCGCGTGCTCTTTTCTTATTGCAACTAAAGTAATATTTGTCTTTGAGAAAGGTAAAAGAAAACTTTGATAAAATCCACCTGTGAGTACTCTATTTTTATCCCAGCCTCAGTTTAGATGTTGTTGTTGTAAAATTAGACTCCATTTTCATTAACAGCTCTAAATTACGGTTTCCACGGGTACAAATTACCTACTGTAGCAATTATGAAGAAAGCTTGGGGATGTTTAGCCAAATCCATCTGAGAGTTCACAAAAATCAAAGCTAAAAAACATCTGCTTTATGAGAGTGCTCTTACAGTGCGGTGGCATGGAAGCTTTTCAGGGTTTCTGGGAGCATCTTTGCACAGGAAAATGTGCCTGGTGGGTCCTTACTTCCCCAAGTGCTATATGCCAAGGTATGCGTACTAAAGGCTATCACTCCTGGGCAGATAAAGGAAGCAGGCAGAACTCTACTTCCTGTTTGTATGACCAGTCATTAGGACTTTGGGAAAGGGGCTTTTGTGCTGGGTAGAGGTTAGGGGAGTCCGTCCCTGGGGTCCCTTCTGCTTGAAGGACCAGTGATTCTGTGAAAACTAAGTCAGAGGGGCAATGCTGCTTAACTTTGTGGTGACACATTACAATACAAAAGAAAAGCCACCCAGGGAGATTCAGAACTGGCACAGATGAGACTCATACCCATTCTTCATTCTGTAGGAAGATTGACTCAGTGGAGTGACTCCCCTCCCAATAGAGTGCAGTTACATGCAGCTATGTAGAGAGCAAAAATACCTGTTAATTCTCAGATCAGGCAGCCAGTACTCAAGCTTTTCAAAATACAAGACCAGGAAATCCGTTTCAATCCCCTATCCTACTCCAGTGTGATGAGTAATTGATGCACCTGGCTTCTTAAACTGTGGCTGATTCACTTTAGGCTTCCGGCAAATATGTAGCACTCGTTGGGCTTCTGATAAATTTATGTTTATTGAATGGATCTTATTTGTTGAAAGGGTTTCCTGTTTCAGAACAGGGGCAAGTACACGCTGTTCTAAGAATGCCACGTGGTCCTGGGGAGCTACATCATGCAGTGTGTTGGAGGCACATTTTTAAAGTTGCTGTTGCATTTCTAGATTACAGTGTATCCTGCCTTGCCCTAAAAATCTCAATCACAGACTTTTCTGTCCTTTACTGCCAATCATTTTCTCTTAGCTCCCTTTTCCTCCACCGTCCTTTCTTCTAAGCCTCTGAACATCTGATCTCTCTCTCTCTCTCTAAAGCTTTATCAAAGGGAGTTTTAAAGTAAGCCGCAAGGTTTATTTCATACCCTATAATTACACTGGCCATATCTTTGGGATTTTCTGTGGTAGTACAAGCTTCATGCATTTTTATCTTTCTAAAAAGAGACAATTCATTACATGTGTAAATAGCTGTGGTTCAAGTTCTATGTAATTATAAGATTTTTTTCATAAATCAGGAAGAAAATGTACTTTTCCCAACCCTGTGTTCCAGTTTTTCTTTCTGGAAATGATGTGGATTATGTAACATGTCCCCTGCCAACTTCTCTAGGCTGATGCGAGTCTTACTGAGTTAATGCATGCGAGTGTGTTTTAAAACATAGAGCTGTACCTACATTTATAAGGTATTTTATAAGAAATACCAGATGACCTTTTGTGGGGCAAGGCAAGTCTACCTGGGCTTTCTCTTGTCATGTAGCAGGGATGAATTCCACAGTGTTCCATGCTGCTAAGACGCTTCAGTCGTGTCTGATTCTGTGCGACCCCATAGACAGCAGCCCACCAGGCTCCCCTGTCCCTGGGATTCTCCAGGCAAGAACACTGAAGTGGGTTGCCATCTCCTTCTCCAGTGCATGAAAGTGAAAAGTGAAAGTGAAGTTGCTCAGTCATGTCCGACTCTTAGCGACCCCATGGACTGCAGCCCACCAGGCTCCTCCATCCATGGGAGTTTCCAGGCAAGAGTACTGGAGTGGGGTGCCATTGCCTTCTCCAATGTTCCATAGCTCTGGCCAAAGAAGAGCCTCTGCTGGGAGAAGGGGAGATGCACAAGGACAGGGTCAGAGTGGAGAACAGGTACTTCCTCCCATCATCTCTCAGAGCAATGACCTGGACCCTTCTGTCGCTGAGCAACGTAAACTCCCTTGACTGGGGGAGAGCATTTGGTCAATCAAGCTCTGGATTGGGATGCAGCTTTTTCTGCAAATTCTGCCTGCCCAGACCCTAAATATCTGAGATAGAAAGGTGCGATTTTTCCAGGAGAAGAAAGTCAGTGGTCCCTGAAGAAGCTGTGCTTGGGTGTGGCTCTGTCCAGGATATGGGTTTCCTGTCCTAACAGTGTTGTCTTGGTTCCTGCCCCACAATTGGTGGCCATCTCTGGCCAGCCACTGGCCACTTCTCACTCCAGGCCACCCTCTCTCGGGCTCTGTGGACATTCAGATGCCATGGCCACCTCGTTTCCAGCTCTCCCAGGGAACTTTTTTCACTGCAGCAGTTGTTTCCAGACACACTGCAACCAGTAATTCCTTCTGGCATTTCAAAATGTCCAAACTGGTAGGAAGCAGAATTCATGCCTTTGTGGTCAGGCTATTGTACAAGGAAGAGTCCATACTGGCCTCCATGTGCCAACCATGAAAATTCAAGATAAATTTCACACCACTTCTGGGATGGGTGAAGGCATCAACTTTACTAGAGAAAGAAAAAGTCAGTGAGAGAGGAGAGGTTGCTGTTGTTCCTTTTACTGCTACACCTTCAGAAAGGCCCAAAGAGGTTAGAGTGTCTTGTAGATAGGCAGGGGGATTCTACAAAACATTTAAAGAAGAGTTAATACCTATCCTTCTCAAACTATTCCAAAAAACTGAAGAGGGAACACCTTCAAACTCCTACAAGGCCAGCATTAAAACCAAAGACACTATTAAAAGAAACAGAGAGAAAGAAAATTAGAGGTCAATATCCCTGATAAATGTAGATGCAAAAATCCTCAAAAAAAGTATTTACAAATTGAATTCAATAATACATTAAATGATAATTCATCATGATCACTGGGATGTATTCCAGGGAAGCAAAGATAGTTCAATATCCACAAGTTAATCAATGTGATACATCACATCAACAAAATGAAGGATAAAATCACATGATTGTGGGCAGGGGTGAACAGGCACAACACAGAGGATGTATGATACCATAGAGACTGATACTTATGATTATACACTTGTCCAAATGTGCAGAGTGTACACCAAAAGTGAGACACAATATAAATGATAGGCTTTGTGTGATTATGATGTGTCAACATAGGTTCATCAGTTGTAATGAACGTACAACTCTGATGGGCACTGCTGATAATGATCGAGGCTACACATGTGTGGGAGCAGAGGATATGGGAAATCTCTGTCCTCCAATCAATTTTGCTGTGAACGTAAAACTGCTTTAGAACTCAGGTACACTTGTGGCTGATTTATGTCAATGTATGGCAAAATGAGTACAGTATTGTAAAGCAAAACAAACTAAAAAATAAAAATTAAAAAAAATAAAAAAATAGAAAAAAGAAATTAAAAAAAAGAAAATAATGTTTTAGTGAAGAAAAGTGCAATTATACTCAATCATTCAAAGAAAAAGGCATGTGCATGGAATTTCGGTTATATGTTTTATAGGCTAAATTAATGAGTTATAATAATAATCATGTATAAGACTACTCTGTAAGGGATCATCAGATTTTCTACATCAAAAGTTACCCTGGATCAGCCAGTCATGAGATTCTAATAATATATATAGTATATATTCCTCCTTTTAGAGCAATGGGATATGTCATTGTTTAGAATATTAACTTGTCCCAGCTACATAGTCTGTGAATATTAGTTCAAAATAACTTTAGTTAAAATATTAATTTTGAGAATGCCTGGAAGTAATTTTCTCTTATTCTGCTGTTTCATCTCTTAAACGTAGTAAGTAATGTCTAAAAGAGCCATCGTATCTATTCATTACAACCTGTTTAAATTTTAGCCAAACAAAGTAATATTTATGCCACCATTTTAATATAGCAGAGCATTATTCTCAATTCTTCAGGGAAATTCTGGCAGAAAGCACAACAAGTTGAAGTCCTGTTCTTGAGTTTTGCAATGTTTCCAAAATCAATTTTTGGAATCATTTCTTATAAATCACTGCCGCCCAACCATTACAATCAACACACGGCATATATCAATGTTCAGCCAACCCAGATACTTAAAGAATTGACTGTGCTGAAGTGTTTTACTAAGCAAGAGTTATAGGCTATTTACAAAATAGTTGGTTCCCTAAGGACCCAGATGTTGTTAAAGGTGTACAGAAGCTTACTTCTGACTCACCGGAGATTTAGAAAGCAGTCTTTGTTTCCCCCGTCATTTCTGTGCTTATGTTACTTTGTCTGCCCAATCGAACACTTTATCAATTCACTAACTCTTCATTCCAGTTCAAGGTTTATGGTATGATTTTTGTTGTTGTTTGTTAAAAATGGCTTTATAATATTTATATCAACTTTTATTCAAACTCTCCCATGTGAGAGTTGGACCATAAAGAAGGCTGAGTGCCAAAGAATTGACGCTTCACTTTCAAATTGTGCTGGAGAAGATTCTTCAGAGGCCCTTGGACAGCAAGGAGATCAAGCCAGTCAATTCTAAAGGAAATCAGTCTTGAATATTCATTGGAAGGACTGATGCTGAAGCTGAAGCTCCAATACTTTGGCCACCTGATGGGAAGAGCCAACTCAATGGAAAAGACTTTGAAGCTAGGAAAGACTGAGGGCAGGAGGAGAAGGGGGTGACAGAGGATGAGATGGTTGGATGGCATCATCAACTCAATGGACATGAATTTGAACAAACTCCGGGAAAGGAGTGGAAAAGGAGGGTCCGTTGCTTTTTCGACTCTTAACTCAAAGGTGGGAAGGGATTGGGAGTAATGCTTAGAGGCTCAGCTGCGAACCATTCATTGGGAAGCCCTTTTCATTAAACTGTTTCCAACCTTCATCCATCCTCTCTCACCTCCTTCCCACATCCTGCTCCTCTCATATCCTACTTTTCCATCCCTTTTCCAAAACATACAATGCGTTCACTTGTCTTTGGGGAACCCAAAGTGCCCTATTCACTTGGAAGACTAGGACAGTAAAACTTTCATAAAGTCACTGGAAAACATGACAGTTCCTGAGGGTAAATGGATGGCAGGAGGTGATCATATTTTTGGAAGGGCTGGTTGGGAAGATGCATTTCAAGTTAGTAGTAGATTCACACCAAATCAACCATCTATGACTCAGACATGCAGGCCCACTGATTCATGGTGTATTCGTTCAACAGAAAATGTGGGTCAGGTATTCTCCTAAACTGGTTGATAGTGGAGAACAAAGCAACCTGGCTTCCTGAAGCTTACATTCTATCATGCAAAGTTTGCAAACCACCAGTCTCAGCATCACCAGAAGCTGGTGAGAAATGCGGAGCCTCAGGCACTACCCCCAAACTTACTAAATCAGTCTGCATTTCAAGTTCTGCATACAAGTTAACGTTGGAGAAGCACTGCTCTAACAGAAAGTATGGCAGTATAATGTGATGGATCACACCCATAAATGCACAGACTTCTCTGGAGGGTTTGTTACAACCCACATCTCTTGTCCCTATTACCAGTTTCTGATTCCATAGGTCTGGAGCAGAGTCCATAAGCTTACACTTCAAAAACGTTCCCAGGTGCTGCTGCTGGTGGTACAACCAGACAATGTAGGTGAGAATAGAGTCCGACTATTTGGACTTTAGTCCTGGCTCTGCCACCCAAAGACCTCAGGCCTTAGGGTTTATCTCTATCAGCTTTAAAGATGTGGTGGTAATAGAGAACTACCTCACTGGTTTAAGGTAGAAATAGTGCATGAAAAGTGCCTGGGCCACAGATTGTAGCCCGCCAGGCTCCTCTGTCCATGGGATTTCCCAGGCAAGAATACTGGAGAGGGTTGCCATTTCCTTGTCCAGGGGGTCTTCCTAATCAAGGGATTGAACCCAAATCTCCTGTGTCTCATGCATTGGCAGGCAAATTCTTTCTCTGTTGCCTCAACTTTTCAAAGTTTGAAATTAGATCTCACCAGCTGTTCACTGGACCCAAATAAGCGTGCTCCCTTCTCACCTCAGTCAATGACTTGGGTCCAGTTTGGTGTCACCTGTTGAAACAGTGGCACGTGAGGTGTCTTTTCTTTCTGTTTACGTGTTGTGATCTCTTTAATCATTACCAACGTCTGCTCCCAAAGCGTCTATAGTTGAGTGATTAATGAGGTTGAACTTCATGTCTTTCACACTGCAGGACTTGATCGATTTTTACACTTTCCACTTATTAAAGAATATTAGGTACAAATAAATGGAAGGGAGAGGGTATTTTGTATATATTTTGCCAAGAAGGTTCTTAATTCATTCTGAACACTCCAGGGATGCCTGAAGAACATTTTCCTCTTAACAAACTACAAACTACCCTTTACCTTCCTGGGCCATAAAGCTACAGTCTTGAGTTTGCAATAGTAGAATATGGTATTACAGAAATATTAGAGGAATAAAATGTTCCCTGTAATGCTCTACCTTGTTAAGTATCCATTAAACTCAGGAATATGATTAGGGGTAATGACACTCCAGTGATGCTGATGGCAGATAGGATGGCCCATTTAAAACAATTCCAATTAAACAGGTCTGTCTCTGGCATGTTGTTGATAAATGGTTTTTCTGGACTCTCATGCATTATAGACCTGGCCAATGCCTGGATTCATCCATTCAAGAAACCATTACTAACACCTGACTTGGAGTCAGTCACAAAAATAAACAGATGCTGTCCCTACTCTCAGCAAGCCATCATTCAGAGGAGAGGCAGCTCTATAAACAAATGATGAAAACCATGTTGCATGTGCAAGAAGGGAGCTACACACCAGGTTAATACTATCCCAGTTCAGGCAGGAGGAGTTAGGAATGGCCTCTTGGGTAAAGCCACATCTTGACTGATTCTTAACAGGTGAGTACAGAAGAGCCAAGAGAAAGCAGGCTGGGAGAAATTTCAGGCAAAGAAGGTATTATGGGCAAAAACACAGGGGCAAGTTGTTTTTGTTGTTTAGTCATTAAGTCGTGTCCAAATCTTTGCGACCCCATAGACTGTAGCCCTCTAGGCTCCTCTGTCCATGGGATTTCCCATGCAAGAATACTGGAGTGGGTTGCCATTTCCTCCTCCAGGGAATCTTCCTGATCCAGGGATTGAAACCATGTCTCCTGTGTCTCCTGCATTGGCAGGCATGTTCTTTACCACTGAGCCACCTGGGAAGCCCAGGATGTGTGGCAGACTTGCTATTTACAATCCACAGTGAAAGGAACCATCACCAATCAGTGCCAGCATTCTTTTTTCCTGAGCTGCATTTCAGTTGTTTAGATTTAGTATGTGAGGGCAAGTCTGTTTTTCCATCCCTGACATAAGGACTAAGGCTATTTCGATGAAGGTAAAGTTATAGATTTGCAGCACTGGGTGATAAAAAGTGTTGTAAGAATGGTGTAGACCAGTGTTCTCAAGGGCTTATTCTCTCCCACACCTGCCTGCTTCTGTCTTCACCATCTCATTGGCTGGCATCACCCCTACCCTTCACCCAAGTTGCACACCCAAGCTTCATCATGGACTCCTCCATCTTCACTTTCCATTCTCAAGCATCCAACAACTAATCACTGCCTTACTTGACTTCCTATATAGTTAACGAAATCTTTTGGTCACTCCTAGTTTAACCTCTTACTTCTTACTTGAATGATTGCAGTTGTCTTTTATTTGGTTCCCCACCTTTGACCCTTGCCTGCTCATACCTGCCAAATTGATCCCATGAGAAGCATCAGTCTGTGTTGTCATCCTGCTTCAAGATGGTCATCAACACCTGCAGAAAGAGACCAAGCTTCTTAGCATGGCACAGGGGCACACAGGCTCCTGGGAAGCCCATGGACAGGAAGTCTGGAGGATTATAGTCCAGGGGGTCCAGAGTCAGACATGACTGAGCACGCACACACACTCCCTGACCTGGGTGTTCTAGCTAAATTTGGGGACAGTCTAGTGTTCATGGTACAAGAAACAAGAATAACCATAGGATGAGACAGCATCTTGAAGAAGCTCATTATCTCTACTCTAGGTTAAAAATAATCAATCCTGGTGAAGATGATGGTGGTGTTGATGATGATACCTATTGTTAGTCTGGCACTTAAACCACCTTCACCCAGTGCCTTATTTGATCCTCTCAACAGCCCTTGGTTTTCCCAAGTGGCACGTAGAAAAGAACCTGCCGGCCAGAGCAGGAGATGTAAGAGACGAGGGTTCGATCCCTAGGTTGAGAGGAGGGCATGGCAACCCACTCCAGTATTGTTGCCTGGAGAATCCCATGGACAGAGGAGCCTGAGGGGCTGCAGTCCATGGGTCACAGAAAGTTGGGCATGTCTGAAACCAAGTTAGCTTGTACAGCTCTTGGTAATAAGCAGAGCAGGAGAATAATATATCATCACTTAAAAAAAAAAACAAACACAAAAACCCACGAAGGATTGACCGGATGATCAGTGAAACGTCAGTTCTGAATAAGATTTTAGTTGCCTTAGAGACCAACTAAAGATCCCAGACTTTTTGTTGCATCTCATAAGAGAAGGTGGGACTTGTGAGAATAAATAGCTGATAAGGTACAGTCTCCATTTACATCAAAGTAAAGTATTTGTTGTTAAGAAACCAATAAGAATCGTTAACTCATTTTAGCTCAAAGATAATTTTTCAAAGTGCAGTGTTTTGTTTTTATACTTAGAAGGGCTTAATTTTTACACAATAAACTTTTTATTGACATGTTAATATACAGCCAGAAAACTACCCAAGTTGTAAGCATGCAGTGAAGTGAATTTTCAGAAAATGAAAACATTTAAGTAAACAAAAACAGATTAAGAAAAAGAATACTGCCAGTTACTCAGAGGTCCCTCCTTCCCCCGACTCAGTAGCTGACTTCCAAGGGTAGCTAAGATCTCCACTAGCTTTATTTTTTAGTGATGCTTCCTAAGGCCCACTTGACTTTGCATTCCAGGATGTCTGGTTCAAGGTGAGTGATCACACCATTGTGGTTGTCTGGGTCATGAAGAACTTTTCTGTATAGTTCTTCTGTGTATTCTTGCCACCTCTTCTTAATATCTTCTGCTTATATTAGGTCCAAACCATTTCTGTCCTTTATTGTGCTCATCTTTGCAAGAAATGTTCCCTTGATATCTCTAATTTTCTTGAAGAGATCTCTAGTCTTTCCCATTCTATTGTTTTCCTCTATTTCTCTGCATTAATCACTTAGGAAGGCTTTCTTATCTCTCCTTGCTGTTCTTTGGAACTCTACACTCACATGGGTATATCTTTCCCTTTCTCCTTTGCCTTTAGCTTCTCTTCTTTTCTCAGATCTTTCTAAGGCCTCCTCAGATGACCATTTTGCCTTTTTGCATTTCTTTTTCTTGGGGATGGTCTTGAATACACAATACGCAGCATCAAATAAGTGTTACAAAATACCTGCATTAAATGTATACATTTTACTCTTAAAAGAATTTCTCAAACTTTCCTTTGGACCCCACTTATTTTCTTAATTTGGTCATGTGGTTCCCAAACTCACCACATATTAGAAGCGTTTGTAACAAGAGTTTGGTGGAGGGGCTAATTCATATTGACATATAGACTATATCAAGAAATAACAGCTGTCAGCCAGGGAAGAAACACAAAGAAGATTAAAAATTTTACTACCAAAACTAGAAAGCATCATGCTTGTGGCCATGCTGCATGGAGCCAAGAGTACTGTGTACTGTGGAGCCAGATCATGGTGAGCAGTTGTGATCCTGATATCAGAAGAGTTTCAGTCACCTTCAACAAGTGATATTGGAGAGAGATTTTCCTCTATGGTAGTTATAATGTGATATAGAAAATTTTACAGTTTGAGACACTTAGTCACTAGTATAATTTAGGAATCCTACAAATTATTTAATTTTTTGAGTTTTAAAGGTTTTTTTTACAGTGAAAATAGCTTCTACATTACCAAGACAAAGCTCTTTAAAGGTTTATATTTCTTAAATAGGAGAACAACAGATGCTTTCAGCACTTTCAGCTATTGAAATCTGTTAAGAGTCTCTCAACTTGACTTCTACTCCCAAACCCCACTACTGGGGATTCATTATACATGTTCAGTATAAAAAAGTATTTTAAAAGTACTGGTGATACTGGAAAGTAGTTCAGTTCAGTTCAGTCATTCAGTCACTTTGCAATCCCATGGACTGCAGCACACCAGGCTTCCCTGCCCTTCCCTGCTTCCCTTCCCTCCTGGAGCTGGCTCAAACTCATGTCAGTGATGCCATCCAACCATCTCATCCTCTGTTGTCCCCTTCTCCTCCTGCCTTCAATCATTCCCAGCATTAGGGTCTTCTCCAGTGCATCAGTTCTTTACATCAGGTGGCCAAAGTATTGGAGCTTCAGCTTCAGCATCAGTCCTTCCAATGAATATTCAATGATTTCCTTTAGGATTGACTGACTTGATCTCTTTGCTGTCCAAGGGACTTTCATGAGTCTTCTCCAACATCAAAAAGTTCAAAAGCATCAGTTTTTCAGCACTCAGCTTTCTTTATAGTCCAACTCTCACATCCACACATGACTACTGAAAAAAAACAAAAGCTTTGACTAGACAGACCTCTGTCAGTGAAGTAATGTCTCTGCTTTTTTAATATGCTGTCTAGGTTGGTCATAGCTTTTCTTCCAAGGAGCAAGTGTCTTTTAATTTCATGGCTGCAGTCACCATCTGCAGTGATTTTGGAGCTAAGAAAATAAAGTCTCTCTGTTTCCATTGTTTCCCCATCTATATGCCATGAAGTGATGGGACCGAATGCCATGATCTTTATTTTTTGAATGTTGAGTTTTAAGCCAGCTTTTTCACTCTCCTCTTCTACCTTTATCAAGAGGTTCTTTAGTTCTTCTTCGCTTTTTGCCATAAGGATGGTATCATCTGCATGTCTGAGGTTATTGGTATTTCTCCCGGCAATCTTGATTCCAGCTTGTGCTTCATCTAACCAGGCATTTTGCATGATGTCCTCTAAACAGAATTTAAAGAAGCAAGGTGATACAGCCTTGATGTACTCCTTTCCTGATTTGGAACCAGTTCATTGTTCCATGTTTGTTTCTAACTGTTGCTTCTTGACCTGCATACAGATTTCTCATGAGGCAGGTAAGGTGGTCTGGTTCCCATCTTTTGAAAAAATTTTCCACAGTTTGTTGTGATCCATAGTCAAAAGCTATAGTGCAGTCAATTAAGTAGAAGTAGATGTTTTTCTGTAACTCTCTTGCTTTTTCTATGATCCAACGGATGTTGGCAACTTGATCTCTGGTTCCTCTGCCTTTTCTAAATCTAGCTGGAACATCTGGAAGTTCACAGTTCATGTACTATTAAAGCCTAGCTTGGAGAAGTTTGAATATTACTTTGCTACCATGTGAGATGAGTGCAATTGTGTGGTAGTTTGAACACTCTTTGGCACTGCCTTTCTTTGAGATTGGAATGAAAACGGAACTTTTCCAATCCTGTGGCCACTGCTGAGTTTTCCAAATTTGCTGACATATTGAGTGCAGCACTTTCACAGCATCATCTTTTAGGATTTGAAACAACTCAGCTGGAATTTCATCAACTCCACTAGCTTTGTTCAGAATGATCTTTCCTAAGGCCCACTTGACTGGTGAGTAAAAGTAAGAAAAACGCAAGCTACACATACCCCTACACAGAAGTAAACCTTTTAAACCTGGATATCTGGTCTTTTCATTTGATAGCACACAATAAACAGTATTTTAGCTCTTTAAACATTTTACTTCAATGTCATTTTATAATGATGGCATCATGTTCCATTGTTCAGTTATATGATAATGTATTAACCAGTTCCCAAGTGCTGAATGGTTAGAATGTCCTCAATTGCTTCAGTATTGTGTACATTCCTAACCTCAGCGTTCCTTTAGCTGATTTTTGGGCTCAGTGAGTCACTGCCTTAGGATTAACTTCTAGAGGTGAAATGTATCTTGAAGATGCTCTACAGAAGAGTTTTTTTTTTTTTTAATATTCCTCAGCAAGGTATGAGATGGTCTGCTCCTGAACCAAAATCAGTTCTGGGTATCAAAAATAAGTCTGCAACTATTTGTAAACTCCCTACAATGCCTCCACCACACAACCCCTTTTTGTTTTAATTTGCTTTGATTACCTTGATTACTACTGCAGTGGAATATTTTCCATATGTTTATCTGACCTTTTTTTTATTAAAAAATTTTTTTTAATTAGAGGCTAATTGCTTTACAGTATTGTGGTGATTTTTGCCATACATTCACATGAATCAGCCATGGATGTACATGTGTTTCCATCCTGAACCTCCCTCCCCATCCCATCCCTCAAGGTGATCCCAGTACACCAGCCCTGAGTACCCTGTCTCATGCATCGAACCTGGACTGGCGATCTATTTTACATATGGTAATATACATGTTTTAAAGCTATTCTCTCAAATCATTCCACCCTTACCTTCTCCCACAGAGTTCAAAAGTCTGTTCTTTACATCTGTGTTTCTTTTGCTGTCTCCCATATAGGGTATTTGATCTTTTTATTATCCTTTTTATGTATCGCCTGTTAATATACTTCAACCATTTTTCAGCTAAGGTTTTAAAATTTTGTTTTATTTCTAATTTGTAAGAAATTTTTATTACATAAGGAAATTAAAGTTTCTCACATGTTACAATTTTTTTTTTTTACAATTTGCATCTATCAGTGAATTGTGTTTATTTTTGCTGTTCTTCTTAAAGAAGTTTAAGATGTTTGGTATCCTTGCCTTGTGAACCCCATGAACGGTATGAAAAGGCAAAGTGATAGGACACTGAAAGATGAACTCCCTAGGTCAGAAGGTGCCCAATATGCTACTGGAGAACAGTAGAGAAATAACTCCAGAAAGAATGAAGAGACGGAGCCAAAGCAAAAACAACACCCAGTTGTGGATGTGACTGGTGATGGAAGCAAGGTCCAAAGCCGTAAAGAGCAATATTGCATAGGAGCCTGGAATGTTAAGTCCATGAATCAGGCAAATTGGAAGTGGTCAAATTGGAGACAGCAAGAGTGAATGTCGACATTCTAGGAATCAGCAAACTAAACTGGACTGAAATGGATGAATTTAACTCAGATGACCATTACAGCTACTACTGTGGGCAAGAATCCCTTAGAAGAAATGGAGTAGCCATCACAGTCAACAAAGGAGTCCAAAATGCAGTACTTGATACAATCTCAAAAATGACAGAATGATCTCTGTTCGTTTCCAAGGCAAGCCATTCAGTATCACAGTAGTCCAAGTCTATGCCCCAACCAGTAATGCTGAAGAAGCTGAATTTGAACGGTTCTATGAAGACCTACAAGACCTTTTAGAACTAACACCCAAAAAAGACGCCCTTTTCATTATAGGGGACTGGAATGCAAAGGTAGGAGGTCAAGAAACACCTGGGGTAACAGGCAAATTTGGCCTTGAAGTACAGAATGAAGTAGGGCAAAGGCTAACAGAGTTTTGCCAAGAGAATGCACTGGTCATGGCAAACACCCTCTTCCAACAACACAAGAGACATGGACACATGGACACCACCAGATGGTCAACACTGAAATCTATTGATTATATTCTTGCCAGCCAAAGATGGAGAAGCTCTATAGAGTCAGCAAAAACAAGACCAGGAGCTGATGGTGGCTCAGATCGTGAACTCCTTATTGCCAAATTCAGACATAAATTGAAGAAAGTAGGGAAAACCACTAGACCATTCAGGTATGACCTAAAATCAAATCCCTTACAATTATTCAGTGGAAGTGAGAAATAAATATAAGGGACTAGATCTGATAGATAGAGTGCCTGATGAACTATGGACTGAGGTTTATGACATCCTGACAGGGATCAAGACCATCCCCAAGAAAAAGAAATGCAAAAGAGCAAAATGACTATCTGAGGGGGTCTTACAAACAGCTGTGAAAAGAAGAGAAATGAAAAGCAAAGGAGAAAAGGAAAGATATACCCATTTGAATGCAGAGTTCCAAAGAATAGCAAGGAGAGATAAGAAAGCCTTCCTCAGTGATCAGTGCAAAGAAATAGAGGAAAACAACGGAATGGGAAAGACTAGAGATCTCTTCAAGAAAATTAAGGATACCAAGGGGACATTTCATGCAAACATGGGCACAATAAAGGACAGAAACGGTATGGACCTAACAGAAGCAGAAGATATTAAGAAGAGGTGGCAAGAATACACAGAAGAACTATACAAAAAAGATCTTCATGACTCAGATAATCAGGATGGTGTGATCACTCACCTAGAGCAAGACATCCTGGAATGTGAAGTCAAGTGGGCCTTAGGAAGCATCACTATGAACAAAGCTAGTGGAGGTGATGGAATTCCAGTTGAGCTGTTTCAAATCCTAAAAGATGATGCTATGAAAGTGCCGCACTCAATATGTCAGCAAATTTGGAAAACTCAGCAGTGGCCTCAGGACTGGAAGAGGTCAGTTTTCATTCTAATCCCAAAGAAAGGCAATGCCAAAGAATGTTCAAACTACTGCACAATAGCACTCATATCACACGCTAGTAAAGTAGTGCTCAACATTCTCCAAGCCAGGCTTCAATAATACGTGAACTGTGAACTTCCAGATGTTTAGGCTGGTTTTAGAAAAGGCAGAGTAACCAGAGATCAAATTGCCAACATCTGCGTGAACATCAAAAAAGCAAGAGAATTCCAGAAAAACATCTATTTCTGCTTTATTGACTATGCCAAAGCCCGTGACTGTGTAGATCACAATGAACTGTGGAAAATTCTGGAAGAGATAGGAATACCAGACCACGTGACTTGCCTTTTGAGAAATCATATGCAGGTCAGGAAGCAATAGTTACAACTGGACATGTAACAACAGACTGGTTTCCAAATCAGGAAAGGAATATGTCAAGGCTGTATAATGTCACCCTGCTTATTTAACTTATATGCAGAGTATATCATGAGAAACACTGGACTGGAGCAAGCATAAGATAGAATCAAGATTGCCAGGAGAAATATCAATAACCTCAGATACGCAGATGACACCACCCTTATGGCAGAAAGTAAAGAAGAACTAAAGAGCCTCTTGTTAAAAGTGAAAGAGGAGAGTGAGAAAGTTGGTTTAAAGTTCAACATTCAGAAAACAAAGATCATGGCATCTGGTCCCATCAATTCACGGTAAATAAATGGGGAAACAATGCAAACAGTGGCAGACTTCATTTTTGAGGGCTCCAAAATCACTGCAGCCATGAAATTAAAAGACGCTTACTCCTTGGAAGAAAAGTTATGACCAACCTAGACAGCACATTAAAAAGCAGAGACATTCCTTTGCCAACAAAGGTCTGTCTAGTCAATGCTATGGTTTTTCCAGTATTCATGTATGGATGTGAGAGTTGCCTATAAAGAAAACTAAGCACCAAAGAATTGATGCTTTTGAACTTTTTGGTGTTGGAGAAGACTCTTGAGAGTCCCTTGGACAGCAAAGAGATCCAATCAGTCCATCCTAAAGGAAATCAGTCCTGAATAATCATTGGAAGGACTGATGTTGAAGCTGAAACTCCAATACTTTGGCCACCTGATGCAAAGAGCTGACTCATTTAAAAAAACCCCTGATGCTCAGAAAGATTGAAGGTGGGAGAATGGGATGATAGAGGATGAGATGGTTGGATGGCATTACTGACTCAATGGGCATGAGTTTGAGTAAACTCTAGGAGTTGGTGATGGACAGAGAGGCCTGTCATTGTGCAGTCCGTGGGGTTGCAGAGTCAGACACGACTGAGTGATTGAACTGAACTGAACTGAAAATGTTTATATGATCAAGTCTGATAAGTGGTCTTCACGAGGGCTTAGAAAGTCTTCTTTTCCATAATGTGATATAAAGTTCCCAGTTATTTCCTTCTCGACTTAGTTTTTTTTTTTTTTTTTAACATTTTTATCTATAAGGATTTATACTGGAATAGGTGTAAGGAAGGGGTTTAATTTAATTTTTAAGTTTTTTGATTAATCTGAATCCTAGCTATTGAATAACACACTTTGAAATGCATTTTAGAAGATGGATAAATCAGTGCTGAGGGAATATTAGGGAGAGTGGTAACAGAGCCACTTATTCATTTAATTGTTGTTCAGTTGCTAAGTCGTGTCTGACTCTTTGTGGCCCCATGAACTGCAGCACACCAGGCTTCCCTGTCCTCCTCTGTCTCCTGGAGTTTGCTCAAACTCATGTCCATTGGTCAGTGATGCCATCCAACCATCTCACCCTCTGCCTCCCTGCTTCTTCTCCTGCCTTCAATCTTTCCCAGCATCAGGGTCTTTTCCAATGAGTCAGCTCTTCACATTAAGTGGTCAAAGTATTCATTTAATACTGTTAAAAATCTGAGCTAATTTTTGATAAGTATGAGTAATATGAATTTGCAAAGGATGAGAGAGAAGCCTCACTTCAATGACTATTCAACTTTTCATTCACGAGTGTTCCAAGCAGGCACAGGTGAGGGGACAGCTGGTCATGTCCCCAGAATGGGACAAACATTAGCCTGGTGTTTCTTCAGTGCTGTGGGAGAAAAGGAAAAGTGAAGTGCTAGCCAGGCTCAGGGCAATTCTTGTTGAGCACAAAAATTGGACGGAAAATACCTCCCACTGCTAATGAATTCTAACAATACAGTCATAAAGATGATTTCTCTTGCTTTGATAACATTAGAGTTTAGGAATTTAAAGATATTTAATGGAGATTATTAACATCATGAAAAAACTTGAAAGATTAAGCTAATGCCAACTGAAACATCATTAACTTTAGAGGAGTAATCCTTGATGCCTTAATCCTGACTCATTAAGGATTTGGAAGAAATTATGAATAACTTGTTCCATTAACTGAATGAGGTTTTAATTAAGATATTCTTAGGGAAACAAGAGGACAGGGCAACTTTTAAGAAGATTTGCAGACTTTGGAAGGGGGAATTCAGCCCTGAAAGAGATGTAGAGAAGAGAGGAACTGACTCAGAAGCTACAAAAGAAACATCTTGAGAGATGTACTTATTTAACATTTTCTGTTAAAAAAAAGAAAGCTTGAGCACATTCTGAAATATTTCTCTCTTGTCAGCATGGTATTGTTGAGTACTTTGGTAAAAAGTTCAATTTCTTGATTGTTCTTGCATTTTCCTTTTCCTACTCCAGTACTCTTGCCTGGAAAATCCCATGGACAGAGGAGCCTAGTAGGCTGCAGTCTATGAGGTCACTACTAGTCAGACACGACGGAGCGACTTCACTTTCACTTTTCACTTGCATGCATTGGATAAGGAAATGGCAACTCACTCCAGTGTTCTTGCCTGGAGAATCCCAGGGATGGCGGAGCCTGGCGGGCTGCTATCTATGGGGTCGCACAGAGTCAGACACAACTGAAGCGACTTAGCAGCAGCAGCAGCACAATACATTTCTGTAACTTCACAAAAAACTGAATGTCTTAATTATAACACCTTCCAAAAGAAAGTTGGCCACATTTAATAATTTTGTTTTTATATATGTATATATAATTGATATGTACATACAATTGATACAGGCTTCCCTTGTGGCTCAGCTGGTAAAGAATCTGCCTGCAATGCAGGAGACCTGAGTTCCATCCCTGGGTTAGGAAGATCCCCTGGAGAAGGGAAAGGCTACCCATTCCAGTATTCTGGCCTGGAGAATTCCATGGACTGTATAGTCCATGAGGTCGCAAAGAGTTGACACGACTGAGCGACTTTCACTGATCACTGACACAATTGACATATACGGATACAGTGTATATCTATATCTATATAATTGATTATTAATTCCAAATGATTTTATCTCTGTATTTTTCACATTTCCGTTTTTTCCTCTCCATCCTCAGAGTTGCCACTTCAGTTTGGGACCTCATCAGTTCTTTTTCAAAAGACAGAACAGTTTTTAAAATTGTTCTTTCTGTCTTGTTCTAAATTCTTTTAAAGATTTCATACTGTCTTCTTAAAAATCAAATCTATCTTGTAATATACACCATTTCCCTTTAAGTTGAATACATATTTTTTCATGACAAGCTGAAAAACTAAAATTTGAGCTTATTGGAAAATTTCAAAAATGTGAAGAAGAAAATAAAAATTAACCTTAATTCCTCAGTCCAGAAAGACCCATAATTCATATTTTGGTGTTTTTTCTTTTCACCTTTTATCAAAGTATAATTCAAATACCATATAATTCATTCATTTTAAGTATACATTTAATGGTTTTTAGCACATTCACAGAGCTCTGTAATCATCACCACAGTCTAATTTTAGAACATTTTTATCATGCCCGCCCCACAATCCCATACCCACCGCCACTCACTCCTCATTCATCACTTCTCCACTCCTTTCAGAGCCACAGGAAACCGCTCATCTACATTCTGTTTGGATAAATTTTCCAGTTCTGGATGTTTTATATGAATGGAATTAAGCAATAGGTGATCCTTTGCGACTGGCTTCTTTCACTTAGCATACTGTTTTCAAGACTTATCCATGTTGTAATAGCTATCATGACCTTTAATGTAATAGCTATCATTCCTTTTTAATGGCTGAATTATATTCCATTGCATGACTACCCCCATTTTTTTTTTCATTTTTTTAGTTGCTGGCCAATTAAGTTCTTCCCACTTTTGACAATTATGAAGAATCTTGCTATAAACATTCATGTACACATTTTTTTCCAAAGTGGCTGCACCATTTTACATTCCTCCTAGGAATGCATGGGGTCTCAATTTCTCCACATCCTTGTTAACCCTAGCTGTTGTCTCTCTCTCTCTCTTTTTTTAGCTATATCCATATTTGTTGGTGTGATGCAGTAGTATCTCATTGAGGTTTTGCTTTCCACTTCCCTAATGACTACCGATACTAAGGATCTTTTCCTGTGCTTAGTGGCCACTTACACCCCTTTTTGGAGAATTGTCTATTCAAATCCTTTTCTAATTTTGAGTTATTTGTCTTTTTATTATTGACCTGTAATACACATATATATTCTGAATACAATTCCCTTATTTGATATATCATTTGCAAATATTTCTCCTATTCAGTAAGCTGTGTTTTCAATTTATTGATAGAATCCTTTGAAGCCTGAATGTTTTTAATTTTGATGAAATCTAATTTATCAACTTTTCTGTTTTCTTGAGTGTACTTTGGTATCACACACACACACACACAAATGTGTAACCCAAGGTCGTGAAAGTTCACTTCTATACTTTTCTCTAAGAGTTTCATATTTAGGTCTACAACTCATTTTGAGTTAATTTTGTGTATAGCATACGGTAGGGTTCCAACGTTAGTCTCTTGCATAAGATATTCACTTGTTCACGCATCATTTGTTGAAAATACTACCCTTTCCCCATTATATGGTATTGCTTCCCTTGTTTGAAATCAATCGATTATTAACGTATGAATTTCTTCCTGGGTCCTCAGTTTTACTCCAATTGATCCATATGTCTGTCTATACTATGCTAGTCTAATATGGTCTTGATTATTGTAGCTTTGAAATAAGTTTTAAACTGTGAAATGTGAGTTGTCCAACTTCTTTCTCTAGATTTTTTTGGCTATCCTAGGTCCCATTCATTTTCACATGAATTTCAGGATCTGCTTATCAATTTTTGAAAAAAAAAAAAAGGACTTGGATTTTGATAAGGACTGCACTGACTCTCTAGACCTGTTTCGGGAGTTCTTCCATAATAATAATATTGTCTTCCAATACATTAACACGAGATGTCTTCCCATTGATTTAGACATTTATGTACTTGCAAAAATATTTTATACTTTTTGTTGTATAAACCTTGCACTTCTTTTGTTAAATTTATCTCTGAGTGAAATCGCTTAGTCGTATCTGACTCTTTGCGACTCCATGGACTGTAGCCTACCAGGCTTCTCCATCCACGGGATTCTCCAGGCAAGAGTACTGGAGTGGGTTACCATTTGCTTCTCCAGGGGATCTTCCTGACCCAGGGATTGAACCAGGGTCTCCCGCATTAGAGGCAGACGCTTTAACCTCTGAGCCATAATTTATCTCTAGGTATTTTATTTTTTGATACTATTTTAAATCAAACTAGTTTTCATTGCTAGTGTATTGAAATATAATTAATTTTGTATATTAATCTTATATCTTAACAACCTTGAAGAACTCACTTATTAGTTCTAAAAACTGGACTGCTTAGGATTTTGTATACACTAGACCATGTCAACTGCAAACAGATAGTTTTACTGTTTGTCCCGTCTGAGTGCATTTTTTTCCTTGCTTAATAGCCCTGGCTAGAACCTCTAGTACAATATCAAATAGAGGTGGTAAGAATAGACATTCTTGTCTTGCTCCTGGCCTTAGGGGAAAGCATTCAGTCTTTCACCACTAGGTATAAGGCTAGTTGTACATTTTGTAAATGCCCTACATCAGGTTGGGGCTTCCCTGGTGGCTCAGACAGTAAAGAATCTGCCCGCAGTGTGGGAGACCCAGGTTAGATCCCTGGGTTGGGAAGATCCCCTGGAGAAGAGGATGGCTACCCACTCCAGTATTCTTTCCTGGAGGATTCCATGGACAGAGGAGCCTGGTGAGCTATAGTCCATGGGATTGCAAAGAGTCAGACATGACTGAACAACTAACACTTTTGCATTATATCAGGGTGAGGAAATCCCTATTCCTAGCTTGGTCAGTCAGTCACCATCTCCTTTAAAAATCCTTCAGTACATCCCTATTTCTTATCAGACCAAGTTCAAGCTCTATGGCCTAGGACTGAAGACCCTCCTAGAACTTTCCTGCTTACTTCTCCAGCCTCATCTCTGGACACTCCCTCTGCGCCTCATTTTCCAACCTCATCTCCAAAATGTTGAGCTCTACCTATTGCAAACTACATGCAGGTCCTAACATTCCATGTTCTTCATGTCTCTGTTTTTATCTCCTGCTTTATCCCTACTCTTTACCTCCTAACTATACTTTAAGACAGCTCAAGACTACTAATTTCAAAAAGATATCAATTACCGAGATCTGGTTTAAGTGCCCTCCATCTATATTCTTATAACACACTGCACGTATTACTATGCTAGAGTTTAACACAGGGTTCTGCGTTGTCAGTTTAGGTTTCTGCCTCTCCAAGCAGGATAAATTTCTTATAGGCAGGGGATATATCTTAACCATGTTTCATCCTGAGTGCCTGGAACTCACTCAGTAATTTGATGGACAGATGGATAGATGGATGCTGAGGCTTATGTCACTTTTTAATATGGAACATACATAAGTGAATAAAAAGACTCACACAACCCAAAAGTTCTTAGCAGCCATAAAAAGTAAGAGACTCTAAAGGAAAATGGAGTTGTTCCAGGGTCTATGGATATAAATGTAGGAAAATATGGAATGGCAAATAAAAAGACATGTCAAGCAAATATAAAAAGTGTTCATTTTATAGATTTTCTCTCAATTACTAGAAACAGTGGTTTCTAGGAAACACTTTCCTGGGGACCTTTATCCTCTACTTCTCCTATACCCTTACCAACAATACCCACCACCAGCTATTATTACACATTCCATTCAACTCAAAAATATGGTAGAATATATATTAGGTAACCAAACATATTCATGTTCAAAAGAAGTAAGAGTTGCAGCCTTTAACTGCAGTGAAAGCCAGTTTCACCAAATGGTTGAGATGCTCACACAAAAGAGTCAGTGAGACATTAAAACAGTCAATACTAAATGTTAAAATGGGTAAGACAGACAACAGCCATTCAATGGAGAGAGACTCATTCACATTTATCGATTGGTGTTAGCAATATGCTAGTTACTGGGTTGGATGTTGAATATAACGTGGAATGATTCACAATCTGTGTTCAAGGAATTTATCTAGTGAGGGAGTAAAGCAAGTTAACATATAAGTTATAGCTATTCATTCAGCAAGTACTATCACAGATACCATCCTAGGGATGCTCGTAATACAGCAATGAACTAAAAAGACCAAAATCTCTGTCCAGACCGAGCATACATTCTAGCTGAGAGAGGAAGACACTAAGCAGATAGATAAATTATGTAGTATGATTTAAAAAAAATACTACAGAAAAGAAAAAACAGATTAGGGTAATTGAGACTGCTGGGGCACAGATGTGAAGGGGGTGGAATCTGAAGGAGAGTCACTGTGGATGGCCTCATTGAGACAGTGGCATTGAGGCTAAGACCTGAAAGGGGGGAAGGTTGTTAGCTGTACAGCCATAAAGGGAAAGATGCTGTAGGTGGAGGCGGCAGGCAAGCCAGAGCCCTGAGGTGAGAGTGCCTTCAGTGTTCACAGAACGGTAAAAAAAAAAACAAAAAAAAAAGCTCTAGTTCTGAGGTCAAGTGGTAGGAGATGCCGTCAGAGAGGGTGGGGTGCCCTGTGGGCCTTGGAAGGACTGATCTCAGAAAAGTGGGGAACAACTGGGGGGTCTTTGAACAGAAGAGTGAGGCAATCAAACTGACGGTTTAAACACACAACTCTGGCTGCCTGTGAAGAACAGGCTGGAGGCACAAGAGCTTGTGCAGGGCAGCAGGCTGGGAGATGCCTGGCACAACTGAGGCTTGAGATTATTCTAGTAACTGAGATCTGAGTGAAAACAGTGAGCGAGTAGGTACATTTGAAGTTAGAGCCACCAGAACTGGATGTATGATTCTTGAAACAGAGAGGATTAAAGATGAATTCAGGGTTTTGGTGGGGGCTAAAACCTAGGAGATGGGGAAGGATGGAGAGGCAGGTGTAGACTGCAGGTGAATCTGGCTGGGGACAGGGTCAGGCGCTCAGTTATGCACACGGGAAGCTTGAACTCTCCTATGTGGAGATTCATGCCGGCAGCTGGACATGTAAGTAGCAAGGCAGAGTTGAGCAGAGGATTCTATGGGAACATGTAGGAAGGGCACCCATACGAGACTTCCTGGGTAAATGACAAACACTGCCTCTCGAAAGGAGGCTGGTGTGATTAAGAAGGCTTCAGGAATTGAAGTGGGCATCAAACAGGCAAAATTTGGCTAAAAAGAGAATAGAAAGACATAGGAAATACCTACGCAAGATCCTTAGAATAGGAACAAGCATGGTGAGCTTGTGAGAGTAAGCTGAGTACTACTGAGGTTAGGCGTTCTTACTGGAAACACTGGAGCCTAAAAATGAATCAGTGACTTGGAGCAAGAATTTAGGATACTTTGACGGCTAGATTCCTCATCTAGAAAATCAAGATGAGTCCACCGATCAAATCCTGGGTCCCTCCCCAGTCAGTGTTTACATTTCCATCCCAGCATTTTATCCTAAGAGTCTGTTTACTTTTCTCTCCATCCTCTTAGATTGCAAATTTCTTGAAAGCAAAGACCTTATATATTGATTTTTATTTATCACAATGATTCACTAGTGGAATTTTTTAATGTTTTTTTCACAGAGTGAATTGTATTTGACACCTCCTTATCATATTTTCATTTCAATGCCTTTGGCAGATTTTAATTAAAAGAGAAATCCTTGTCTTTACTGAATAGGTGAAAGAGCCATTACAATTAGCCAACCTTGTAACAAGTAACCCGCTAGAAAGGTCGCAGAGAACGGAATTTTTCAAAACAGCAACCATCAAGTGACAAAAGAGCTCAGTGTCCTTTATGCCGTTGAGAAGGAAACTTTGGAAATGTGAAGGCAGAGAACACAGGTCAGGTTGATATGAATTAATTAAAGAGAGGGAAATGGTGGATTTGCTAAGGGCATTTGTCTAGGTGGCTTGCATACCTTATTAGGATGAAGCAACTAATGTGCGAACTATACCTTAGATAATAAGAACTTAAGCATCTGATGCTTATCTCTTCAGAGACCTGGTCAGAAGAGCCCTGGGCTCAGCCTGTCCACAAGAGACCTGAGATGTCAGCTGTCCTTTGTAGGGAAGATTCAGTATCAAGCTGAAGCCTCAGCCTGACAAAACGAGTGGGATGGACTACCCCGGGTGGCTTCAACCAACCAGTTAGCACGATGCAGGGGTGGCCACCAGGACCAAATGGCAGCTTTGCTCAACATGTGCTAAGGGAAGATGGCTGCCACTTAAGCCATCAACTGGATATGCGGGAATGTCACAAAGGACTCTCCAGTGGCAGGGAGCATCTGCACTAATTCATCTGAAAATACATCTGTGTTAATTAGTGTCCTAGCCCTGCCTCTAGCCCTGCCTCTTCTGACTTAAAAATATTCTCACGCATCTTCTGTGAAGTGACAGGGTTGCTTTGTTCCTTTTGGAGACAGCATCTGAGAAAGCCCCAAATCTGAATATCCATGTTTTGCCTTTCAGTGTTGCATGTAAAAAGCAGCTAGTTTAGCTCCCTAGTCAAACAAAGAACCAGTATATTTTTCAAAATGACCATCGTGTCTCAGTGCCCAGCACACATGCTTCACCTGTACCACCCATTTCTCACACAATATTAAAATGATGTGTACTCAAGGGTGGAGACTTAATAGAGTTTCTAGCTTTTTCTACTTTACCCAGGACACCCTTATGTAGAACTGACATAGGTTTCTCTCCTGGGGCTGGCATTGTGGAAGACAAAGAGTACAGAATGGTGCTGCTGCCTTGATTCCTGTTGCACCATTGGTGTGAGCATCAACACAGTGAAAGAGGCAAGTAATCTTAATACTATCATAAAAATAATTTTGACCTTGTGGCCTCAAAGATCCCTGCAGGATAACAAATCACAGTTAAGAACTACTGCTGTCTACAAATTTTTTTGTGTGTCTTGACATTCTTGGGTCAAAGGCTCTAAATATTTTAAGATACCTGATACATATTAGAAATTGCCCTTTAGACGTGATCCATCAGTTTGCATTTTCCCCTGTAAGGTATGCACCTCCCTGGTGGCTCAGACAGTAAAGAATTTGCCTGCAGAGAAGAAGACCTGGGTTCTATTAAAAAGCACAGATATGAACTGGATGATGCTGACTCCAAGTTGCTTGAAAAGAATCAGACATTTGTGGAATGCCAAACACCATTCTGGGCTCTCAGGACACGGAAGTGGGTCCATTTTAGATAGAAATTCTTCCATGTTCCCAAGAGTGGAATTGCTGGTGTCGGTTCATAACCTTGGGACCTTCTGGGGTAAAATATGAAAGCCATCCCACAGAAAGCAAGGAGAGATCCAACAAAGATGTGGATGGGGCTGGACTGGGAGCTAAACCCATCGAACAGATGTCTAAAGAGATGTATCATGGAGCAATGGGAGAAGAAGCATTTTCATTGACTCTAAATCAGACCCTTTGCAGTCAGGATGCAGGAATGCAGAACATATAATCAGACTGTAACTGAAGAGATTTTCAAAGAATCTCTGAGCACAGGGAACAACTCTATTCTCCAATCCTGACAGCTTTCTGTATGTACAAATTCTCCTTGATGACACGTCGTGAGTTTCTTCCCATGATGGGCCTTAGGAAGCATCATTTTAGGATTTGAAGCTATTTCAAATCCTAAAAGATGATACTGTGAAAGTGCTGCATTCAATATGCCAGCAAATTTGGGAAACTTAGCAGTGGCCACAGGACTGGAAAAGATCAGCTTTCATTCCAATCCCAAAGAAAGGCAATGCCAAGGAATGCTCAAACTGTTGCGCAATTGTACTCATCTCACACACTAGCAAAGTAATGCTCAAAATTCTCCAAGCAAGGTTTCAATAGTACATGAACCATGAAATTCCAGATGTTCAAGTTGAATTTAGAAAAGGCAGAAATTGCCAACATCTGGATCATCAAAAAAGCATGAGCGTTTAAAAAAAAATCTACTTCTGCTTTATTGACTATGCCAAAGCCTTTGACTGTGTGGATCACAAGAAACTGTGGAAAATTCTGAAAGAGATGAGAATATCAGACTACCTGACCCGCCTCTTGAGAAATCTGTATCCAGGTCAGGAAGCAACAATTAGAAATGGACATGGAACAACAGCCTGGTTCCAAATCAGGAAAGGAGTACGTCAAGGCTGTATATTGTCACCCTGCTTATTTAACTTGTATGCAGAGTACCTCATGAGAAACACTGGGCTGACTTTCACCACTACTATTCAACATAGTTCTGGAAGTTTTGGCCGCAACAATCAGAACAGAAAAAGAAATAAAAGAAATCCAAACTGGAAAAGAAGAAGTAAAACTCTCACTGTTTGCAGATGACATGATCCTCTGCATAGAAGACCCTAAAGACTCCACCAGAAAATTACTAGAGCTAATCAATGATTATAGTAAAGTTGCAGGATATAAAATCAACCCACAGAAATCTCTTGCATTCCTATACACTAATAATGAGAAAGTAGAAAAAGAAATTAAGGAAACAATTCCATTCACCATTGCAGCGAAAAGAATAAAATACTTAGGAATATATCTACCTAAAGAAACTAAAGACCTATATATAGAAAACTACAAAACTCTGGTGAAAGAAATCAAAGAGGACCCTAACAGATGGAGAAATATACCATGTTCATGGATTGGAAGAATCAATATAGTGAAAATGAATATACCACCCAAAGCAATTTATAGATTCAATGCAATTCCTATCAAGCTACCAGTGGTATTTTTCACAGAGCTAGAACAAATAATTTCACAATTTGTATGGAAATACAAAAAACTCGAATAGCCAAAGCAATCTTGAGAAAGAAGAATGGAACTGGAGGAATCAACCTGCCTGACTTCAGGCTCTACTACAAAGCCACAGACATCAAGACAGTATGGCACTGGCACAAAGACAGAAATATAGATCAATGGAACAAAATAGAAAGCCCAGAGATAAATCCACACACCTATGGACACTTTATCTTCGACAAAGGAGGCAAGAATATACAATGGATTAAAGGCAATCTCTTTAACAAGTGGTGCTGGGGAAACTGGTCAACTACTTGTAAAAGAATGAAACTAGAACATTTTCTAACACCATTCACAAAAATAAACTCAAAATGAATTAGAGATCTAAATGTAAGACCAGAAACTATAAAACTCCTAGAGGAGAACATAGGCAAAA
>SJYA01002114.1:0-30454 GCA_006410615.1 Neotragus moschatus | reverse complement strand
AATACTGAAAATAAAAGCAAAAATAAACAAATGGGATCTAATTAAAATTAAAAGCTTCTGCACAACAAAGGAAACTATAAGCAAGGTGAAAAGACAGCCTTCAGAATGGGAGAAAATAATAGCAAATGAAGCAACTGACAAACAACTAATCTCAAAAATATACAAGCAACACTTGAAGCTCAATTCCTGAAAAATAAACCACCCAATCAAAAAATGGGCCAAAGAACTAAATAGACATTTTTCCAAAGAAGATATACCGATGGTTAAGAAACACATGTAAAGATGCTCAACATCACTCATTATCAGAGAAATGTTAATCAAAACCACAATGAGGTACCATTTCACACCAGTCAGAATGGCTGTGATCCAAAAGTCTACAAGCAATAAATGCTGGAGAGGGTGTGGAGAAAAGGGAACCCTCTTACACTGTTGGTGAGAATGCAAACTAGTACAGCCATTATGGAGAACAGTGTGGGGATTCCTTAAAAAACTGGCAATAGAACTGCCATACGACCCCAGGAATCCCACTGCTGGGCATACACACCAAGGAAAGCAGAATTGAAAGAGACATGTGTACCCCAATGTTCATCACAGCACTGTTTATAATAGCCAGGACATGGAAGCAACCTAGATGTCCATCAGCAGATGAATAGATAAGAAAGCTGTGGTACGTATACACAATGGAGTATTACTCAGCCATTAAAAAGAATACATTTGAATCAGTTCTAATGAGGTGGATGAAACTGGAGCCTATTATACAGAGTGAAGTAAGCCACAAAGAAAAACACCAATATAGTATACTAACACATATATATGGAATTTAGAAAGATGGTAACAATAACCCTGTATGTGAGACAGCAAGAGACACAGATGTATAGAACAGTCTTTTGGATTCTGTGGTAGAGGGAGAGGGTGAGATTATTTGGGAGAATTGCATTAAAACATGTATAATATCATATAAGAAACGAATTGCCAGTCTAGGCTTGATGCAGGATACAGGATGCTTGAGGCTGGTGCACTGGGATGACCTAGAGAGATGGTATGGGAAGGGAGGTGGGAGGGGTTTCAGGATTGGGAACACGTGTACACCCATGGCGGATTCATGTTGATGTATGGCAAAACCAACACAGTATTGTAAAGTAAAATAAAGTAACAACAAAAAAAAAAAGAAATACTGGGCTGGATGAAACACAAGCTGGAATCAAGATTGCTGGGAGAAATATCAATAACCTCAGNGGACTCTGTGGGAGAGGGAGAGGGTGGGATGATTTGGGAGAATGGCACTGAAACTTGTATAATATCATATGTGAAATGAATCACCAGTCCAGGTTCGATGCATCATACAGGATGCTCAGGGCTGGTACACTGGGATGATCTAGAGGGATGAAATGGGGAGAGAGGTGGGAGAGGGGTTCAGGATGGGGAACACGTTTACACCCATGGTAATCCATCCATGGTGGATTCATGTTAATGTATGGCAAAACCAATACAATATTGTAAATTAATTAGCCTCCAATTAAAATAAATTTATATTTAATTTTTTTAATTTAAAAAATTAAAAAAAAAAAAAATCTGCCTGCAATACAGGAGAACCTGGTTCAATTTCTTTGTCAGGAAGATCCCCTAGAGAAGGGATAAGTTACCCACTCCAGTATTCTTGGGTTTCCCTGGTGACTCAGAAAAGAAAAAAAAAAACTCGGCATTCAAAACTCTAAGATCATGGCATCCAGTCCCACTGCTGCTGCTGCTAAATCGCTTCAGTCGTGTCCAACTCTGTGGGACCCCACAGATGGCAGCCCACCAGGCTCCCCCGTCCCTGGGAGTCTCGAGGCAAGAACACTGGAATGGGTTGCCATTTCCTTCTCCAATGCATGAAAGTGAAAAGTGAAAGTGAAGTTGCTCAGTCGAGTCCGACCCTCAGCGACCCCATGGACTGCCGCCTTCCAGGCTCCTTCATCCATGGGATTTTCCAGGCAAGAGTACTGGAATAGAGTGCCATTGATCCAGTCCCACTACTTCACGGCAAACAGATGGGGAATGGTGGAAACAGTGACAGGCTTAATTTTCTTGGGCTCCAAAATTACTGCAGATGGTGGCTGCAGTCATGAAATTAAAAGACGCTTGCTCCTTGGAAAAAAAGCTATGACCAACCTAGACAGCATATTAAAAAGCAGAGACATTAGTCTGCCAACAAAGGTCCATCTAGTCAAAGCTATGGCTTTTCCAGTGGTCATGTATGGATGTGAGAATTCAACCATAAAGAAATCTGAGTGCTGAATAACTGATGCTTTTGAACTGTGGTGTTGGAGAAGATTCGAGTGTCCCTTGGACTGAAAGGAAATCAAACCAATCAATCCTAAAGGAAGTCAATCCCGACTATTCATTAGAAGGACTGTTAATGAAGCTGAAGCTCCAATACCTTAGCCACCTGATGTGAAGAACTGACTCATTGGAAAAGACTCTGATGCTGGGAAAGATTGAAGGCAGGAGGAGAAGAGGATGACAGAAGATGAGATGGTTGGATGGCATCACCAACTCGATTGACAGGAGTTTAAGCAAGCTCCAGGAGTTGGTGATGGACAGAGAAGCCTGGCATGCTGCAGTCCATGGGGTTGCAAAGAGTTGGACACAACTGAGCAACTGAACTGAACTGGGGAAAGGATTTGAGGTTAATTGTTTCTAAGGATAATTCTATAGAGGATTGCTTAGAAAGAAAAGGGAAGATTCTGTTTAGGATTATGAAATAGACCACAAATTTAATTTTTGCTTATACTGTGCAGGATCTGATCTTTAAATCTTAGTACTTAAGCTAAGATTTGAAAACTGAAGTTAAGAGCTAGAGAGTCAGCCTGGGACATGGGACAGAGGGTGCAGAGGGAGTAAAGTATTGTAACCTGATTAAGGAAACTCATGTAGAGAAGCTGGTTGTGACAGCAGAGCATCTTCAAGGCACTTCTCCAAATGGCTGGAGCTTGGAATGTAAAGGGTCAAGGAGGACAAATTGTACCTGAAGTGTAAGTTGTGCCTCCAAGTGTGCAGTGAGAGAAGAAAGCAGCAATATGGTTTGAGAATGAACTAATCACTCTTAAGCACTCCAACGCTGAAAATTTATACCATGATCTTATCTAAGTCATCTAGTACCATCTGAGAAAAGCTGAGTTATGACCCAAAATCTGCTACGAGTACTGCCAATGTCTCACCTGAGAGAAAAATATCACAACACTTACTAGGAAAGTCTGTGGCTGACAACCACACAACACAAATTTTAATCTGTAAATGCTCAATAAATATTTGTTGATTAACTGCAACCAAATATATAGAAATGAAAAGAATAGCAATTAAATATGCATGCTTTGTTGCTCAGTCATGTCTGACTCTTTTGCAATGCCACAGACTGTAGCCCACAAGGCTCCTATGTCCACAGGATTTTCCAAGAATACTGGAATGGGTTGCCATTTCCTACTCCAGCGGTCTTCCCAAGCCAGGGATCGAACCAGTGTCTCTTGCAACTCTGCACTGCAGGTGGATTCTTTACCACTGTGCCACCTGGGAAGCCAAGCAATGAAATGTACCTATGGCTTAAATTTAATTTTCAGACTTGTCTAAGATCTTTAACATTAAAATGCAACTAAAAGTTACAACCACAAAATATGCACATTTTACAAAGGTTTTTACAACCATAACAGTTTATCTTCAATGACTCAGAAGGGAAAAAAAAAAAAAAGGAAAATGGTTAAATGTCAGTACTTCTTTACCAAATAGGAACAGAGGGTGCTTCAGTGTAATTCACTACAAGTAAATCAAAGACGTTGTGGACGGCCCATGAACACCAGACTAATCCTCCTCGAGTCAGTGAATTACTGTGGGAGCTTGCAATCTCACTTAACATGAGTGTGTCTCGATTCCCCAATTTGTAATGTAGGGTTAATAATTTTGACCTACTCAGAGATAGTAGGTGTATTAACTATAATAACAATAAACTGATTAAAAACACAAATCTTGAGAGTATTTTAGCATGAGCTGTAATTTCTCATAGCAAGAAATCTGACTTTCTTCTTCTCTAGAACTGTTCCAAATACTTCAGCTGATAATTTACAAGAATGAAAAATATATAGTGACCTTCCCTTTCAATGACTGAAGATACTCTCTGGACTGAGTCTATTTTTTTAAATAAAAACTTAACTTTTTTAGGTATAAAAAATGACTTTGATCCTATCTCAGCCCAGCAATTCAATGGATGGCAACTTAACCAAGAAGATTTAAGAGCACTGTCCCCAGCTTACAAGACTTCACTGAAAAAATATTCATTTAGCAGTTTGAGTTACCTTGACCTAGAATTTGTTCCAGAAACAAGGGCATAAATATAAAACAGCTTTAGCACACTAATCAAAATAAGCTTATCCTAGACAAATTTATTGAATACAGGGCTCGCCAATTCAATTGTCTACCTCAGCTTCACAGTTACCAGAGTATAAATACCACGTGCCCAGATAGTTTTCCTAAAACAATTAAGCTTATTGTGTCTCCAGAAATTAGCATTACAGGAAAACACTGAAGTTCATTACTAAGCACTCATCATCACAGTTACTAAACAGTCACCAGTATTTGTACGTTATGGAAATATTCACATTCCTATCACATCTGGAATGCTGCAGTTCTGGTGTAGGGAGCCAGTTACACAAAGATGAAGGGAATCTAAATCTGCACAATACACATCAGGTTAAACCCTGGCTGGCTACAATTTATTACCACTCACAGACACATTATTTCTGTGGAAGTAAAACAGCCTGGGGCGGCAGAGGGGAAGGATTTTCTCTCATCTGGCTACCCAGTTTCCCTTCAGTTTTCGAAAGATTACAACTTCCATTTTATGACATGACCACATTTTTCCCACTAACAGGCTAAAGATAAATCTCATTGTGTCTAATGAGGGTGGGATCCCAGGACAGGAGGGTCATAAATCCTACCTCCAGAAGGGTCGTGAACCCTCCCAATCCATGACACAAGTGGCATGCAGAACAAGGCTTCCACCATCTATGTGGCCACTGGACCGCACAAAGTAGGTCAGAAAGTTCCCCAAATAGCAACTTCTCAAACAGTGTTTCCAAGGACACAAAATACTGCTGCTTTCTGCTGCCCTTCCTTCCAATTCACAAAGACAGAGAACTGTCCAATTATACTAATGCAATGCATCCTTCTGGAGTTATTCCAGCCTATTTTAGTGAAGAACTAAATCTGAAGAAGGAAACAGAAAACAAAAAGTGCCAAGAGTAAATGACACTGGATGATTTTCAAGTAATTAACAAAGGTGTAACATTCATCATTTTGAAAGTTTTCATTCTTAAAAATATATTAAAATGCAGTTGTTAAATTATAAAGTGGCAGGTTACATTACCATAAAATGCTGGGTTATTCTAACTACCTAGGTGATAACTGTTTCTAAAATAACTGGAGTTAAATTGAGGGAAAATTTAAAATAGAGCAGCAGTAACCATGAAATAAAATTAAATTCTTGTTATCCAGGCTAGATATCCAAGAATAATGAAAATTTGAAGAGAAAAGGAAAGGTTTAGATTGGTTTGAACAACTCATAAGAATGAAGGAAGTAAAGACTAAGTCTTTTTAATAAAAATAGAGCAACGTTTCCACTGGTACCCAAACAATACCATATGGTCATTGGTAAAATCCTATCTTCTACATACACTTCAGAAAGGAATTTTTACATTTACTGGACAATTTAAATAATATAAATGGATATAGGCAGTCAAAGCAGAAAGTACATCAGAAAAATTTCCAAATCTGATATTAAAAATGAAATTAACATAATATTACACTGTCTCCATGCTTCAGACTTTCTGTTCTGTCTTCAGTATTCCTTACCAATTACTTCTGAGGTCTCTGCTATAGTATTTATCAGAAAAATGTATCCAGATGAAGAACTTTTCAATTTTCCTAGGGGAATGTTTAACTGTAGTTTTCCACTGCATAAGATAAGCATGAAAGTATGTTAGCAAATACAATGGAAATGCTAATTAGAACATTAAGGCAATTTTTTCAATGCAAAATTAACATAAAAATAAGCATTACACGTGGTGGAACATTGAAAGTTCATAAATCAGACTTTGCACATTTGGAGAAAAATGTGAAATATGTATTATTCTCTTATTTCTTAACTATACTAAGTGCGTTATTAATTTGGCTAGAAATCTAAACTCATTGATCACCAATGAATAATCAGAAACTGTTGGAAATACTAAACAAGAAGTCCCATGGTAAAGTGGTTTCTAATTTCGATTTTCAATTTCTAAAATATAATAAGAGATCCTACATAAAAATCAGAATCTGAATCTGCCTTGTCCTGTTCAATGTAAATGGTTAAATTTTTAGGTTCAACTATCACTGTGGTAGAAACTGACAAACCACACTCTCCTCCTGCTCTCTCCCCACACACAGACTCAGTGGAGTTTAAAAATTACTTTCAGGGGTTTCCCTAGTGGTTCGGGGATGAAGAATCCGTCTGCCGATTCAAGAGATACAGTGGGTTTGATCACTGGTCTGGGAAGATCCCACATGCTTCAGAGCAACAGAGCCATGTACCACAAATACTGAGGCTGTGCTCTAGAGCCTGGGAACTGCAACTAATAAGCCCACCACAACTACTGAAGCCTGAGCACCCGAAAACTCGTGCTGCACAACAGAAGCCTGCACATCACAACTAGAGAGTAGCCCCGCTCAGGCAGCAACAAAGACCCAACACAGCCAATAAATAAATACACTTATTTAAAATTTGTGATTAATTTTAAAAATTAAAATAAATAAAAATTAGACTTTCAAATGAAAACAGAAATGCTTTGTTGTTTACTCATTAAGATAAAAAAATAAATTCTGCCAGAGGAAAGATAACTATAAATTTTAAAATCCTGGTACTGAAAAGTTTATTAGAGATGCTATTTCTTTCACTATGGCAACTGAAGGAGAAGGGGACAACAGAGGATGAGACGGTTGGATGGCATCACCGACTCGATGGACATGAGTCTGAGCAATCTCTGGAGTTGGAGATGGACAGGGAAACCTGGCATGCTGCAGTCCACAGTATCGCAAAGAACTGGACATGACTGAGCGACTGAACTCAACTGAAGGAATTCATAAACAAGACTTTAATCTTGACTTTCAGTGTTCTCACTGGATAGATATGGGTTCAGTGTGATCATTGTAGGAGTTATTATTTTGATTCCAAAGTTAATTTTCATAAGCCATTGTTTATGGACATAGTAAATGCAATTAATTCAGTCAACGGAATTTGAAAAGGACACACTCTCTTGCCTCCCTCCTTTAAACAAGTTCACACCCTACTGTAGCACAAAATTTGTCAATAAGATCCACTGAATTCTTTTTTTCTAATATCAATGAGGTTTTTTTTTTTTTTAAGTACCAATGTGAGTGACTCAGATGGTAAAGAATCTGCCTGCAATATGGGAGACATGTGTTCTATTCCTGGATTAGGAAGATCCCCTGGAGAAGGGAACGGCTACCCCTCCAGTATTCTGGCATGGAGAATTCCATGGACTGTGCAGTGCATGAGGTCACAAAGAGACACGACTGAATGACTCTCACTTTCACTAATGTGAGTTAGCATTCTGTTCATTTGTCATATATTTACGAAATAATTTCCTATTCATTAAGAACTTTTACAATTTCATCATTACCTTGGCAGTTGCTACAAATATGTACCAATAATCTCCACCAGACAAAGGAACATGCTAGGGCTAGCTCATTATTCCATCTCTACTCACAATAAATTGGCCAGTTTCATTCTCCCACATTTATGGCATCACCCACCTATCAGAAACACTTAGAATGTTGACAGGGGAGATTGGTCCTTTATAGTTCTAGACTTACAGATATGCTCATAAACCAGAGATCCCTTAACAATAACAACGACCATTTCTTGAGCATTGTGATAGTCAAGTCACTGATCTTCTCTGCCTCTCTGGGCTCTGCAAGCCTGACCTCTGTGGACTGCTTGATCCAGGTGTGGAGTCCTCAGTTTCAAGCTCAGTTTCACCCATGGAAGCCATACACAAGAGATCAGAAGGCAGGAAAACAGAGGCAGGGGATCCTTCTCTGTTAATTCTCTGCTTCAGTCCAAGACTCTGGCAGTAGCTGCCTTCTCCCAAGGCCATAGGTGTCCGCCACAGTCCCAAACTCTCACCAGGCTCTGATAACAATATCCTGCTGTTGCTATTCTCAGGCTGCTTCATCATTCCTACTGTGCTTGCTTAATCCTGCTCACCTCTGTGTACAGTCTATTAACATCTATGCAATTTGAATCATTTGTGGAAGACACAATTCTAAAATGGTACCAAAAATTCTTGCTGCCCCATATGCACACCTTATATAATCCCCTCCTCTTGAGCTACCCCTCCCTGGTAGCTCAGGTGGTAAAGAATCAGCCTGTCATGCAGGAAACTCTGGTTCAATTCCTGGATCAGGAAGATCCCCTGGAGAAGATATAGGCTACCCACTCCTGTATCCTTGGACTTCCCTGGTGGCTCAGCTGGTAAAGAATCCCCCTGAAATACAGGAGACCTGGGTTCAATCCTAGGGTTGGGAAGATCCCCTGGAGAAGAGAATAGCTACCCATTCCAGTATTCTAGCCTGGAGAATTCAATGGACTATGTACAGTCCATGGGGTTGCAAAAAGTCAGACATGACTGAGTGACTTTCACTGAGTAAAAGTCTAGCTAGTCAAAGTCTAGCCTAATCAAATGAGCCCTTTAAAAAGAGGGCCTAGGGCACAGAGATAAAAGGAATCAGAGAGATTCAAAGCTGGAGCAGATTCTTTTCTGAAGGCCTTGAAGGAACAAACTGCCATATTATGGAAATGGCCACAAGGTCAGGAATGGCAGGCAAACTTGAGGAGCTGAGAATCACCCCAGCAGACAGCCAGCAACAAAGCAGGATCTCAGTCCTATAACTACAACCAGGAGATGCTTGGACAAAGACCCCAAGCTCCAGATAAGATCACAACTCTGGCCAACATCTTCATTTCAGTTTTGTGAGTCCCTGAGCAGTAAACCTAGCTAACTCATACCTCACTTCTGTCCCACAAAAACTGTGAGATAACAAATGCACAGTTACTACCATTGCTACACAACTACATCACATTAGTTTATTAAATAGAAATGCTACTGCTTTGCTTTAACATGAACTTAAAAGAAATATACTCTTTTTCTATTAACATTTCATACCCTTTCTCATTTCAAGAAGGACTTAAAGTAAGGTTTCCACATTATTCTACAGTTCAAACTTTAAAAAAAAAATCCACTCAAATTTTGTCTACATTAGTGATTTTGTATTGTCTTGAAAACTGATTTCTTAACATCATTTGAATGAATTATGACTCTAAATATTAAAAAATCTTTATCTTCCTTAGGCATCTCTATAACTAGCAAGTTGTACAGTTCTGGTTCAATATCTCTTTTCTTTCCTCCTATTCCTGTAACTGTTTCAAAATTAGGTGAATGGCTGGCTAACTCCTTTCATAAATCAAATAACATTCTTCCTGTGATTTCAATGGAGTAAGTCAAGCTTCAGAAACTAGCACAGATACTTACAGTCACAGTGTTCTAGGAACCCCAAGGAATGAAAGGCTCTATGAAAAAGGTCTATATAAGTCACATTCCCACCCAGCATAATCACAGGCTCTGCTGCTGCAAAACAATGTCTGAATTCTAAATCAGTCCTTCAATTATCAGAGCTGTCACTCTTTTCCTTGATGTATTTCCTGCCCCAGCAAACTTCTTAATCTCACTGCTGTTGCTTCAAAGTTCTCAATTCTTACCCTCAGAATTTTTCTGGAGAACAGAGTTTCCATGAAACAATGACTACTGGTGGATGCTGAGGTAAGGAGAGGACTCTTCCTCTTGTATATTCAATTACTTCCTCTCTCTTGGGATTTACTTGAAGAAAATTTAAACATCCTCAAGTGGTTCAATATTTTTAATATTTTAAATATTTTTTTTGAAAACCTCTTTCATGCCCATATAGACCTTTATCTCATATCCACTTCTCAGTCAAACTTCTGGAATTATCCATATTTACATTATCTATTTCCTCTTGACTCACTAATTTCAGCTTCTGCCTCCATTGCTCTACTAAAACAATGTTTACTATGGTTACCAATGATCTCCACATTGTTAAACCCAAAGAATATTCTTACTCTTTATTGTATTTGCTATTTCAGAAACATTCTTCTTGAAATTTATCTTCCTTTCATCTCTGGCACACACTCCCCTGGCTTTCATCCTTCCCCTCTAGTTCATATTTATTTGGTCATCATTATTTGCAGGCCTTCTGATCTGTCCTGTACTGTGCTTAATCACTCAGTTGTGTCTGACTGCGACGCCATGGAATGTAGCCCGCCAGGCTCCTCTGTCCATGGTATTCTCCAGGCCAGAATCCTGGAGTGGGTTGCCATGCCCTCCTCCAGGGGATCTTCCCAACCCAGGGATCAAACCCAGGTCTCCAGCACTGCAGGCAGATTCTTTACTGTCTGAGCCACCAGGGAAGCCCAAGAACACTGGAGTGGGTAGCCTATCCCTTTACAGGTAAACTTCTCGACCCAGGAATTGAACCAGGGTTTCCTGCATTCAGGCAGATTCTTTACCAGCTGAGCTATCTGGGAAATCCCCCTTCTGGTCTACCAGCCACTATAAATGTTCACAAAGAGAAATCCTAGGGTTGATCCTTGAGAATCACCTTTGGAATCTCCCTCTTCAAGTCTGATTAACTTTGCTTCTTAAATAGTTTTCAAATCCATATACTTCTCCCCTTGTCCATTATCATCACCTCTCATCCAAGCTATAATTATCTTTTCCTTACTACTACCAACAGCCTCTTAGTTGACCTCCTCAAGTGACCCATCTCCCCTCTAAGATGTTTTCCTCAATGAGGTCAGAGGGAGATTTTAAATATACAGTCTGAGCACACTATCCTATCCCCTTTAAATAAGCATTTCCATGGCTTACTATTGCTTTTAGGATAAAAACCTTTAAAGGACTTCCATGTTCTTTAAATCATCTGCATTTTCAACTTGCTGTCTAACTACTATCATTCTGCATTGTTTTCTCTCCATTTTGCATTCCTGTGATTCCTTGAATAGTCAGTATTCCTCCATAGTCTTAGCAACAGCTGTGTCCCCTGTAAAAAAATTCTCACCTCTCAATTTACTCAATAATAGTCACTCCTTCAGGGAAGCCTTCTCTGACCTCTCAGCATCATCTTATTCTTTAGTTGTGTCTCTTGTAATTATCTGAAATGCCATTGATTACATTAATTACCATGATCTTTCAAATGTTTACCTAAAGTGTGCCTCTCAACTATAGGTTCCTTGAGAAAAGGAGCTGTGTACATTTGTTTATAGTTGCAGTGTTTACTCAGTACAGTGCCCTGAAGATGCTTTAAGAGAAAAGCATTCAATAAATTCCTGAGTAAGTGAAAGAATAATATTAAATCCACACAAGGGAGATTGGCAGGGCCTAACTCTGCCTCTCTGCCCTGAGAAGTTCAGGAAAAAAATTTAAGTTTTGTTTTTCACAAAGATGCACCAAATGTTTTGTGAATGTTTATTAAAAGAACAAAATTGTGGATTGAGATGTCTATGTATAACTCATAATGCCTCCGGATCTAAGTACACTAACCAGAAAAACAGCACTAGGAGCTTTTAAAAACTAGCATTCAGGGGCTTTTGACTAGGGCCTCTCTTGTGTGGACCCTAATATGGCCCTCTACCAGCCAAGCCTCTCCCCAAGAATGAGAAGGGCCTGGGGTCAAGGGGATGAGCCACCTGAAGTTATGTTCCACCCTCTAGATATTACTCCACATGCCCAAATATCCCTGAGCTGGAAACTGTATATGCTTCTTCCTGGGTCCATTCTCCAGGGCAGAGAGCACCATGGGTGACATGTCCTCAGGTCCAACACAGGGCCATGGGATGACTGCCATAGGGTGGAGTGGAGGTGGCAGACAGAGCCTGGACTCACATGCTGGTGTGTCTAAAACCATCTACCAAAAACATCCCTCCTGGAGAGCACTGAGGCAGGGTGGGAAGATTATGGGGCCAGAGAGCCGGCCAGGCAGTTTCATTTGTACTAAGTAAGTGAAAGAGAAAATAGAATTAAAGCTATTCAAATTCTGGGGAAGGTCCACTAATTGGGTATCTATCCTAATAATAAAACTGACTTCCATCTCTCCCCTTCTGTTCCAATCATTAGGCCAGAACATTCTTCATGGCCTTCTTTCCTTCAGTAATTTACAAGGCAATTTTTTTTGTCTACCTTGCTGAATACAATCTTCTCTTATAAGTCCTCAAAGCTTTCTACCATAGAATGTCAACGTGCATAGTCTCTACAGTCGCTGGAAACTGTCTCTTCCTATCATGTCCATTTACACACACACACACACACACACACACAATTCACATTCCTAGCTCTATGATTTTACCTCTGCTACTCTTGCCCCCAGTATGTCTACCCTGCTCAGTCTTTCCAAAACCATGCCCACATTTCAGAACTTTGCTGACAATCTATCTCAGCACACCTCTGTGACTGCCCAAAGCATACACTGAATATTCTTGTCCCTGAACTTCCATAGTCAAGATATCATACTTTCCATTATGGGTAACATCATCAGAAATCCAGCTGTTTAAGCCCCATTAATTTTTGTAACAATGTCAAGAAACTTATTAACTAATCACAAATAGGGACTGAAAAAGCAGTCCCCAGTAGAGTGAATTTTGTTTAGATATAAGTGCCAATTGAGACTCAGCATTCATCGTTAATTGTTTTTTACCAAGTGAGTGAGAACTCTGCCATTTTATAAGCTGAGTTAGCTTTAAAAGAATTAGGGCATTTTCAGCTGGGATATATCTCAATTCTCACTACAGATCCTCCTCACCGGGAGGAGGAGGATGCTTCTTGGTGTTTCTCTGAACAGATTCACAAAAGAAAACATAATTTCATGGAGCTTCTCTGAGACAAACAAAAGCATAGTCCAGGGACTTGCCACATAGCAAGGATTTTCAGGAGAGTTTTGATACTGATTTCCACCTACAGAATTCCAAGAATACTTTTGGATACGCAGTTTATTTTCAATTCATTCAGTTCTTTCTGAAACTCACCTTCTTCCTCCACATGCAAAAGACTTTACTAAGCCAGGCATCTAATAAAAGCTCAGTAAATTCCTGCTGCTTAAGTCAATTGAGGTATTTATGAAATTATAGTATTTTAATACCACCCTTAATTGAAATCACCTACCAAGTTGTGGACAGCTGAAATATTTAGCTCTTAATAGACTTGCAAACAAAGGCAAACCATGACAATATCTTTGGATTATTTTCTTCTTTAAAAAACAGCACTAATAGATTATAGATGCTCCTTTAATAAATGTTTCCCAACATGCTATTTGCTATATTTTTCAGTGATAAGCATACTTAATAAGTCACTTCCTGACAAGTGCATCTAACAATTTACTGTATAATATCTAATAAGGAAAACCAATAAATCACAAAACCATCAGGGGGGAAAAAAACACAATTAACTCTATTGTAGAGGAAAATCTTTTTCTTTTTTTTTTTTTTTTTTTGGTTCATCCATCACTACTAGTCTGGCATATTATGCACATCACTTTCTGAACTAGCACTTTTATGTTTTTGATTGGCTAAATCACAGTCAAAAGAGGAAAAATGAAGTAAATATTCCATTAAAAATTCTGGACAAAAATTATTCTTATATTTTTTTCTTATTAGAAATCAAAGAGGACACTAATAGACGGAGAAATATACCATGTTCGTGGATCAGAATAATCAATATAGTGAAAATAAGTATACTTCACAAAGCAATCTATAGATTCAATGCAATCCCTATCAAGCTACCAACAGTATTTTTCACAGAGCTAGAACAAATAATTTCACAGTTTGTATGGAAATACAAAAAACCTCAAATAGCGAAAGCAATCTTGAGAAAGAAGAATGGAATGGCAGGAATCAACCTGCCTGACTTTAGACTATACTACAAAGCCACAGTCATCAAGACAGTGTGGTACTGGCACAAAAACAGAAATATAGATCAATGGAACAAAACAGAAAGCACAGAGATAAATTCGTGCACCTATGGACATCTTATCTTTGACAAAGGAAGAAAGATTATACAATGGAGAAAAGACAATCTCTTTAACAAGTGGTGCTGGGAAAACTGGTCAACCACTTCTAAAAGAATGAAACGAGAACACTTTCTAAAACCACACACAAAAATAAACTCAAAATGGATTAAAGATCTAAACATAAGACTAGAAATCATAAAACTCCTAGAGGAGAACACAGGCAAAACACTCTCCAACATATATCACAGCAAGATCCTCTATGACCCACCTCCCAGAATATTGGAAATAAAAGTAAAAATTAAAAAAATGGGACCTAATTAAAATTAAAAGCTTCTGCACAACAAAGGAAACTATAACCAAGGTGAAAAGACAGCCTTCAGAATGGGAGCAAATAACAGCAAATGAAGCAACTGACAAAGAATTAATCTCAAAAATATACAAGCAACTCCTGCAGCTCAATTCCATAAAAATAAATGACCCGATCAAAAAATGGGCCAAAGAACTAAACAGACATTTCTCCAAAGACATACAGATGGCTAACAAACACATGAAAAGATGCTCAACATCACTCATTATCAGAGAAATGCAAATCAAAACCACAATGAGGTACCATTTCACACCAGTCAGAATGGCTGCTATCCAAAAGTCTACAAAAAACAAATGCTGGAGAGGGTGTGAAGAAAAGGGAACCCTCTTACACTGTTGGTGGGAATGCAAACTAGTACAGCCACTATGGAGAACAGCGTGGAGATTCCTTAAAAAACTGGAAATAGAACTGCCATATGACCCAGCAANCCAAAAGTCTACAAAAAACAAATGCTGGAGAGGGTGTGAAGAAAAGGGAACCCTCTTACACTGTTGGTGGGAATGCAAACTAGTACAGCCACTATGGAGAACAGCGTGGAGATTCCTTAAAAAACTGGAAATAGAACTGCCATATGACCCAGCAATCCCACTGCTGGGCATACACACCAAGGAAACCAGAATTGAAAGAGACACGTGTACCCCATGTTCATTGTAGCACTGTTTATAATAACCAGGACATGGAAGCAACCTAGATATCCATCAGCAGACAAATGGATAAGAACGCTATGGTACATATACACAATGGAGTATTACTCAGCCATTAAAAAGAATACACTTGAATTAGTTCTAATGAGGTGGATGAAACTGGAGCCTATTACACAGAGTAAAGTAAGCCAGAAAGAAAACACCCATACAGTATACTAACACATATATATGGAATATAAAGATGGTAACGATAACCCTGTATGTGAGACAACAAAAGAGACACAGATGTATAGAACAGCCTTTTGGACTCTGTGGGATAGGGTGAGGGTGGGATGATTTGGGAGAATGGCATTGAAACATGTATAATATCATATGTGAAATGAATCGCCAGTCCGGGTTCGATGCATGATACAGGATGCTCAGGGCTGATGCACTGGGATGACCCAGAGGGATGGTATGGGGAGGGAAGTGGGAGGGGGGTTCAGGATGGGGAACACGTGTACTTCCATGGTGGATTCATGTTGATGTATGGCAAAAAACCAATACAATATTGTAAAGTAATTAGCCTCCAATTAAAATAAATAAATTTATATTTTAATAACAAGAAATAAGCAAATTGAAATTTTGAGAATATTTTTTATACCTTATTTTGATTTAAAAGAAAAGATGCCAGTGTTCTTTACTATAACACACCTATTTACCAACAAGTAATGAAAATAAACAATCTTGCTCTTTTTCTACTCTGACAAGATATTACATTATATGCAGTAGCCTCATTGAGTTTCAATGCTTTAATGTTTAATTTATTTACTATTTTATATATACACACATGCACTTCCTATTCTCTAGTCCAAACCACTAGAAACTGTGAGCTGGTGACATCTTGCTGTTATTAAATGAAAAAGAAAAAAAAAGACAAGACTCTCTGCTTGCCTAAGAGACAGATAGATGTTTGGTCATTTTTACAATTTTTTCTGTACATGACATGTTTTAAAGGTCTTATCAATTTCTCAGCAATGAAAATTTTCTTTTCTTGAAGAAGTTCTTCTTCAAACTTTTCATTCTTCAAAGTCTTCTAGATAAGTCTAGGCAATGAAGAGGATATGAGAAGGCAGATCATGGTGTCAAACCTTAGTGTTTTCAAGTATATGAGAAAGGTATCATCTCTAGAAGAATCAACCAGATAAGGAGGTTTTCATGACTTTAAGAGGGTTTCACTGTCGGGATTTCAGACTAGTGAGAAATTTCCCTATGTATAAAAACACAAGAGTTAATTTGAAATAGAACATGCACTGCCCTTTTGAACAACTCAACTGTTTCCCTACCTTAAAATTATTGTAACTATTCCTGTTCATCTGTCACTGGTAAATCTTATCTTAAAACCTCTGTACAAGTTAACTGTTCATCAAAAACACTAGAAACAACTTGCTTTAAGAGAATATAACCAACTATAAAGTTGAAAGGAACTTTCTTGACAGTCGAGTGGTTAAGACTCTGCTTAACCACTTCCAATGCAATGGGTGCAGATTCAGTCCCTAGTCGGGGAGCTAAGATCCCACATACCTTGCAGCCAACAAACCAAAGTATAAAACAGAAGCAAAATTATAATAATCAGTCGTGTCCAACTCTTTGCAACCCCATGGACTGTAGCCTACCAGGTTTCTCTGTCCGTGGGATTTTTCCAGGCAAGAATACTGGAGTGGGTTGCCATTTCCTTCTCCAGGAGATCATCCCAACCCAGGGATCGAACCCAGGTCTCCCATGTTGTAGGCAGATGCTTTACCATCTGAACCACCGGGGAAGTCAAATATTAAAGAATGGTCCACATTAAAAAAGAATTTTAAAATGTTTCAGAATATGAAAACAAGGCCAGAAATGTTACATTCTCTGAAGTGAGAAACAAAAAAGTCCCCCTAAAAAGAACGGTTATTTAAACGAGATTACCATCAGTTCAGTTCAGCTGCTCATCCGTGGCCGACTCTTTGCAGCCCCATGGCCTGTGGCATGCCAGGCTCCCCTGTCCATCACCAACTCTTGGAGCTTGCTCAAACTCATGTCCATTGTTGTTCTCAACTTAATAAGGTGGTCAAGGTTGACATCAAGCAAGTAACTGACATATAACTTATTAAACAAATCAACAAAGGAGTATCTACTCAGAATTTACCTTGGCAATACGAGATAGAGCTACATATTGAAATATAAAGCACCAAGCAGGGGTCGGCAGACAGTTACAGTAAGGGAGATCTTGAAATAAGAATTTGTCAGTTTCCACAGGTGCCCAGGTTAGAGCATCTCTTTTCATAGGCAGAAATATCCCTGATGCACAGAACGGCGATGCATGCTACTGACCTAGATTACCATAGATGTGCCTTATGATTATCTGATCCCGTTGGTTTAGAATCATTTGTTCATTCAATAGCTCTCTTAAGTGCTGACTTCATGAACAGCTACATAATACATGAAGAGAGTACCAGGAATGAGATGCTCGAGGAAAGTCCAATATGGACAGAGAAGGAGACTAGTACTCAGACAGTTTCAAAGCACTTTGATAACTCTTTGTTCACTGACTCACCTGTTGCCATATATTGTCTCTCCTGAGGGCCTACCAGTGTGGTCTTGGTTCTTGAATCAGACATAATTTCTATGACAATTTAATAAAGCAGCATTCTGTTAATCAGCAAGTACCCTGCAAATGTACTAACAAGAGTCAGCCTCTCTGCAGGCAAATACATCCCATTTAATTTCTGCATATGCAAAGTTGAGGTCCAGGCTCCAAACCCATGAGGACTCCATTCCATGAGGCTCTGCCTGAAGCAGCCAAATGATATCTCTCAGATGCAGGAAAAGCCATGTAACAGTAACACATTCACATGACAAGATTTCAATTACTCAATAACATATCCCTAAGTCCTGTTATAAATACACATGAACTTTCAGTTTCTTCTTTACCAGTGTTTCTCCAACTTTAGAGAGGATAGCATTCTTCTCTAGAGGTTATCTTAAATGCAGAATCCTCAGCCCCATCCTAAGAGAGTGAGATCCAGAAAGTCTGGGAGAGGGCCCAGAAGTACCTTTTTAAACACTCAAGGTGATTCTGATATGACTAAGAAACATTCTTCACTCTAAACACTAAAAATGGTGTTCATAAATTTAAGTCAAATGCATCAGTATGGAGGTATTAAGTGACCTTTGTAATCTTTGTAATATCAAGTATACACTCGTTACTATTAAAGTTTAGAAACTGAATCCAGAAATTGCAGGATAGGGCCTGCTTAGTTCCAGGCATCTGCTCCTTATTCCGTGGCCCTACCAGACAGAATGTCTGGCCTGCTATGCCACTCTGTATCTCAAGTCATGCTCTTAACTCTTACTGGTAAGCTCTCCCAGGTAATTCAAACTCACAACAGCTCTTTTTGAATCCTGTTCATCTCTGACCCTTGGTGTGGATTATCTCTCACAACATACACTTGGGTAAATGTTTTTTATTGTTTTACTGTTGTACCAGCTTCCCTGGTGACTCAGGTGATAAAGAATCTGCCTGCAATACAGAAGATCCTGGTTTGATCCCTAAATTGAGAAGAAACCCTAGAGTAGGAAATGGCAACCCACTTCAGTGTTCTTGCCTGGAAAATTCCATGGACGGGGGGTCTGGCAGACTACAGTCCATGGGGTCACAAAGAGTCAGACACAACTGAGCAACTAACACCTTCTTCACTTTCATTGTTGTACCTGGTCTGGATATTGGAGATGGAAATAACACACAAAATTATTTGATTATTTTTAGATCCAAGTGAAGGGCATGAGTTAGAAACTTTGGTGATTCACTAGTAAAGAAACCACCTGGCAATGTAGGAGACACAGGTTTAATACCTGGGTCAGGAAGATCCCCTAGAGAAGAAAATGGCAATCCATTCCAGTATCCTTGCCTGGGAAATCCCATAGACAGAGGAGCCAGGCTACCATCCATGGGGTCACAAGAGAGTCAGATATGACTTAGCAACTAAACACCAACAAAAGGAATCCACCCTCCCTCTGACACTAGGCTGGAATATAGCCCCATGAGTCCCCTGCCAATGTTTGTCCTTCTAAACTAACTCCATCCTATTCATATGAGGTACACATTTGGTCTAGCCATGAGCAGTTTTAATATTACAAAGTGATTATATGCGACTAGAGGTAGTAGTGAAACATGAAAAGCTATTAGGTCTAAAGGTTGTAGATACAGTACTAGTATTCTTAATAGAAATGATAAAAAATCTTACAGCTTCTGAGTAAGCCATGTGAATATAGCGAAGTGCTGAGAGAAGACTTAGACTGTTGCCTCAGAAGTGGTAGCATGAAGACAATGCCAATGACAGAGATGTCAAATACCCTTCCTTTTAAAGAAATGTGCAGAAAATTGAGGGCCAGATCCCCCTTCCATGGCTACTAAGAACAAACGAAACAACCCTACAGTCTCCCAGTGATCACCCCAATCCCCAGACCCTCTCCCCAACCCAGCCTGAGAAGCAACCCACTACTGGGGGAGGAGGAGGGCTGGGGAAGAGTAAGTATTCTGCTTAGTAAGTTAGGGTTCCAGCTTTCCAACAACCCACATGTTAGCTGACTCCCTCACTGAGCTTTGTAGGCTGCATGGTATTTGATGGCTCAGCTGAAGACATTTCCATGCACTGCACAAAGATGCCGTCCAAGAGACAACAGTTCAATTTCAACAGTGTCCATCTTTGCCAATATAACATGGCAATGATTGAATGTTAACTCCCATAGCCTGAAATATATCTTTCTTTCACACAGATTTTATAAACCTGTGATTGAGTCAAAGATTTAAGTTATATTTCTACTTCATCAATTCATCGTTTTAAACCCCTGCCCTTCTAGGGGTTAGTTAGTCCAGAGAATAGAAATACCCTACGTGCTTAGTCAATTGCTTACAGGTCTGGTGGCACCAAGGTTAACACTGCATTGCAAAGCATAGCCGCTATAGGGCACTCTTCTTCCCAGATGTGCCAGTGGAGAGATTTTTGAGGTTGGTGCAACACTAATCCTCAAGTGAACTAGAAAAAGAGTCTGATGCTTCTATCACTGCCCAGAAGTAATTTAAGAGAAGACTAGAAATGAAGCTCCATCTTTCTGCTTTGCGATACTAAATAGAGAAAAAGAATTCCAGATTTAGTATCCTGGTGGCTCTGAATGAGCCAGATGACTTGACAATCCATCTTGTACTATCCATTAAATAAAAATGATGCTCTTAAGCTTTCGGACACACATTCTATCATTGTCATCCACACATGTTAAGAGGAGGGCAAGACTCCATTTATTTCCAGAGCTTCTTCAGTGAAAGATGCTATGTGTGGTGCTGCATTCACTGACATGTCAATTCACAATTGCTTGTGATTGTCACAGAAAGGTAAAGCTTCAAACAATATAAAGTAGAGATGGATCTTTGTCACAAAATACAGGATAATCACTCATCTGAGTGTCTCTTACCTTCTTAGTTTTTGGTAACTTAGTATGTGGGCATGTCTAACCTGCATCCCATTTCCCTCCAGACCACAATCTGGGCCATGTTAGACCAAACACCTGAGCTTATGGCAGCTATAATGTTAAGGGCCAACTGCATTGAACTCCGAATCATCTAGATTGGGTTCATGGCCATGCGTGATCACTTACCAGCTGGGTAGCCTCAAGCCCACAGTTTAAAAACTCTCAAAGACTCAGATTCCTCAGTTACGAAATTCGGACAGCGCTTTAACTCTGGATCATTAGGGAGTTTTAAGTTGAAAATATTTACAGAAATACCTAGTATAGTTGTTCCTGAGCACAGAAGCCCACTAATTAATCTTTCCCCAAATCTATGAATAAGTGTATTTTTCTAAGTTATTCCCTATGAGACACATTCTTTTTCCTTCTTTACCTGTTGTAGCTGTTAAAGTTTCCAAGTACAAATGAAGTGACCCTTGTCAAGCAATAGAGAAACAAATTCTCCAGCAGCTATTTCCTGTCTGACAGTTGGTGTGCTTCACTGACTGTACTGTTAGCCTCCAAGCCTTCATCATAAGTGTCATTTGGTTTTAACTTTGCAATAAGGTAATTATAGTACTGGGCTTATTAAAAACAGACTCCATCACAGGAGACTTTGACGGATGTTGGTGGAAGTTCCAGCTTGACAGGCAAGGGGGATGAGCAAGTGGATGGCAAAGCTAAAGACATTATATTGCAAATGCTGTTTATTTTCTGTCAACTATAAACTATGCAGTAAATAACACATTATAAAAGAGATCCAGAAATAACATTAAGCTAAAATGGAACCATCAATTATTCTCTCATCTTTAGCATTCAGAAGATTTTTTTCCTGTTCACTATTGGTACTTTTTTTCTTTATTCGTTAATTGCTTTTTCTCCATGACTCCCCTGTTCTGCTCCAGTGCCTATAAATCACTGTAAAAAAGATAAAATGTTACTATTATGAAACGAGTATAAAAACGGTTTTTAAATAAATTTGCTTTTGCCATCGAGCCAAATTTATCTAACCTTTAAGGGAATGTTTAAAGTTTCTACTGAGAACATAGTAAACTCTTTGGGGCAGAGTACATGTATTTTTAGCACTCATACTATTTTACGCAGTAGACAGAGTCCAGAATTGAAGGAGTCACTTTGCAGTGAGTTTTGAGATGTAAATTTCAAATATACTATGAGAGGAAGTTCAAGGTTTTACTCTAAGAAATGACTTTGAAACATATTCGCCTATGGTAGTGAATCATACAGGATTTTGGATTAGCTGGCAGCAACAGAAGGATGATAATAAAAGGAGCAGACAGGAAGAAGAAGAAGAAAAGAGTATGTGAAATTTTATGTCTAACCTAACTTGATTCCCCACTGGCAGTCACGCCCACATCCAAGACTTAGGAAGCTAGTCCAGTTTCCCTGCGTGGGGGCCCAAGGTTCATATTAGATCAATAAGTAGCTTCTGAAAATTTACCACAAGTCCAGCATCACACTAAATGCCATTTTTATCAAAACCACAATGAGGCATCTCATGCTAATCAGAATGGCCATCAAAAAGTCTACAAAAAATAAATGCTGGAGAGGGTATGGAGAAAAGAGAATCCTCTTTCACTGCTAGTGGGAATGCAAACTGGTATAGCCACTATGGAGAACAGTATGAAGATTCCTTAAAAAACTGGAAATAGAATGGCCATATGACCCAGCAATCCCACTGCTGGGCATATACACCAAGGAAACCACAATTGAAAGAGATAGATGTATCCCAATGTTCATTGCAGTGCTGTTTACAATAGCTAGGACATGGAAGCAACCTAGATGTCCATCAGCAGACAAATGGATAAGGAAGCTGTGGTATGTATACACAGGGGAATATTACTCAACTATAAAAAAGAATGCATTTGAGTCAATTCTAATGAGGTGAACAAAACTGAGCCTATTATACAGAGTGAACTAATTCAGAAACAGAAACACCAATACAGTATATTAATCATATATATGGAATTTAGAAAGATGGTAATGACAATCCTATATGCAAGGCAACAAGAGAGACACAGATGTAAAGAACAGACTTTTGGACTATGTGGGAGAAGGGGAGGGTGGAATGATTTGAGAGAATAGCATTGAAACATGTGTATTGCTATATGTAAAATAGATGACCAGTGAAAGTTCTGTGCATGAAGCAGGGCACTCAAAAGCCAGTGCCCTGGGACAACTCAGAGGAATGAGATAGGGAGGGAGTTGAGAGGGGTTTCAGGATGGGGGGACATGTGCACCCATGGGTGATTCATGTCGATGTATGGCAAAAGCCATCACAATATCATAAAGACATTATCCTCCAATTAAAATAAATAATTAATTAAAATATTAGTAAAAACATGCAAAAAATAAATAAATGCCATTGTTATAAGTGAGTCATCCTTTCAAACATTTTGAGCACCTAATATGTATCACATATTGGGATCCAACTGTGAATGAGATATAAATGTGTCCTTATGCTTAAGACACATTTTATTTTTATATCTGCTCTTACAATATTCAGATTTAACTATAAGAACTATCTCTTTGCTCCAGGATAATGCCCAACCTAGTGCTGTCACCATGAAGTGAAGTGGCTCAGTCATGTCCGACTCTTTGTGACCCCATGGACTGTAGCTTATCAGGCTCCTCCGTCCATGGGATTTTCCAGGCAAGAGTGCTGGAGTGGATTGCCATTTCCTTCTCCAGGGGATCTTCCCAACCCAGGAATCAAACCCGGGTCTCCTGCATTGCAGGCAGACGCTTTCCCGTCTGAGCCACCAGGGAAGCCTAAGTTCTGTCACCATAGAACCCCTTTATTACATAATCTTGATGAGCATATTATTGTTACAAGTAAAACAATGAGGGAATAAGAAACTTCCATTATTTCCGTTAAATATACCCATATGTGTAGGCCAAAGCAGAGAACTGAATGGGATAGAACTGAAGAAAATTTTAGAATTGCGCTAATGCATTTATCTTGATTTCATCAATGGGTTATAAAACTAGTATTTAGTCAACAACTCTCTTCAGAATAGAAACTCCCAAATACAAAGACACAAACAATAAAACCCAGTGAGCACAGTCCTAGATTTCAGGTTCTCATTAAAAATTAATATCACATAGCTGCAGATGTACAGTGGTGCAAGCAGCAGTGGGCACTTGGAATAGTGGCCAAGGTTACTCGTAATTAAAGCAAAAACAGATACCGTCCTCCACTGAGCTTTTCAGTTATGTACAAGTAATTCATTCCACATTAAAAATAATAAAAATTATGATACATTTTATTAGAAAATGTTAAATTCCTTATATTCCTGAAGATAACTGGAGATCATCTGAAACATCTTAAACACCATGAGTGGGAATCACTATCTGGTGATTCAAAGAGTTATGTGAATTACAAAGTTTTGGGAAACATTAATTGCAAAGAGCATGTGTCCTTAGAGGTTTTTGGCTAGCACAAAATACCATGGGAAAAATTGCAAAGTATCTAAAACCACTACCCATTATCACAATTCAATAGGAATAAGACACTAGAACAGAAACACTGAGGTACCTAGATAACATGAGTAAATCTCACTGATAGAACTGCAAAGGAATTCCCACCATATCAGGCCAGGAACCTGCCCCCACTTCTTTACCATTCTGAGCACTAAAATTCTCTAAAATCATCAAGTAAAATTTTGATAGCTTCATTTAAATACTCTCCTGCAAGGACAGTGAACATTATTATAAAGCAGATGTTTCTGCTCATAAAAGGAAGGCATAAGAAAGTTCATGGCATTTAAGATACAGGCAGCAGTCAACAAGTCCTCTTCATTCTTGGGGTTTTCTTACAGCTACTGCTTCTCCAGAATCCACACATTTGCTGCTTGTTCATTCTGTCACTTTTTCAGCAGCATATTTTCACAAACACGTTTGTCCTACATCTTAGGATGTAAACGTATTTTTGACACATACAAGTGATGCGGAAGAACACGTGGACAATCAAAATCAGAAAGACTCAAATAATGGTATCACTGTGTGTTATTTATTCATGGTGCTGTGGTTTCCTCAACTATACAATGAGGGTGGTGTTGCTATCTTCTGCTTCGGTGTGTTATTAGAAATAAATGAGGTCACCAATGCCAAGGTCTTGGTGGTTGCCAATGGCAGCTGCTAAAATTACTACTATAGGAGCCATATTAATAATACCTTTGCCAGTGGTACTGCTATGCATATATACATATGTGTATATTATGTACATAGAAACAGAAAGACACATGGAATTTATGCAAAATGAATAGGAAAGGAGTCTGAAAGAGTGAATTTTAGAAATAACCAGACTTTTTCAGACCTAAAATGATTTCATAATTCCTCAACAGTAACTCAATATTCTTCCATGCCTCCATTGTAGAGAATTCCACCCATGTGCCCAGGGCTCCTCTGGCAGCCTCTTCTGTCTCCACTGGCCAATCGAGGTATCTTTCAACAGCTTGATTCCTACAGCGCCTGGGCATACTTCCATGACAGCACTGTGCACATGATGCTGAAATGATTGCCTTCCACAGAAATCTCCCTCACCAAACTGTCAACTCCTGAGAACTTACCCCATCCATCTCCGAGTCCTGCAGTCCTAATAGAGCACATCGCTCCAAATTTGAAGGAGGAAGAAAGGAAAAGAGAGCAGAGGAAAGGAAAAGGGAAAAAATAAGAGGGAGAAGGGCAGAATATTCACAAGCCAATAAATATTTCTAGGTTCTGTTCTCAGAGGTTTTTATTGATTTCAAGAGCCTCCCCTAGAATTCTTTGACTCTTTTTTTCTCTGGTCTTGAGTTTTCAGTCTCAGAAGACAGTAAACGCTACTGGCTCAATAAGTGAGACCTATGAAGCCATGGACAGAGGAGCCTGGTAGGCTGCGGTCCATGGGGTCGCTAAGAGTCAGACACGACTAAGCGACTTCACTTTCACTTTTCACTTTCATGCATTGGAGAAGGAAATGGCAACCCACTCCAGTGTTCTTGCCTGGAGAATCCCAGGGACGGGGGAGCCTGGTGGGCTGCCGTCTGTGGGGTCGCACAGAGTCGGACACGACTGAAATGACTTAGCATAGCATGAAACCACAAGAAAATTGATGAGAAAGGAAAGCCTTCCTTTAAATATTTAGATATTATCCCCCTGCATATGGCAAGAAAATTAAGAAATTATACATCCTATGCATTTTAAGAAACTGAATCTTTTTTTAGGAATTCCTCTCATTGTTTGTTACTTATTTTAATAGAAGTTACTTTATTAATTCAACAAAGATGTATTGAGCACCTACTACTAATATATACCAAGCATTCTCCTGGGGACTGAAGCCTGCCTTATGAAACTTGCATTCCCAAGAGAAGACAGACCCAAAAAATCAATAAGTAACTTACTAGCTGATGGATGGGGTCAGGAGTAGGGCAGGGGAGGAGAAAGAAACAGTGGGGGAATCAGAGTTCCTGGTTCCATTTTAAATAGGCCGATCAGGTTAGTGGAAGGAGGACATCTGAACAGAGAAACAGGCAGTTCTCAGAGAATATGCCACACAGAGGGGAAAGCTGCTGCAAACATGCCCAGCACCCTTGAAAGGCAGTGAGGAGGCCAGTGTTGATGGAGCACAGTTGCCAACAGTGGGGGAAGAGGTTAGGTAAGTCAGGGAGGTCACGGGACAGAGGGATGGCAGATCACGCACGGCCTTGGAGCCACTGCAAAGACTACAACTTTCCTCTGAGTCACGTGGCAACCCTTTGGAGAGTTTTGCTTGACTTACCTTCCAATAAACAGCTACCTAGAATTGCTATTCAATCCCTCACTTGAAAATTAGGGGCTCTTGCAGTTGACCTGCCTGCTCATGCTTTGATATCAAATGTACTTCCCTTAGATCTGGAAACTGGACTACTGTCTTGAATCCCTTTTTGTTTTGTTTTTAATCCTTCCCTGTTCTGGCCCTCTCCTGGTTCACCTCTCTTCCTAGGGCGAGGTATCCAGCAGGTCAAGGGACTTGCTCATCCAGAGCCACTTCTCTCCTTCTAGATCACATTTCAATGCCCAGGAACTTTGCACACAAAAAGGAGCTTCTCATCCCCAGGTCCTATGCAGCCCTCTCCTGGTCTATCTTCCCTAAGCTAGGTCGCGCTCCTCCATGTGCAAACACCGAAGCCCAAGACAGGCCAAGGTCTGCTGCTGGCAGGGAACTAGAGCTTAGTCTTTCAAGCTGGGGAGGGGCACCTCGTGCGTACACTGTTTGGAGGCCCCCTGGGTGTGGGTGGAGCCAGAGGGAGCAGGCTGGAGCCATTCATACTCCAATCCTAGCCCTTCAAGCATCCAATGGACTAGGTTTAAAGCCTTTTGAGTGATCAACCAGAATATTCAAACTGTCCTTGCCAAAAGTAAAAACTTGCCTCACCAACTGATTCTAACTGCAACAAGAAGCTGCTTCCCACGCAGTTCTACTTTGCTCCCCTGGCTTATTTACTTCATCAAAATGAATTTCCAGATCGAACAGAGATATGGATTCCTGCTGTCACCTGAGCACATCTCTCCCATATCTCCATGTTCCCAGGCTGCTGGCTTTCTATGAGATAACAGTTACCAGATCACCCCTGAGGCACTCTTTTCAGCCACAGGTCATCAGACACACCATGGAAATTGATTATTCTACTCACTTCAGTTGGGAGGCAATAACTGTCCGTCAAAATGGCTCTTGCCAGCAGCAATCACTTTTTAAAGGGACTGAGCACTTAGGAATAATTTTAACTTGAATATAACATATTTTCAACAGCTAAATAGTAGCTTTCTCCATAAGAGTACACTCTTTTAGAAGTGCTTTTAAATCTATTATCTCCTTTTATTATCTTAACATTTCTGTGAAGCAGGTAAAGTAGCTGAAGGGACAGAATCCCAGAATGAAGGATTGGACCATGACTACTTATGGAAAGAGCATTCCTAAGATGTCTAAATCTTGGTCTGGATCTGATTTCCATAGCATTTCCAGTATACCATGCAAGTCCTTCTGAATCCCTCCCTGCCTCCCCCAGACAGCCTCAATCTATTTGGCCATTTCCAAGTGTCATGTGGTATCTCTTCCTTTCTGGATCTGCCACATCAGAATGAAATAAATGGAAAAGGCCATGTATTTTCCAGCGAAACTCTTTGTCTTTTCATTCACTCAACTAATGTTTGCTGAGTATATGACTCTAGTCACCATGCCTGGGAATACAAAATTGTCAACAGCCATATTTTCATGAAGCTATGTTCTGTTTGACCAACCAGAAAACACACAAATGAGCAAGAGGGTTCTGTCTACCACACACCTCTGCCTCTGCAATCACTGTTCTCACCCACACCATCCACCAGCTCCCTCTTGTAAGCAACTGTGACTTGATACCCAAGGCACATATACCAGCCCCCTGCAATGGCTGAACTAGACAGTGTATGAAGTGCAGTTAGAGTGAACCTCAGCCAAAAAAAAGAAATAGTGATTCAAGAATTTTCCTCTGGTTGTTGCCATGTGATGCAACAATTCCATTCCTGGGCATATATCCAGACAAAACTGTAATTCAAAAAGATACACACACACCCATGTTCATATCAGCACTATTCACAATAGCCAAGATATGGAAGCAACCTAAAGGTCCATTGACAGATGAATGGATAAAGATATTACAGATATATACAATGGAATACTACTCAGCCATAAAAAGAATGAAATAATGTCACTTGCCACAATATGGGTACACCTAGAGAGTGGGCATTGGAGAAGGCAGTGGCACCCCACTCCAGTACTCTTGCCTGGAAAATCCCATGGACAGAGGAGCCTGGTGGGCTGCAGTCCATAGGGTCGCTAAGAGTCGGACACAATTGAGCGACTTCACTTTCACTTTTCACTTTCATGCATTGGAGAAGGAAATGGCAACCCACTCCAGTGTTCTTGCCTGGAGAATCCCAGGGATGGTGGGAGCCTGGTGGGCTGCCATCTATGGCGTCGCACAGAGTCGGACACGACTGAAGCACTTAGCAGCAGAGTGGGCATACTCTAGTATGCACACTTAGTATGTGCACTTATACTAAGTGCAGTCAGAAAAAATACTATCATATCACTTATATGTGGGACCTAAAATTTGACACAAATGAACTTTATGAAACAGAAACAGAATCACAGACAGAGAACAGACTTGTGGCTGCCAAGAGGGAAAGAGGTGGGGTAGAGAAGGACTGGGAGTTTGGGATTAGCCAATGCAATCTGCTAATAATATATATAGAATGGATAAACAACAAAGTCCTACCGTACAACATAGGAAACTATATCCAATATCCCTGATAATGGAAAAAAAAATACACATGTGTAATTGAATCACTTAGCTGTCCAGCAGAATCAACATGACACTGTAAATAAACTATATTTCAATAAAAATTTTTAAAAGATTTTTGCTTTCGTTAATGAAAAACTTCTCCCAAATCTGTAGCCCTACACAACCCAGGTCAGGAAGGCATTCATCAAGTCCTTTGTGAAGAAAGTCACGGGAAGTACAGCTAGCACAATATTACTCCCAAATATGTCTCAAGCAGCCATGTGCTCAAGAGTTCTGCATCTCGAAACTAAAAGTTCAGAGAATTCATTCACTTTCCTGGCAACCATTTTGAATTAAAAAGAAAAGATGTGTTCTGCTAATAAGAGAATAATGAAGGTCAATTTATCTGACCATATGGCCCCTGATTTCAAAAGATCGCTGCTTTTAAGTACTCCCAGCTCTTAATGGTGCTGTACTAATGCATAAACCTCCTGATAGAAGCTTCTTGGCCATTTTGCCGTTTAGTGTGGATGCTGCAGAAGCAGAGGTTAGAATCTTACACCTTTTAGGGCAAAAAGATAAGGCTAGTTAAGATGATGCTTGACAAGCAGTCAGAATAAATTAGTTTCCCCTCTCTGAAATGTTCCTTTGTCAGCTTCGCAAGGGTCAGTAACGACTTGAGTTCAGCAAATGCTTCCAAGAGTAGAATTTCAGATGAGACGCAGAGCAGCTTACTTCAAGATCACTGCTTAGAGATAACACATCTTGATGCCTTTGACACAGTGCATGCGAGCCCATCTCCATATCCCTCCTCTCTTCAAAGGAGGATTCCACCATTCTCCACTGTTCACCACCAACACTGGGAGGTATTGACTGGGAGGCAGACTATTTTGTGAGAGAGTGTGTTTCTAAATGCCTTAATCCAGTGTCAATGAAACCACCTGTCAATGCAGGAGACGTAAAAGACACAGGTTTGATCCCTGGGTTGGGAAGATCCTCTGGAGAAGGGCATGGCTACCCAATCCAGTATTCTTGCCTGGCGAATCCCATGGACAGAGGAGCCTGGAGGGCTACTGTCCATAGGGTCACAGAAAGTCAGACACAATGAAAGTGACTTAGCATGCATAGCACACGTGCACTCTAAGAATTACGTATATAGAGAAAATGTTTCTAGAAATTAAGCAAATCAAAGCAATCACCCACACTTTTTTAAAGTAAAATTTTTGTTTAAAAGANTGGAGGGCTACTGTCCATAGGGTCACAGAAAGTCAGACACAATGAAAGTGACTTAGCATGCATAGCACACGTGCACTCTAAGAATTACGTATATAGAGAAAATGTTTCTAGAAATTAAGCAAATCAAAGCAATCACCCACACTTTTTTAAAGTAAAATTTTTGTTTAAAAGAGTGAACAGCCATTCCCTTCTCCTGGGGATCTCCCAAACCCAGGGGTTGAACCTGG
>SJYA01002113.1:950181-1014754 GCA_006410615.1 Neotragus moschatus | reverse complement strand
GTGATTATCTGTGTGTGAGTTTGTGTGACTATCTGTGTGAGTATGTGACTGTGTGTGTGACTGTGTGTGGTGTGACTCTGTGTGTGAGTATGTGACTGTGTGTGACTGTGTATGACTGTGTGTGGCTGTGACTGTGTGTGAGTACATGACTGTGTATGTGTGCGTGTGTGACTGTCTGTGTGTGAGTATGTGACTGTGTGTATGTGTGACTGTGTGTGTGTGTGACTGTGTGTGTGTGACTGTGTGTGTATGTGACTGTGTGTGTGACTGTGTGTGTGTGTGTATGTGTGTGATTGTGTGTGTGTGTGTGTGACTGTATGTGTGAGATACCAGCAGTAAGCTGGGTTTCTGGGTGTAGACTGGTTTCTCAGGTTGCCCGTGCAGCCACCTGTGCCCACTTCGTCAGGAGACACTGGCAGCTCAGCTGGGTTAGGCCTAGGAGGGCCTGGCTTTTCTGAACCACCTTCCTTCTCAAGTGACTGAAAGGGACCTAGGATTTCCTCACACCCCAGAGCTGGCCACTGACTTTTGCAGAGCCTGCCTGGGGAGCCTGGCAGAAAGGGATTACTTCAGGGGGCAAACTGGTGGTTCAGATGGTAAAGAATCCGCCTGCAGTGCGGGAGACCCAGGTTCGATCCCTGAGTTCAGAAGATCCCCTGGAGGAAGGCATGGCAACCCAATCCAGTATTCTTGCCTGGAGAAGCCCATGGACAGAGGAGCCTGGTGGGCTATAGTCCACGGGGTTGCAAAGAGTCGGACACGACTGAACGACCAACACTTTCACTTTCAGGGTGCAGAGGAGTCAGTGTTGCTGAGGACAGCAAGGCGGTGACTCCTGGAGAACTTAGGGGTGTGTCCACTGTGCCAGTAGGAAATGAGGGGAACAGAGTCCAGCAGACCCCGAGCAATGTTAGCCAAAGACACAGTGGCACCAGCAGAAAGTCCAGGGCACCTGCTCACACCTCCGTGGGCTCCAGGCAAGAGGTCAACCCAGCCTGTATCCTTCTCTTCTCTGTGGACGCTGGCTGACATCTCAAGGACCCCAGCCATCTCTCTTATCTCCGCGAGAGGTCACAAAGCCACACTGTCCCTTTCAGACTCCAAGGAATCAGCTTAGGAGGCACCCGGGATGGGGAGGTGCAGACTCTGAAGCAGTAAGCACGAATCCAAGCCAGCCCAGCGGAGACGGGATTCCAACCAAGACTATGTTGCTGGGCCGGATAGACAGTTCATTTTTCCTTCTGCCATCAGCTGGTTGAAGTCCCGTGAGGGAAGCCGATCAAAACAGGAATAAAAAGGCTCTTTGTGCCTCTGAATATAGTGTAAGTGAATATTGATCTTGCTAGTGTGGGTGCAGGTGATATTTTTCTTTTCTTTTTTTAATTTTTAAATACTTTTTTTTTTNACTCCTGGAGAACTTAGGGGTGTGTCCACTGTGCCAGTAGGAAATGAGGGGAACAGAGTCCAGCAGACCCTGAGCAATGTTAGCCAAAGACACAGTGGCACCAGCAGAAAGTCCAGGGCACCTGCTCACACCTCTGTGGGCTCCAGGCAAGGGATCAGCCTAGCCTGTATCCTTCTCTTCTCTGTGGATGCTGGCTGACATCTCAAGGACCCCAGCCATCTCCCTTCTCTCCCCGAGAGGTCACAAAGCCACATTGTTCCTTTCAGACTCCAAGGAATCAGCTTAGGAGGCGCCCGGGATGGAGAGGTGCAGACTCTGAAACAGTAAGCACGAATCCAAGCCAGCCCAGCGGAGACGGGATTCCAACCAAGACTATGTTGCTGGGCCGGATAGACAGTTCATTTTTCCTTCTGCCATCAGCTGGTTGAAGTCCCGTGAGGGAAGCCGATCAAAACAGGAATAAAAAGGCTCTTTGTGCCTCTGAATATAGTGTAAGTGAATATTGATCNTAAGCACGAATCCAAGCCAGCCCAGCGGAGACGGGATTCCAACCAAGACTATGTTGCTGGGCCGGATAGACAGTTCATTTTTCCTTCTGCCATCAGCTGGTTGAAGTCCCGTGAGGGAAGCCGATCAAAACAGGAATAAAAAGGCTCTTTGTGCCTCTGAATATAGTGTAAGTGAATATTGATCCTGCTAGTGTGGGTGCATGTGATATTTTTCTTTTCTTTTTTTAATTTTTAAATACTTTTTTTTTTAATGGAGGATGATTGCTTTACAGTGTTGTGTTAGTTTCTGCTGTACAACAACATGAATCGGCTATAGTATACACATCTCCCTCTCTCTGAGCCTCCTTCCCACCCCCCGAGCTCGTCACAGAGCGCCCTGTGTTGCACAGCCGCTTCCCATGCGTTAGTTTACACATGACGGGGTATATATACGCGATGCTACTCTCCCAGTTCCTCTCAGCCTCTCCTTCCCTCACTGTATCCGGTCTCTACGTCTCCGTTTCTATTCCTGCTTTCAAATAGATTCATGAGTCCCGTTTTTCTAGATTCCATGTTATATGCGTTAGTGTATGATACTTGTCTTCCTCTTTCTGACTTACTTCACTCTCCANTTGAAGTCCCGTGAGGGAAGCCGATCAAAACAGGAATAAAAAGGCTCTTTGTGCCTCTGAATATAGTGTAAGTGAATATTGATCTTGCTAGTGTGGGTGCAGGTGATATTTTTCTTTTCTTTTTTTAATTTTTAAATACTTTTTTTTTTTTAATGGAGGATGATTGCTTTACAGTGTTGCATTAGTTTCTGCTGTACAACAACATGAATCGGCTATAGTATACACATCTCCCTCTCTCTGAGCCTCCCTCCCATCCCCCGAGCTCATCACAGAGCGCCCTGTGTTGCACAGCCGCTTCCCATGCGTTAGTTTACACATGACGGTGTATATACGCGATGCTACTCTCCCAGTTCCTCTCAGCCTCTCCTTCCCTCACTGTGTCCGGTCTCTACGTCTCCGTTTCTATTCCTGCTTTCAAATAGATTCATCAGTCCCGTTTTCCTAGATTCCATGTTATATGCGTTAGTGTATGATACTTGTCTTCCTCTTTCTGACTTACTTCACTCTCCATCCCAGATTCTAGTTCATCCACCTCACTACAACCGATTCAGTTCCGTTCCTTTCTATGGCTGTTATGTTTCTTTAAATNCTAGATTCCATGTTATATGCGTTAGTGTATGATACTTGTCTTCCTCTTTCTGACTTACTTCACTCTCCATCCCAGATTCTAGTTCATCCACCTCACTACAACCGATTCAGTTCCGTTCCTTTCTATGGCTGTTATGTTTCTTTAAATTCTCTCGGAATGAACATTCCCAGCTTTCTGTGTAAGCTCCCTGTTGATACACATGTCTGCAGGAGGCAGCAGTCTCAGGGCGGAAGGAATGTGGGGAAAACTTCCCAGATGCTTCAGGTGAGGTGAGGATAAGCTGGGAGGATTAAACTTGATTTAACCAAAGCTGCTGGCCAGCAGATCTGTCAAATGAGCTTATTCTCTTAGAAAACCCCCTACTCTGCCTTCATAGAGGCAGCTAAATGTCTCATTTTACATTAAATGTCAACTCATCTCCAGCGACAAAGATAAAAGCCATTTTGAATTTAACTTTTTAAAAGGAGGAAACACTAAAGCTGTCAGCCATACTATAGGAGCAAGAGATTCTTCATCACTACTGCAAATAAGGTTTCCAGACAAGAACTCTATGTGTGTGTGTGTGTGTGTGCTCGTGTTTAGTTTTGAGAGAGGCATTTAGAAAAAAAAGCAAACTGCTATTTCTAACCTGGGAATTAGAAATAGCATGGACATAGAGGGCCTACTCAGGGCCTAGGATGCAGTAGGGCCATTAGTAATATGGGGAAACTATAAAAATAAAGGGTAACTGGATTTTTCTTCATCAGAAGTGTGCTTGACACCCTCAATTTGTACTAGTTAATTGTAAGAAACTATATGTTCTTGGAACCCTGAAGGTGCACTTGTACAAGCTTTGGAGATTGTTCTTTTCAGGTAAATAAACTTCCTAAGGTATATCTTTAATTCATTTAGAAAAATAATTCATTTTTTTTCTTTGAAAGTTTCAGATGGTTTGTGAGTCTCTGATATTCATACTAACTAAAGACTCCTGTACAGTTAATAGAGAAGAAATGTCCAAGAGCAGGCAAATCAACTGCTGGACTGATCACTGTGAGTTTTCGGAATCTCCCATCTTTTTCTGGCTCTTTCTTTTTTCCCTCTTACAGTCCAGGATAAGAGTTGGTTCTTAACGGTTGGATGAAGGCTTTGTGAAACCTGGAGAAACATAATGGGGGTGGGATCTATGCTTTGAACTTGAGGTGGGGGGGACTTTAAACGGCCAATAGCTGAGATTTAGGAATGGCATGGAAACTGATTAAGCTGTAGTCAAATGAAAGCTACCAACAAGAAAGGAACAGGGTGGGAAGGGAACAGAATGAATTGAAGGAGAATTGAAAATGGGAATTCCCCGGGGGTACCTGATTACCCTGGCACTGCCTCACTTTCTGATAAATGTTTTGTGTCCACCCAAAGAAAATCCTCATCTGTCCTCTTGCATCTGAATTCTAAGCTCAAACGCAAAGGTTAAGCCTCTTGGGAGACTCTGGAAGCAGTGCAGTCTTTTCATTGCGGACGGTTATCATTTTCACCTGAGAACCACACGGTGGCAGTATTGCACCATTCCTTGTGAAAGCGTAGCCCGCAGCGGGATCGCAGGCAAATTCAATTGCTGAGCAGCAACACGGGAGATGAGGATGGGGTTGGTTTAACCAGTGAATATTATACTTGCGTTTGGTACTGCTGATTGTGTTTTCCATGATAAAATATAGCAGGCTCCAGGAAAGGCAACACAGTTTCACTCCTTGTTAGAACCCGCGTGTAATTCAAGCAAATAACCTACCTGGACACATCTGAAATAAGGCTCACTTTTCTCCAAGAACAAACTAATTAGTTTTAGTCTATCCAGCCAACCACCTGCTTGAGAAGAACATTTAGTGTCATAAAACGAACCACCCACCAAGACATACTATGAAGGCACACACATCAACATCACATGGGTAAGCTTAGTTCTGAAACAAAGCCTTACAATCTACACTGGTGGGTTCTCTTGGAGGAAACTCTATTTTCTAATCTTTTTGTTGTTCAGTCACTAAGTCGTGTCCTACTATGTTACTCATGGACTGTGTGTAGTATGCTCGGCTTCCCTCTCCTTCACTGTCTTCTGGAGTTTGCTCAAATTCATGTGAACATCACCATTAAAAATCCTGTTCAGAGTAGTGAAAGTTTCGTAAGCAAACGGTAGTGTTGGGCATCTTTTTCCTCTTCATTAGGAACAATCTCCGAGAACACATTCGGGGTGGAGTTCATTCAGCAGATGGATTTTTAAAATTATTATTATAGTTGATTTACAGTGTGTTAATTTCTACTGTGCAGCAAAGTGGTTCTGTTATCCATGCATATATAGATAGATAGATAGATTCTGTTTTAAGATACTCTTTTCCATCATGTTTTATCAAAGGGTGTTGAATATAGTTTCCTGTGCTATACAGTAGGACCCTGTCGTTTCTAAATTCTGTATATAGAAGCTGACATCTGCTAATCCCAACCTGCCACTCCATCCCTCCCCCACATCCTCCCACTGACACCACCAGTCTACTCTCTTTGTCCGTGATTCTCAGCAGATTCTCGAGTCCTCTGATTTCTGATCATGTTTGGGGAAAAGAGACTACAATGAAATTAGGCGGTAGAATCAAATGCCACAAGGTTTGGAGGCTTGTAAAGTATGACGGACTTAGATCAAATGCTAAATACCTGTTAGTGCTTTTTGAGTTGAGGTTACATGTGTTAGGATCATTCTATCTAAAAAAAAGTTCAGGTGTAAATGAGTTGCCTTGGGGAGGGGTTAAGGGAAAGCATGTCATTAGTGAATGGTTCTCAAAAAGGCATCAGAGTTACCTGGGGGACTTAAAACATAGATTCCTGACCCCCACACCCAGAGTTTCTGATTTAGTAGGTCCTGGGTGGTGTCTGAAATCTTGCATTTCTAACAAGTATTCTCAGCTGTTGGTTCAAGCGCCACACTTTAAGAATTCTCACTCAAGACCTATTTTTCTCAAAAATGGAGCAAACAGGTGATTCCCATTTGGGTGCTTTGCAGAGAACATTGAGAAACATTGACTCAATGGGATGAAAGGCTTGCTCTAGGATCTAAAGCTGTGAGTTCAAATACAAGAACCATAACTTAGGAAGTGAAAAAAAGGAATGACATAACCTCTTAGAACCTCAATTTGTCATCTAGAAAATAAGATTGTATCAGATATCAGAATTTGAGTCCTGGCTCTGCTAGTTACTGTGTGACTTTGTGCAAAATACTTAGCCATTCTGAGTCTGATTCCTTACGAGTTAGAAAGGTCTTTATTTCAGAGTTGTTTTTGAAATAAACCATTTAACATGAAGGATTCACTAATCCTTCTCTCCCTTTAATTTTTCTTTCCTCAGGTGGCATATTACCTGAAAGCACTTCGGTGGCGATGGTGGTTTAGTTGCTAAGTCATGTCCGACTCTTGTGACCCCATGGACAGTAACCTGCCAGGCTCCTCTGTCCATGAGATTCTCCAGGCAAAAATACTGGAGTGGGTTGCCATTTCTTTCTCCAGGGGATCTTTCCAACCCAGGAATCAAACCTGAGTCGCCTGCATTGAGGCAGATTCTTTACCAACTGAGCTACGAGGGAGGCCTGAAAGTACTTTATGAAATATAAAAAAAATCATAGAATTTTTAGTTAATAGTTTGCAGAGAGATTGCTTTAGGAGAAACCTTCCTGGGCCCCTCAGATGGAGTGTTTTCATTGACCAGACTAGTTAATTCAAATAAATTGGCTATTTTCTTTCCATGACTTCACATTTGTTTGATTGAAATCACTGGGCAAACCCAGAGTTTGCATATTGCAGGAGGAAACACTGATAACTTCTGGAATCTTCTCCAGAATGGGTTGTTCAGCTCTGTTTCCCTCTTTCAGGTCCAATTTTTTTTTTTAAACATATTTATTTGGCTGTGTTGGGTCTTAGTTGCATCTTGTGGTATGTGGGCTCAGTAGTTGTGGCTTAGTTGCCCCATGGCATGTGGGAGCTTAGTTTGCCAACCAGGGGAACCCTTGTTCCCTGCATTGCAAGGAGGATTCTTAACCACTGGACTGCTAGCGAAGTCCCTCAGCTCCCATTTTAAAAGAGAGGAATAAAGACTCAAGAGCCAGATGACTTAGTGCAGCTTGGCTTAGAGAATGGGGGTCAGTGGGTGAGGAGTCTTGTTGGAGTCTTCTCATGTCCCAAGAGAGGATGGGATCCAAGCAGCACGAACCAGCTGGTTTCCACATCATTGCTGAATCTGCTTGATGTCAGTATGACTTGTTATACGGTGGGAACAATTTGGTTAGATGAGTGTTGGTTTGAAGATGTTAAAGGCCTAGTTCTGTTTCTCCCTGAAGCTAGCTGTGTCAACTCAGGTTAGTCATTTCCCTCCACAAAGCCTCGGTTTCCCCATCTATAAAATGACAGATTTGCATGAGATCGCGCTTCTTAAGTAGCGGTCTGTATCTAGGATTCATGAACCCCAAACTCAAATCTTGTGGCTGTGCATTTTAATAGAGAGGGGACTCAGAGCTTTCCTCAGATTCCTTTAAAGGGGTCTGTGGCACTAAAAAGTTTATCCTCAGGTGTTACTGTTGACCTCAAGTCTAGCCTTGCGGCTCTGCCTCTGCTGCTAAATAACCATTTCTACTGGATTTTTCATTCCACGATTCAAAGAGATAAACTAGCTCGTTTTTTTTAAAAAACAACATTATTTTATATTGGTATATAGCCAATTAACAATGTTGTGATAGTTTCAGGTGGAGCGCAAAGAGACTCAACCATACAGATACAGGTATCCATTCTCCCTCCAAGTCCCCTCCCATTCTGGCTTCACAGTGAGCTGAGTTTCCTGTCGTCTACAGTAGGTCCTTGTTGGTTATCCATTTTAAATATAGCAGTGTGTCCATGTCCATCCCAAACTCCCAAGCTATCCCTTCCCCTCAACCTTCCCCACTGGTAACCATGAGTTCATTCTCTAAGTCTGTTATCAATTAGCATTTTGGGTATTGTATAGACACTGCTTATGAGTCAAATGATTAAGGGAGATTTACCTTTTAAGCAAAGGTGAAAGAATGGAAAAAGATTAATGGCAAACAAAAGGATAAAGCCTTAGAAAATCTTCTTGGTGCTATGTAGCAGCAGCTTTGTAAATATACCACTGTCTATGAGGCTACAGAAACTGGGCTTTATCGGTATACTTAGAATTGACCAGATTTAAAGTGATGGCTACTCACTAAGTCAGTTCACATGAGATTGATGGATAAACTAGAATGCCAATGTGATTATTTACAACGAGAGAGAACTCCTGCCTGTGCCTGGATGGCCCCTTTACCAGGCATTGAGCTGCGTTATCAATCAGCAGACTGTTGAGTAAAGATTCAGAGCCAAAGGATGCAGATAGCTTTGAGGAATACTTCTTTTGGGTCAAGGTAAGGTCTCAGGGTGCCAGTATCATCGATTATGCTTCAGAAAGAACTAGGTAGACTTTTTGATTTGTCCCACTCAGTGTTGACTTGTTTGGTTTGCCTTACAGTGGGCACCCTTGTTCCCAAGTTCTCTGGGGGCGTGCTTCACTTTGTCCCCAAGGCGCTGCCTAAAAAGCCTATTATATTCCTTACTGAATGAAAGGATTGTCTTGTACAAACCCAGGTAGGTTGATGAGATACAGAGTGTGCTTTTCCATTCACAAGATGCTTAAGGTTGTTGACCCACGTCGGAAGCAGGTTGAGTGTCTGACCTCATTTACCACAATGAGACACATCATTCTTCTTGAGTTTCTAATAACCTTTTCCATGAAATGAGCCTTTTGTTCAAATATACACACTTTTAATCAGTTGTTCTCACTATAAGAGCCTGTAGCTAAAAGAAATCTCTTATCTAGTACTTGGCATCCTCTCTGTTTCGCAGGAGGAGAGACTGACTGTTCATTTCTTGACTAACTTATCAGACAGAAGAACAGCTCTTTTAGCAGTTTGGGGGTGGTCCTTTTTACTTTATGCATCCCATAGAATCGTGATGAGATCATCTGGAAGCTCCTGCAGGTCCTTAACCGTCTGAACAGGCATTTTGTAAATTAAATCAGTCGTCACCACAGAGTTCTAAATAGCCTGCCTTCCAGAGAGAGAGGCAAACACGTAGCAAGTGTACTTCACAAGCAAGCCTGATGTAGAAAAGCAAGCATTTGTACAAAATAGTCAAGACATTTTCACTGTTCCGGGTGATCTCCTCTCTAATTCTCTTCTGGAATACCTGCGTTACGATTTGACTTATGAAAAATTATTTACGCAGAGCTTGTCAGAAGCAGATATACTGTGTAAAGTGAAACCCCAAGTTGGAAATCATGCTGCTTCATTCTTGGGATGCTAGTGCTGAAAAAATCAGAGGCAGAAAATTTCAGTAAATCAATCCTGTAGAATAGAATGCCAGCTACAGTCAGACTCCTCGACCTCTTATTTCCACACGATTGTCCACAATTCTATCAATGCCAGGCAGGCGGTACAAATAGGAAATAGGTGAGGTTTGCTTTCTTAGTCCCTCATTCCTCTTTTGGGCTTCCCTGGTGGCCTGGTGGCAAAGAATCTGCCTGCCAATGTAGGAGACACAGGTCGGGAAGATTGCTCTGGAGAAGGAAATGGCAAGCCACTAGAGTATTCTTGCCTGGAGAATCCCATGGATAGAGGAGTCTGGCAGGCTGTAGTCCCTGGGGTTGCAAGGAGTCAGACACGACTTAGTAACTAAACAACTGCAGTAACAGCATTCCTCTTTTGACTTGTTTTCCACCCTTGATGGTAACCTGCCCCAACTATTCAGCTCCAGCTACTCTCTTTCAATTCTTTGAGGCACTGGAACACCGCAGAAAAATGTCTAAATTTATCTAGATGTATCTGAGACATAAATGATTGATCATGGTTTGATGTGTGATCTACCATACATGGTATTTGCATTTTAATAGGAAAAACACAAAATAACTTATTTCTTGGTCTAAAATTTCAGTCTATAGCAACATGGTAGCCCAAGTTTTGGGGAGTGGTAGTTGGAGAAGGCAATGGCGACCCACTCCAGTGTTCTTGCCTGGAGAATCCCAGGGACTGGGGAGCCTGGTGGGCTGCCGTCTATGGGGTCGCACAGAGTCGGACACGACTGAAGCGACTTAGCAGCAGCAGCAGTAGGAGCCAAGGGTATGAACATTCCTTTAACTCAGACCTGTGTCATATTTCTGGGCCTGAATTCTCGGTTCTTGTTTCCTACTGTGCAGTTGATATAAATAACACAGTGATTACTGCCACTCCTTTGAGATCAAGCGTGCATTAACCTGTGGGGTTGTTTCATAGTAATTAAGTTATGCAACCTCTCTGAGGTTGCCGTGCGTCTTGAAGGCTTTTGTAGGTAATTAGCAGGGGGAGTTAACCACCATCGTTGTCAGGTTCAGGTTCACACTAGCGCCTCATTTGCGAATGTGCTGGGAGAAGGGAGGAAGGAAAGGAGAAGGGAAGGGAAGGGTGCAGGAAGGGCAACTTCCATCCACATACATGCAGCGCATCTGCTTTTCCAGTTTCATGGCGGGTGGAGAAGACTTGTTCTTCCACTTCTCAGTCCCACTGCCAGGCTGGGCTGCAAGCTGACCTCCTTCAGGGCTCTGGGCTCAGCTGGGGAGTGAGGGATGCTGATGAGGCAGCCAAGAATATAGTTTCCTTCCAGAGTGGGGCCAGTTGGTTTTGTCCCTAGTCAGAGACTGCTGAAACCTCTCACTCAGCCATAATGGAATTGTTAGTTCCAGAGTAACAAGGGTGAGCATACGTCAGTTCAGTTCAGTTCAGTCGCTCAGTCGTGTCCGACTCTTTGCGACCCCAAGAATCGCAGCACGCCAGGCCTCCCTGTCCATCACCATCTCCCGGAGTTCACTCAGACTCACGTCCATCGAGTCCGTGATGCCATCCAGCCATCTCATCCTCTGTCGTCCCCTTCTCCTCCTGACCCCAATCCCTCCCAGCATCAGAGTCTTTTCCAATGAGTTAACTCTTTGCATAAGGTGGCTAACGTACTGGAGCTTCAGCTTTAACATCATTCCTTCCAAAGAAATCCCAGGGCCGATCTCCTTTAGAATGGACTGGTTGGATGTCCTTGCAGTCCAAGGGACTCCAAGAGTCTTCTCCAACACCACAGTTCAAAAGCATCAATTCTTCAGCGCTCAGCCTTCTTCACAGTCCAACTCTCATATCCATACATGACTACTGGAAAAACCATAGCCTTGACTAGATGGATCTTAGTCGGCAAAGTAATGTCTCTGCTTTTGAATATGCTATCTAGGTTGGTCATAACTTTTCTTCCAAGGAGTAAGCATCTTTTAATTTCATGGCTACAGTCACCATCTGCAGTGATTTTGGAGCCCTACAAAATAAAGTCTGACACTATTTCCACTATTTCCTCGTCTATTTCTCATGAAGTGATGGGACTGGATGCCATGATCTTCGTTTTCTGAATGCTGAGCTTTAAGCCAACTTTTTCACTCTCCTCTTTCACTTTCATCAAGTGGCTCTTTAGTTCCTCTTCACTTTCTGCCATAAGGGTGGTGTCATCTGCATATCTGAGGTTATTGATATTTCTCCTAACAATCTTGATTCCAGTCTAATACTATTATTTGTTGTTGTTTTAGTTGCTCAGTTGTGTCCAGCTCTTTTGTGACCCCATGAACTTGTAACCCACCAGGCTTCTCTGTCCATGGGGTTTCCAAGGCAAGAATACTGAGGTGGGCTGCCATTTCCTTCTCCAGGGGGTCTTCCTGACGTAGGGATTGTACCTGTGTCTTCTGCACTGGCAGGCAGATTCTCTACCCCTGAACCACCAGGGAGGCCCAGGATGGTACTATTATAGCTGTGTGAAGAATAACGCTCTCCTCCTCCTCCCTTATTCCTTCATTTGTCCAGTGTTTATTATAGTTCATACCCTTTTCTGGGGTTGGTGCTGAGGAAAATACTAAGACTGATGCATAAGAATTCCTGACCTCAAAGAGCTTCCAGCAAAGTAGGGGAGAAACTTCCATGCTGTTTTCCATAATGGCAGTACCAATTTACATTCCCAACAGGGTACCAGGGTCCCCTTTTTCCTAATTCCTTGCCAACATTTGTTACCTCTTTTTAAGAAATATCCATCCTAACAGGTATGAAGTGATATTTCACTGGGGTTTTTGTTTGCATTTGCCCAGTGAGTCCCTTTTTATGTACCTTTGGCCAAGTTTATGTCGGCTGTGGAGAAATGTCTATTCAGGTCCTTTGCCCATTTACTTTTTAAATTTAATTTAATTTTTATTTATATTGAGTTATGGTTGATTACAATGTAGTCTTAGTTTCAAGTGCACAGCAAAGGGATTCCGTTGTATGTATACCATTCTTTTTCAGATTCTTCCCCATATAGATTATTACAGAGTATTGAGTAGAGTTCCCTATGCTATACAGTATGTCTTTGTCCTTTGCTCATTTTAAAATTTGGCTGTTGAGTTATATAAGTTTTCTGTATTTTTACATGTCAACCATACGTCAATAAAGTGGTTTTAAAAAAGTGGGGACATTCTAGAAAACGAATATTTAGAGTGGTTTGTCCTGTATGTTGTATGAAGTCAACAGGGAAGAGCATGTAATGGATTATTTCTGGGGGGAAACATTGACCACTTTTAGAGGAGATATCTGCTGAGTTGGATCATGAAAAATGAGTGAGAGTTAGTTAGGTGGATGGCTGGAAGACTGGGATACTCGAGCTGGAAGTAACAACACCACACTTGTAGCTTTCTGTGGCTAAAGTGTAACACGATAGGGTAAGTGGAGTGATCAGAGATTAGACTGATCAGAGATTAGTAGCTAGAGGTCAGCAGGGGGCTTTTGGGCTATGCAGACAAAACTTTGGAATATACCTTTTGGGCAAAAGGGAGCTTTCGAAATTTTTTATCTGGAAAAATATTTCAAGTGAAAGTGAAGTTGCTCAGTTGTGTCCAACTCTTGGTGACCCCATAGACTGGAGCCCTCAAGGCTCCTCCATCTATGGGATTTTCTGAGCAAGAATACTGGAATGGGTTGCTGTTTCCTTCTCCAGGGGATCTTTCTGACCCAGGGATGGAACCTGGGTCTCCTGCACTGCAGGCAGACTCTTTACCATCTGAGCCACCAGGGAAGCCCCTGGAAAAATATTTCATCTGTAGTAAAATCAATTTTCTAGAACAAACCATTATGTTAGCTCTATGGATATCAGACCAAAATGGGTAGCATAACCAAGTAGAGAAGAGAGTCATGGTCCAGGTGAGAGATGAGAGGGTCCAAACTCAGACAGCTGTCGTGAGTACGGAGGGCAGGGGACAGCTTTAGGTGATAATTAGTAAACTGTGCGTGTGTGCCTGCTCCGTTGTGTCCAATTCTTTGCGATCCCAGGGACTGTAGCCCACCAGGTTCCTCTCTCCATGGGATTCTCCAGGAAAGAGTACTGGAGAGAGTTGCCATTTCCTTCTCCAGGGGATTTTCCTGACCCAGAGATCAAACCCACGTATCCTGTGTCTCCAGCATTTGCAAGCGGATCCTTTACTACTGAGCCACCTGGAAAACCCAGTACGCTTGTATAATCCAATTAACTAGACGCATGGATGTTATTAGAGAAACAGTAGAAAAAACTCTTAGAAAGGAAACAGAAGACATTGATGGTATTTTTTTTTTCAAGGATAGGGGAACTACCTCTCTTTCAGAGTCAGCAGTTTCAGAGAGTGAGGTGACCTTGGGTTCTGGGGCCTGATGGGGGAAGTTTCCATGAGGCTCCCAGATAGATGTGATAAAGAGGCAGGAGGGCAGGATGCCCTGAATGAAGAACGGAGAGGAATGCCCGTGCATTTTGTCACAGGGTAACCCTAGGTGGCCTTTCAGGCCAGATTTTTATTACAGCATTAATAATAATAGCCATCAACTACACAGCTGTAAGCACTTAGGTATATTAGCTCATTTAGTGATCAGGAAATTGAGGCTCAGAGAGATGGATAACTTGTCTAAGGTAGAGTTAGAAAGGGGTAGAACTTTGAGCCTGGGCAACCCGGCTCCAGCATGCGTATGGTTATCACTCAGTTGTCTCCCAAATGATTGGTGAGAGAGGACATGAGACCATAAAGCCCTGGGTTTATCTGTTTCCTCGTCCCAGTGATTCCAAAATGAGTCACTCCAATTTGACGTGAGCTTTAAAATAGAGAGAGGGAAGGCTATTGTCCTTATGTCTGTGAATTCAGTGAATTCAGGTGAGAGTGAGTGAGATCATTAGCTAGAAAGATTCTGGGATGCCTGCACTTCTGGTTGAAACTTTGGGGGATGAACTGATCACATTTGAATGCTGTCTTTTAAAATTATTAAAAATTTTTCTTTTGGCTGTGCTATGTGGCATGTGGAATCTTAGTTCCCTGGCCAGGGATCAGGACCCATGCACCCTGGAGTGGAAGCCTGGACTCTTAGCCACTAGACAGCCACAGGAGTTCCTAGGGAAAGCTGTCTTATCAGAGCTAAAGGCGATATTATTGAACCTGTGTCTTTCCTCATCAACCCGCTCCTAGAAATGGTGGGGAGCTGAGACCAAGATGACAAAGAAGATTAGAGACAACTGAGACCTAGCCAAGCCTTAGACCTGGAAGATGAAAGGTTGAGCCTGTTTAAAATTGCATCTCCTGGACCCACTTCAGTGCCTGGGCTTTCAGAGAGAATTGTGGCACACACACTTTACTTTTAAAAGGTAAAACATTGACTGTTCTGGAGACAAGAAAACTCACTTTAGCTGTGGACTAATGCTCCAGTTGAACGTAGGGAATCACTGTCTCCATGGCTTTTTAACCCCTGGGTAATGTTTTAGAGCAATTAGCGTACAGCCAGTTGCTATAGTTACCTATTGTCTGTGCTTCCAGAGGAGAAATCTCTAGCTCTGCTGGTTAGTAGGAGAGAAACAGGTGCTCAGATCTAACAAGAAAGAGTGGGACATGCAGAAAAAACATCTTTATCCATCCAGTGGCGAGTTCTGGAACATCTACCCTGTTCACCGGCCAGTGATCGTGCGTCTCTACTTCCTTTTCCCATGGGAATCACCCCAGTTCACAGGGGCAAGCCCCCAGGAGTCATGTGTGAAATAGGTGATGCGATCACCGTGGTTATAACTAATTGGACTGTCGTGAACACCTGAGCTCAACTGGGACCGTCACGATTCTCTCCCCTGNCCAGTGGCGAGTTCTGGAACATCTACCCTGTTCACTGGCCAGTGACCGTGCGTCTCTACTTCCTTTTCCGATGGGAATCACCCCAGTTCACAGGGGCAAGCCCCCAGGAGTCATGTGTGAAATAGGTGATGTGATCACCGTGGTTACAACTAATTGGACTGTCGTGAACACCTGAGCTCAACTGGGACCATCACGATTCTCTCCCCTGGAAACTGGGACTGAAGTTTTTCTAGCTACTCTGTGTGGATTAATGGCAGGACCTATGCAAGGGAGGTTTTCAGCCTGGAGACTGTTCCCTAGCTTGTGGAAAGAGGGGAAAGAGAGAAGATGCCTGTTTGGAGAGGAAGCAGGGAGGTGGGGGGGAGAGTGTCTTGAGGGTTTTTCTGTTTCAGGTTCTTTCCTTCCTAAGGCATGATTGTTTTCCTGCCTCGGATGTTTTCTGTGGGTTTTTTCTTTCGGTGATTATGATGGTTATTTACTCACACCGAGTTAGTTTCTGTTACTTGTCACTAACATCTTCCCCAGTGGCTCAGCAGTTAAGTATCTGCCTGCAATGCAGGAGACGCAGGAGATGTGGTTCAATTCCTGGATTAGGAAGATCCTTTGGAGGAGGAGACGGCAACCCACTCCAGTATTCTTGCCTGGAGAATGCCATGGACAGAGGAGCCTGATGGGCCCCACTTCATAGAGCTGAAAGAGTCGGACACAACTGAAGTGACTGGGCACACTCGCACGGGCGCACTGGTTGTCACTAAACACTTAAACTCTGCTTGAACATGTCCTCAAGACCACCATTATGGGCTGAATTGTGTCCTCCNGGAAGATCAGGAATTGATCCTGGTTCAATTCAGGAAGATCCTTTGGAGGAGGAAACGGCAACCCACTCCAGTATTCTTGCCTGGAGAATGCCATGGACAGAGGAGTCTGATGGGCCCCACTTCATAGAGCTGAAAGAGTCGGACACAAATGAAGTGACTGGGCACACTCGCACGGGCGCACTGGTCGTCACTAAACACTTAAACTCTGCTTGAACATGTCCTCAAGACCACCATTATGGGCTGAATTGTGTCCTCCCCCCACTCAAATTTATATGTTGAAGTCCTGACACTCAGGACCTCAGAATGTGACTGCCTTAGGAGATAGGGTCCTTAGAGAGGTGAAGTAGGTTAATGTGAGACCATTTGGGTGGGCCTTAAGGCAATGGCACCCCACTCCAGTCCTCTTGCCTGGAAAATCCCATGGACGGAGGAGCCTGATAGGCTGCAGTCCATGGGGTTGCAAAGAGTCAGACAGGAATGAGCGACTTCACTTTCACTTTTCAGTTTCATGCACTGGAGAAGGAAATGGCAACCTACTCCAGTAGTCTTGCCTGGAGAATCCCAGGGACGGGGGAGCCTGGTGGGCTGCTGTCTATGGGGTCGCACAGAGTCGGACACAACTGAAGCGACTTAGCAGCAGCAGCAGTAATCCAGTATGACTAGCGTCCCTATAAAAGATTAGGACACAGTCTCTGAGGAAATAACATGTGAAGACACAGAGAGAAGGCCACCATTCACAAGCCAAAGACAGGCCTTTGGGAGGAACTAAACCTCATACTTTGATCTTGAGCTTTCAGTCTCCAAAACTGTGAGATTTATATCATTCCTTTTTACATTTTGCACATAAGGGATATCATATATTTCTCCTTTTCTTAGAGATTTCATACTGGGTGAAGTAAGTCAGAGAGAACAGAAGAAATATCGAATGCTATCCCTTATGTGTGGAATCTAAGAAATGACACAAACAAACTTATTTACAAACAGAAACAGACTCACAGACTTAGAGAACAAACTTATGGTTGCTGAGGGGAAGAACGGGGGAAGGAATGATTAGGGAGTTTGGGATCGATGTTTGCACACTGCTATATATTAAATGGGCAACCAACAAGGACCGACTGTACAACACAGGGACCCCTATTCAAGCTTATGTGGCAGCCTGTATGGAGGGGAGACTGGGGAGAATGGATACATGTATGTGTAGGGCTGAGTCCCTTTGCTGTGCACCTGAAACAATTACAACACTGTTAATCGACTATATGCCAAAGTGAAAGTTAAAACCCCTCAAAATTGTGAGAAAAAAATAAGTCTGTCATTTACGCCACCCAGTCTGTGGTCCTTTATTATGGCAGCCATAGCAAACTAATACAACCACTGACTAAGTTATGAGACTATCATTTCTTCTTCCTTTGCCCGCAGCAAAGGAACCTCAATAATAGAAAAACTGCTGCTGTTTTTCTTAATGGAGATCCTTAAAGAAAGAAGCAAAAAGATCTTTTACTTTGGCTAAAAAGTAAACCAACAGCTCGCATTTGAGGCTCTGAAGGAGTACAGCTCTGGAGGAATATATCTTCTTAATGCTATTGTTTGGCTTCAGTGAAAAGCGCTCAGCTTCATGTCTTCCCAAGGAAAGGTGCCTGCTAAGCTTTAATTTTACATGGGAAAATGATTGTTGTTTCACTAATTGAAAGAATGGGAACTCTTTCTTAAATTCGTTTACACTCAGGTGAAAACAAAACGAGTCATTTTGCAGGAAGTACAGGGCTTGCAGACTCTTCCTGGTGCCCTTGCGTTCTGAAGTCAGTGTATGAAAAGTTTTCTCCACAGTTATCATTACATTAGAGAATTATGTAGAGAAAAGTGTCCTGGTCTTGTTTTTAATCAGGATGAGGCTTTTAGGGAAATGCTGTTGAGATTAAAAAAAATAATAATAAAGTTGAGAGGAGAGGTGAAGGCCAAGAGTGAACAGAAAAAGAAAAAGATGTTGATTCAACGGAACTACAGTGGCGTTTAAAAGGTCACTGAGCAGAGATAAGGTGGGAAGAAAACGGGAATGGTTTGTAGACTCAGATAACGCAATATGTGCTAATAGAAATGGGCGCTGAAAGAATTCTGGCATTTGTGTGTGTGCTTCAGGGCAATTTGTCTTGAAAGGGGGTGAGGAGAGGGACTTTGGGGCATTTTGTCATGTCCTCCCGTTTTTGAGGAATAGAATTTATTCTGTGGTTACCACACGAATATATATGGCAGATAAGTTTCAACTCATATATGAAGTTCTGAGTATTTGAAACATTATCTCCCTGGAGGATTTGATGTTGAGATAGATTCTGAAGATGTATTCAGATTCAGTGGGAAAAGGTATCGATTAGGGGTGAGTCATGAATGAATACCTGAATGCTGTCCATGTGCCATCCATGAGACCAACAGTCACAAATTGATGATCCATGGAACAAACAGGGACTGTAAGAGGTTTTTCTTGACCCAGGTGGCCTTTTAGAATTAAAAAAAATATGAATTAGACGTTTAAAAAATAGAATGATTTCATAAGAAAAAAAATCACAGCTTCAGCTTCTCTTAAAAATCATTAACTTCAGCAATATTGGTTATTCCCAGATGACAACACAATAGNTGATCCATGGAACAAACAGGGACTGTAAGAGGTTTTTCTTGACCCAGGTGGCCTTTTAGAATTAAAAAAAATATGAATTAGACGTTTAAAAAATAGAATGATTTCATAAGAAAAAAAATCACAGCTTCAGCTTCTCTTAAAAATCATTAACTTCAGCAATATTGGTTATTCCCAGATGACAACACAATAGAGTTGGGTATTGGCTTAGTTCAAGCATGGCCCCTGGAGACTAGGATGTGTGACTTACAGGTTAATGAAGTCTTCTGTGAGTTCAAGGATCATGAGGCTGCAGATGGAGGAACTGGCCAGTAGATGACACTGGAAGTCAGGAAGGATTAAAGCGTTAACTTTATCCCAGCCAGAGGGGCAGACAAGAGGACAGATGTGTGGCCAAAGTAGATGGACATTTAGCAGGATTTGTAAGGACAAGAGATGCCCCACAGCGTTGTGAAAAGAAATGGGGAATGCAGTCCTTTCTGGTGAGGCTAGCAGCCTGAAATCCTGCAAGGAAGGAGCTCTGCCTGGTAAAAGCTGAATTCTGGAGAAATCCTCCTTGTGCTACTTTTGGGCATCACCTATTGAGGGTTGAAAAGTGAGATATTGTATCAGTTTCTTTTTTCAAAGGTTTTTCAGGGATTCAACACTATAGATTAAACCACTCCTCTAAACCCTAGACCTGCATGTCCAACTTGTATATTTGCATATTCACAGTGTCAAGAAGACTTCAAACGTAAGTGTCCAAAATGAGACTTATTTTCTCCCAGATCTACTCCTTTCCGTCTGTCTCAGCGAACAGCACCTCCCTCCATTGTCATGAAGAACCTCTTGCTCATCCCTGCCTCCTCCCCACCCCTGGTCTAATCCTGCCAAAGCCCTGTTAATTTTGTCCCTAAATATCTGTTTACTCCGCCCCCTTCCCATTGGCTCTACTGCTCTCAGACTCCTCACTTCTATCACTTTTTGCAAAAACAAAGGTCTCCTCACTAATCTATCACACCCCTCTCACCCCACTTTTCACACGGCAACAGTAGTCACCCTTACAAAATCCCAAGTTGACAACGTGCCCTTCTTGTTTCAAATAGTCCAGGGGCCTCCTGTGTTTCTCAGAACACAAACCACACTTCTTGGCACATTCTTGCATCCCCACAAAGTCTTGGCATTTGCTTCTTACGTGCCTCACAAAGCTTGTTACCCTCCTCGCTACCTTAGTAAATCTGTCTTCATAGGAAAGTGGATCAGCCCAGTTCCAAGTCCAAAGCATGACTGGGGTATGTGTTCCAGTAGGAATAAAGAACAGAGATAAATTATTCTGCTTTTCTTGGGGTGATACTTGATGTTTAATGCCTTTCAGCGCTTTTTTGAGNCGTGCCTCACAAAGCTTGTTACCCTCCTCGCTACCTTAGTAAATCTGTCTTCATAGGAAAGTGGATCAGCCCAGTTCCAAGTCCAAAGCATGACTGGGGTATGTGTTCCAGTAAGGAATAAAGAACAGAGATAAATTATTCTGCTTTTCTTGGGGTGATACTTGATGTTTAATGCCTTTCAGCGCTTTTTTGAGATCGCAGCGGTCAATTCCAGACATTTCCTGCAGTTTAAAGGTCAGCAGCCCATCTTTACTTATAACCTATGAAAGAGTCTCCGTTTCACATGCTCGAACTGAATAGTGATCAAGTTGCCCAGGGCTAGTTTGAGTCAGCCTTCTAGTCCCTCTAGAAGCAAATTTTAGAAATAACCGGTATTGATCCTCTCGGTAAGCCATCTTAATTTCAGAGGACTGCTTCCTCTGAGTTTGCTGTTTGCTCTTGGGAGGTGACATCCTAAACCCTCACTCTTTAGTAGAAGTGGATGATAGTTTATGGAGATGCTCTGACCAATATCCTAAAAAAGGAATGGCAGCCCACTCCAATACTCTTGCCTGGAGAATCTCATGGACAGAGGAGCTGGGAGGGCTTCAGTCCTTGAGGTCACAAAGAGTCAGACATGACTGTGTGACTAACACTTTCTGGCCAATATGGTAGTCACTTGTTGTATGTGCTTATTTAAATTTATTAAAATTAAATGAAATAAAAATGTAGTTCTTAAGTTGCAGGGGGAACTATATTTTGATGCACCATCCACCATTTTGGATGGTGAAGATATAGAATCTCATTGTAGCAAGGTGCATTGGACAGCACTGCTATGGAGCTCGGAGAAGGCAACAGTAACCCACTCCAGTACTCTTGCCTGGAAAATCCCACTGTGGAGGAGCCTGCTGGGCTGCAGTCTATGGGGTTGCTAGGAGTCGGACAAAACTCAGCAACTTCCCTTTCACTTTTCACTTTCATGCATTGGAGAAGGAAATGGCAACCCACTCCAGTGTTCTTGCCTGGAGAATCCCAGGGATGGGGGAGCCTGGTGGGCTGCTGTCTGTGGGGTCGCACAGAGTTGGACATGACTGAAGCAACTTAGCAGCAGCAGCAGGAGCAGCTATGGAGCTTCCCACAGAGGGATCTTGGCTTGACATGTATGATGTTCCTAGAATAACAGGTTTTAATTAAAAACAATCCATCGCCTTTTAGGTGACAGTTGCTGATATTTTTCTTTCATTAAAACCATAAGGAAGGAAAATGAATCTATGAGGTCTGGAGGTAAGGAAATGGGTCAAAAGATAAAACATGGAAGGCAGCCTAATCTCAAGAGGGAACTCCGTGTAAGGGTGCTGGGAGATGGTGGGGGGAAGAGGCTGGGTTTGGGCGTTTTTTTCCCTCTATTATGCTGGCTCCCATGTGGATACAGACAGGAATGTCAAGTGATTTGTGTCCACAGGAAAATCCAGGCTCAAGCCCTTTTCACTTTTCTATAGGATTAGGCTCACTGTCAAGGAGAAAAATGAACAGGCCTCCTTCTGGGAATAGGACAACTAAATACAAATGATGTACGCCCTTCCAGAAATTCCTGCCCCTGTTACAACACCACCATTCATTTTATGAAGCACCTTTGACATGGATGTTGCCTTCACATCTCCTCTTTCATTTTGTTGCCTCTGTTTCCCCCTCCACTCCCCCCCCTTTTTTTCTGTGTGTGTTTTTAAAACTTTTTTGATGTTTTAAAGTCTTTATTGAACTTGTTACAACACTGCTTCTGTTTTACATTTTGGTTTCTTGGCCAGGAGGCAGGTAGGATATTAAATCTCTGACCAGGAATTGAACTCACACCCCCGGCATTGGAAGGCAAAGTGTTACCCACTGGACAGTCAGGGAAGGCCCCCTTCCTTCCTTCCTTTCTTTTGTTTTTGTTTTTCTTCTGAGGCTGTAGCAAAGTGGACAAGTCTGTTTTGGTGCTTGGTAAAGGTAAGTTCTCTTTCCTGGAAAATCCCAAGGATGGAGGAGCCTGGTAGGCTGCAGTCCACGGGGTCGCTGGAATCAGACATGACTGAATGACTTCACTTTCACTTTTCACTTTCATGCATTGGAGAAGGAAATGGCAACCCACTCCAGTGTTCTTGCCTGGAGAATCCCAGGGATGGGGGAGCCTGGTAGGCTGCTGTCTATGGGGTTGCACAGAGTCGGACACAACTGAAGTGACTTAGCAGCAGCAGCAAAGGTAGGTAATTAGATTACATTAGAGTTCAGCTGAATGATTACTATTGTCCTTCTAGCTAATGAGGATAGGAACAGCTGATGCTCATCAGGGATTTAGTATGTTCCAGGCTTTGTGCTCAGAGAAGGCAATGGCACCCCACTGCAGTACTTTTGCCTGGAAAATCCCATGGACGGCGGAGCCTGGTAGGCTGTAATCCATGGTGTCGCTAGAGTCAGACACGACTGAACGACTTCCCTTTCACTTTTCACTTTCATACATTGGAAAAGGAAATGGCAACCCACTCCAGTGTTCTTGCCTGGAGAATCCCGGGGACGGGGGAGCCTGGTGGGCTGCCGTCTATGGGGTCGCACAGTCGGACATGACTGAAGCGACTTAGCAGCAGCAGCAGCAGGCTTTGTGCTAAAGGCTGCATGCCTGATCTCATTTATACCTAAGGAAATCTCTGAGATGGTTTCCATAGTGGGTCAGAGTACAGGTCCCTATTCTGGTCCTACCATTTACTAGCTGTGCCTTAGTCTCCTAACTGAAGACAGTTCGTGGTATTTATTTCACCTTTATAGGATTAAATGAATTATATTGACACCACTTAGAATAGTATTCACATATAAGAGGAATTCAGCAATTGTTATTACTGTTATTATTCCTATCTTTACTGGTGAAGAAACATGGGCTTAAGGAGGCTTGAAGTAAAAGTATTAGTCACTTGATCATGTCTGACTCTCTGTGACCCGGTGGACTATAGCCTGCCAGGCTCCTCTGTCATTGGAATTCTTTAGGCAAGAATACTGGAGTAGGTAGCCATTCACTTCTCCAGGAGATCTTCCCAACTCAGGGATTGAACCTGGGTCTCCAGAATTGCAGGCGGATTCTTTACTGTCTGAGCCTCCACGGAAGCCCTCAGTTCAGTTCAGTTACTGAGTCATGTCCGACTCTTTGTGACACCATGAATTGCAGCATGCCAGGCCTCCCTGTCCATAACCAACTCCCGGAATCCACCCAAACCCATGTCCATTGAGTCAGTGATGCCATCCAACCATCTTATCCTCTGTTGTCCCCTTCTCCTCCTGTCCTCAATCTTTCCCAGTGTCAGGGTCTTTTCAAATGAGTCAGCTCTTCCCATCAGGTGGCCAAAATATTGGAGTTTCAGTTTCAGCATCAGTCCTTCCAAAGAACACTCAGGACTGATCTCCTTCAGAATGGACTGGTTGGATCTCCTTGCAGTCCAAGGGACTCTCAAGAGTCTTCTCCAACACTACAGTTCAAAAGCATCAATTCTTTGGCACTCAGCTTTCTTTATAGTCCAACTCTCACATACATGCATGACTACTGGAAAAACCGTAGCCTTGACTAGATGTACCTTTCTTGCAAAGTAATGTCTCTGCTTTTCAATATGCTGTCTAGGTTGGTCATAACTTTCCTTCCAAGGAATAAGCGTCTTTTAATTTCATGGCTGCAATCACCATCTGCAGTGATTTTGGAGCCTAGAAAAATAAAGTCAGCCACTGTTTCCACTGTTCCCCCGTCTATTTGCCGTGAAGTATAGGACTGGATGCCGTGATCTCAGTTTTCTGAATGTTGAGCTTTAAGCCAACTTNTACAGTTCAAAAGCATCAATTCTTTGGCACTCAGCTTTCTTTATAGTCCAACTCTCACATACATGCATGACTACTGGAAAAACCGTAGCCTTGACTAGATGTACCTTTCTTGCAAAGTAATGTCTCTGCTTTTCAATATGCTGTCTAGGTTGGTCATAACTTTCCTTCCAAGGAATAAGCGTCTTTTAATTTCATGGCTGCAATCACCATCTGCAGTGATTTTGGAGCCTAGAAAAATAAAGTCAGCCACTGTTTCCACTGTTCCCCCGTCTATTTGCCGTGAAGTATAGGACTGGATGCCGTGATCTCAGTTTTCTGAATGTTGAGCTTTAAGCCAACTTCTTCACTCTCCTCTTTCCCTTTCATCAAGAGACTCTTTAGTTCTTCACTTTCTGCCATAAGGGTGGTGTCATCTGCATATCTGGGGCGATTGATATTTCTCCCAGTAATCTTGATTCCAGCTTGTGCACCAGCGCAGCATTTCTCATGATGTGCTCTGCATATAAGTTAAATAAGCAGAGTGAGCCTTGACATACTCCTTTTCCTATTTGGCACCAGTCTGTTGTTCCATGTCCAGTTCTGTTGCTTCTTGACCTGCATACAGGTTTCTCAGAGGCAAGTCAGGTGGTCTCGTATTCCCATTTCTTTCAGAATTTTCTACAGTTTATTGTGATCCACACAGTCAAAGGCTTTGGCATAGCCCTAAGGAGGTTAAATAATGTTCCCAGGGCTAAGTATTTAGCAAATGGGGGTCTGAGTCTGGAGTCTGATACCAGACTCCAAATGACTCCTTGCTAATGCATTTGACAATTTCCAGTTGTGTCCATAGGTTAACAAGTAAGTTAATATATGTGGAAGTGGTTTAAAAATTATTCAGTCAAAGTGAGATTATCACAATCATCATCAACAAAAAGACTATGCGTTAACTTCATCTCTGATTTACAAAACCAGCAGTTTTTTATTTTGTTTTTGTTTCTTCATAGAAGTAAATTTACTTTCCCTAGATGCTTAAAAATGGATGTTACCATGTCTGTGGCTTTGGGCAGAGGTACTGGAGGGTTTCCAATTTGTACTATAATAACACTTTTGGGAGAGTCATCCTGGGGAGCAGGAATCTGGCCTTTGTAGAAGTGAAGATACCAATTAGGATTTTGGAATACTGAAAAATCCTAGATGCTGGTTGGCAATTAGTAAAGATTTGCTGATGCTGATAGTGTCAGAAATGGACTTTAGCATGAGGCATACAATGATAATTTAGACATAGTCCCTCTTCTTAAGTGGCACAAAATTGAGTGGAAGAGGAGGATCTGTAAGCAGATGTTTGGGGAATTAGGCTTCAGAGAAGTGGCACTTAACCTAAGTGCTGATGGGTGAGTAGGAGTTTTCTGAGGAGAGTGGGAAAGGCATTTTAAATGGAGGAAGGAGAAGGAACAAACCACAGAGGCCTCAAGGGGGCATTTCTTGATAAAACAATCAGCTGTTTGGAATGACTAGAGCTTAGGACACAGAGGAGCAAGTTTCCGGAGCTGAACTTGGGCAGATAGACTGTGCTGAGAATCATGCTAAGAAATCTGGACCCTGTGCTAGGTGTGAGGGAATATTGAAGGTGTTAGAGAAAGGGGCAGCTTGATTAGACTTGTATTTTGGAAAGATAACTTGGCAGCTGTATAGCAGGCAGATACAGGCAGGGTTAGCCTGGAGTTAGAGGGAACAGTTGATAGAAGATTCTGGATAAGTCAAGGGAGAGAGTGAGAAGAGTCTGAACTTCGAGGAAGAGGATTCAAGAGACATTTCAGGGAAAAAATGGGCAGGACTCAGTGACCAAAATAAAGAACTTGGGAAGTGGGAGAGTTCAAATACATTTATTTGGTGATTACTCTCTGCCAACTCTGTACTAAACATGAGAGATACAAAATCAAGGGATGGTTCTGAGTTAGAGTAGCTGGAAAGAGAGGCTAGTACAATAGTAAATGCATTCAATGCGATGTCATGCGTGCAATGATAGACGTGTACAGAAGTAGTACACAGGAGGCTGCTACAAAAAGATTCTAAGCTTTCTAGCTCTGGTGACTTGGTGGATGTCGATGAATCCTTGAAGAGGAGAGGAGAATGGAAGAGACTTAAGTGTCTGGACATCTTCAGTGCATTGGTTTTGCTGTTCATGAGGCAACTGGAACTTAAGAGAGTCTTGCAATAGTCAGGTGTAGTTTAGCTTTCCTTGTATTTGCCAGAGTTACAGAAAAAAGGAAAAAAAAAAAGGAGTTGTCTTTAAAAAACACTGCTGGCATGATGTTTTTCCTTGTAAATGTTTTTGTTATGAATATAAGAGAGAGAGAGAGACTATTAATTGTCTCTCTACTCCCACAGTCCTGACTTAGGTTTAGAAAATTCTTCCTCCACTAATTACAAGGGCTCTATCTCTTCACCCTGAAAGCTTCTAGTTCATTTATTATATTTTTTAAAATAGAAATAGCACCAAAGGTTAAACTTGTTTTTATTCTGTAGGCAAGAGGATGCTATCCTCAGAGAGTCTTCTAATCAGAGTTGCCTTCTAAAGGTCAGATGACCTAGACTTTTACAGTGATCTGTTCCTGATATGGGTTCAACAGTAATTTATGGGTAAGTAGAGATTCATGCAAGACATTTCATAGTTGGCAAAGATCCATGAAAGAGCCAAGTGTGATTATATTAACGTATCCAACTATCTGGAAAGTAAGTTTAACAAGGCTTCCCAGGTGGCCCAGTGGTAGAATCTGCCTGCAATGCAGGAGATGCAAGATGCAGGTTCGATCCCAGGGTCAGGAAGATCCCCTGGAGAAGAAAATGGCAACCCACTCCAGTATTCTTGCCTGGGAAATCCCACGGACAGAGGAACCTGGTGGGTTACAGTCCATGGGGTCAAAAAAAGTCAGAGACAACTACAGCACTAACATGGCAGCCAGCACAGCAGAAAAGAGGATAATACCAAAGCTAACTCAGAGACTGTTCTAAACGATGTCATGCTTCTTTCTTTTTATTTCCTTTTTTAAAATAGAAAACGTCTTCTAGAGAGCTCAGCGCATCTGGCCAGTGCTGTTCCAGTTTTAACACTCATCTGCCACCTGTAATACGCTAATTCACTGGACAACAATTATAACCCTGGTGTTAGGCATCAAGAACGACATACAGGTTTTCCATCCAATAGCGTGAGAGAGGCTTTGTGCACTGCTGTGTTCAGGAGGAAAGAGTGCAACTTGGAAATGAGCATGAACACATTCAGGACACCACTTGATGGGAGCATGGAGAAGGCATCTGAGGCCACCTGTATTAGCAAGAAACAGTGGTTCTCAGCCCTTTGAATTTCACTGACCTACTGAGCTCTACGGTTTGGGGGGCTAGTAAACTTTTTGCTTGTGTGTGCTTAGTCATGTCTGATTCTTTGCAACCCTACAGACGCTTCTCTGTCCCTGGGATTCTCCAGGCAAGAATACTGGAGTGGGTTGTCACTTCCTCCTCCAGAGGATCTTCCTGACCCAGAGATTGAACCTGAATCTCTTGCGTCTCCTGCACTGGCAGGTGGACGCCAATGAGCCACCTGGGAATCCAAGTAACCTTTAATTTTTCAGGCCTGTCATCTACTCTTACTCTATGTTATGAAAGGATTTTTCTTTAGCATTCAACTGTTGTAAGGACATTGTGGCAGTGACTGTCCTATATTCAGCCACAAGCCACAGCCAGACTACATTTCCCAGTGTCCCTTGCAGTTAGACTGGCTCTGGGGATGGAGCTAAAGGGAAGTTTGCTGCTGGTTGTCCTGGCCCTTAAAGACTCCCACAATCCTCCCGGCTCTCATGCCCCACGTGTGGCACAGGTGCTGAGGTCCCGCAGAAGACCCGATGCCCTGAAGATGGCTGAATTTCCAGGTAACAGAAGGGTGCGCATAGGGCCGTCTAGGAAGCCACAGTCGACCTACAGTATTTTCCCTGGATTCCGAGTGAGTGAGAGTGGAGCTGTAACTCTGACTTTTGAGGAAGGGACACTGGCCTGCAGTGTGGTTCAGATACCTCTGGGAGCTTGGTGAGGTTCACTCTTGAAAAGAGGGAAAAAACTGGAAACCAACTGCTTCTATAACTGGCTGCTGCCGCGAGGTAAGAAATGGTGCTCAGGTGACATGAATGTAACAAACAAAGCAACTTACAAAAACGTGAACAAATTAGCTGAAATCCCAAACATGCCCAGAAAGGAACACATCTCTTATTCCTCCTACAGCTTTGCAGCCCCTTTCTGGGACCCTGTACTAATGGAAACTTCAGGAAACAGCCATCAAAGCATGGTGTGGTTCGCGGAATTCCAGCTCCAGCATTGTAAAACTGAGTATAAAAGGTGGGTTTTGAGAACAGATACAATAGCTTAATTTCCTGCACAGTAAGAAATCAACTTTTATTGCATTAAACCACCAAGATATTTGGTATTTGTGACAGTAGCTAATCAACACGGATCCCCAAATTAAATTTAAATTGAAAAAATTTAATTTCACAGAAACCCACTACCTTCTCCCTTCTTTTTTTCTTATTTCATTAAGGATTTGGTTAAAATTCACCTTCTGATATTGTTCACGTGGAAGTCCTGGGGTTTGAGGGACAAATAACCTTTTATTTTGCCAATTCAAAACCTGTCATATACTGTTACTCTGATAATTCTACCCTTTCCTTTAGGTATTTGTCTTGATTCTCAGATGGTAACAAAATTGGGAGTATGAGTGTGGATCTGGGGATAGAGAATGAACTTTGTTTGTGCACAGGAAAAAGATGAAGTGATGGTTTAGTACCTATTTGCTCTGGGCTCTTTTAGACTGGGTTTAAATCATTCTGGTTAGAGGAGTAGGAGTAGAACCCAACTTATTTCTTGTGAAAAATTCAGTTGAGGGAGTGTGTTTGGTAGCTGGCAGGACTGCTCAAGAGAAACTAGATCCAAAAGGAGCTGTTTTGGGGTCCAGGTAGCAAAGTGTAGCATATAGACGGGTAAGAGCTTACAGCTTGTACATGTCTCCTTGAGCCTGGGCAGTGCTCTGGCAGGGCAAGAATTCAGGGCTTTGAGAACATCCCCTAAAGGCATGAGAGCTGGCCTCTCTAGCCTCCTGTCTCCCACTGCTCTAACTGCACTGGTCTCCCAGCCGTTTCTGGGACAGGCCTGCTCTTCCCTTGGGGCCTTTGCTCTTGCTCTTCCCTCTGCCTAGGATGGTGTGACCTCAGATTCCTCCAACTCATTCCTCACTTCCTTCAGGTCTCTGCTCAAATGTCATTTTATTAACAAGTCCTCCTCTGATTGTTCTGTATAACCTCCCACCTCTGCCCATTCACATTCGTCCTGGACTCTAATTGTCCTCTGACATACTCTATGCTTCTTTGTTTACTTATTTCCGGACTGTATCACCGTGTCAGAATATTGGTGCTATGGAGGGTGGGGTTGTGGCCTGTTTTGTTAGCTTCTATATCCCAGAATGGTTTCTGATCTATAATACGTTCTTAATAAGTGTTAGTCAGATTAATATTGCTGTTGTTGAAGACACCCCTGACGTGGATATGCTGCTCCTTCCTGTGACCTTTCTAAAATATATCTCCTATTGTGTCAGTTCCTGTAAAAAAAAGAAAGAAAGAAAGAACGAAAGAAAAAAAACTCTTCAGGTGTTTTCTCTTTGCTTTCAACATAGATTTCAGATTCCTTAATGTAGCCTGCAAGTTCTTATTTTTTGAAACTGGAGTGTAATTGCTTTATTATAATGTGTTAGTTTCTGCTGCACAGTGAAGTGAATCAGCTATGTGTATACTCGTATTCTCTCTCTCTCGGGCCTCCCTCTTACCTTCCCCCATCCCCAAAGGAACTATCCGACACTGTTGGTGGGAATGAAAATTGATAGAGCCACTGTGGAGAACAGTATGGAGGTTCATTAAAAAACTAAAAACTATGATTAAACAATCCCACTCCTGGGCATATTCCCTGAGAAAACCACCGTAATTCTTAAGGACACATGCAACCCAAAGTTCACTGCAAGGCCTTCTGAGCCTCTCCCTGCTAATATCTCCAGCCCTCCCTCCTGGCACCCAGTGTTTCTACTCTACTGTCCTGCCATCGTGAGATATTTGCAGAACCAGTGGAGCCGTGGTCTTTCTCATCTTCTGAGTTTTACACATGGGCCCCTTCTCCTTTGGAGATACTTTCTACCCTTTTCATCCTTTAGGATTTATTCTTCTTCTGGGAAGACTTCCTGCCATCAGGGCTGGGTTAACCGAGTATTGCCTGATGTTTACCTTCTTTTTTTAAAATATAAATTTATTTATTTTAATTGGAGGCTAATTACTTTGCAATATTGTATTGGTTTTGCCATACATTGACATGAATCTGCCACGGGTGTACATATGTTCCCCATCCTGAATGCTCCTCCCACCTCCCTCCCCGTCCCATCCCTCTGGGTCATCCCAGTGAACCAGCCTCGAGCATCTATATCATCATACTGCTTCCCTGGTGGCTCAGAGGTTAAAGTGTCTGCCTGGAATTCAGGAGACCTGGGTTCGATCCCTGGGTCGGGAAGACCCCTGGAGACGGAAATGGCAACCCACTCCAGTACTCTAGTCTGGAGAATCCCATGGAGGGAGGAGCCTGGTGGGCTACAGTCCGTGGGGTCGCAAAGAGTTGGACACGACTGAGCGACTTCACTTTCAACCTTAATTATCTCCTAAGAGCCCTAGCTCCAAATACCATTACACTGGAGTTCAGATCTTCAACATATGAACTTTGTTGGAGGGGGGCACGGTTCGGTCTGTTGCAAAGACCCAATTTTGAGTATTATTAGTTAAAATGTCAGATATCCACCCAACAGTGACTAATGTATTTTTAGTCGAAGGAATATGAGAATGAAGTGGGAAAGAAAGAAGGGCGAACTGAGTAATCAGGAGCCCAGGGGGAAGAAGAGGCTCTGTCTGGCTTTGTCTTCCCACTGGAGCGCTGGGGTCTGGCAGCATCCTCTACCAAGGTCACAGAGAAGAGGATGAGGCGCGGGGTGTGAAGTCTGTGGTCGTCTTTGGCATGTTTCAGACAGTGAAACTTGTCAGGAAGACCAGTCCAGGGCAGTGATATTCCAGGGAGCCATCAGTTACAAAATAATCAAGTAAGCAAGACCAGGGAGTCCATCATACTGGTGACTTAACACAAAGAAAGGCAAGATCAGTGGCTGGGACCAGGAGGGGTTCAGAACTGTGTAATCAACTTTATACCAAGGTGATTCACAGGGTAACAGGGAACAGGGGTCTCTTATACCAAATAGTTTGGTCTAAGGGTTCTTGGTGTGGTAATGGGGCATCAGAGGGGATGCTCAGACAGGCAGGGTCCAGGGATATTGTGTGTCCTGAGCTTTGAGGATACTCCGGGAAGTCAGACAGTGGAGGAGTCTTAAGCAACTCCAACAAGGGAGCCTGGCAGCTGTGTCTGGACCCTGCTTCCCAGGATGGGAAGCCTTACTGGGTCCTCATGATGATTTTACAGTCCCAATGGCCTTTTTCCTCAGAATCATGGCCTGCTGGGGTTTCCTTAGTCACCTACAAAAATACAGAAAAAAAGGCTTTTTATAATAACTGGCAATTTTGTTATATTAGGAAGTAAAGAGTTAAAAGAGAGAGAGTAATATAATGTCTCGATTCAGACCCAGGTGTACAGCGCCCACAAGGGAAGTCCTCTTCTCTAGTGGAGGGAAGACCTTAATGTCAAAACTGATGACAATCACAGAGAGTACCTCTGGACTCCTGCCTCAGGCCTTCCACAGTCCAAGTCCTACATCTTCCTTCTGAATATCAAATTGCCTAACTCATACATACCACAGGGGAACATGGGGACTGTCAGGATGTCTCAGCAGAGCTGTCTGTACTAACAGGAGGAATAAAGCCTTTGTCTGCACATTTGTAGAGCAGTGAAATAAGTCTGTCTCCTAATGACCAAATCCCGAGCAGTGGAACAACATGGATCCAATTTCAAGATTGTTCAAAAATTGCTTTATGGTGTGAACTGTTCCCACTCACTTCATGGTTTCTGCCGTTCTGATGGGCTCCTCAGCTTTCACTCCCAGAGTGCTTGTTGGTCACGAGCAGCTTCCATTTTTCAGGAAAGGGGAGCAGGATGACATAGAGGTGGGGGGGTCCTCGGTTTGTGACGTTTGGGCTTAAGCTCTCTGAATCTCAACTTTCTTGCCTGGAGAATGAATTAAGTAAGAGTCTGTCTCTTACCCGGTTGTTAATGGAATGACGCAGCAAGTGGCCACTCAGTAAGCCTCAGATAAGTATGAACTGTTATCATCACATTCTCGTTGCTCATACTGAAGTGTGTGCTCCTTGAGGACAAGAGATTTTTCTTAATCATCTCCAGGTCTTCACATAGTCTGTAACACGTCACAAGTAACCAGGGATGGTCCAAAGAAGAAGGAAATAAACTGTTGCCAGTACTCAGACCACTCAGACTACACTTAACTCTCGTTCCTAAAAGTTGGAGATTTGCAGGCCTCTCTTTAATGATAGTAACACGCATTATAAAATATATGTTATGAAAATGAAACCTGACATTTCAGTACAATGTAATATTTCCTAGTGAATACTACTAGTAACATTATGCTGAACTACTGTTTTCAATCATCATCAATACTTTCCATCTTAGCAATATTTTATATATAAAATCTGTAGGTATGCAAGAGCCACTTGGCCTGCTTGTTATAATGCAGAATCCTGGGATGCATCACTGGAGATTTTGATTCATAGGTTTGAAGTAGAGCCTTAGGGAATTCTGTTGTTTAAAAAAGCTCTTAGGTGACTTCCCTGGTGGGTCAGTGGCTAAGACTCTGTGCTCCCAATGCAGGTGGCCTGGGTTCGATCCCTGGTCAGGGAACTTAGATCCCACATACCGCAGCTAAAGATCCCCCATGTTGCAATGAATCTGAAGGTCCAGTGCTACAATTAAGACCTGGTGCCACCAAATACGTAAATAAAAATAAATATATATATTAAAAGCTCTTCAGATATATCTGAAGTAGGAGGGTCTTGGACCAAACTTTGAGAAATACCTCTTGGTTTACAAGCTTACAAGCCAAACTGTGCATCGGAAGAGTCATCTGCTATAGGTTAGTTGGGCCCCTAAACGTACTGTAGGAACAGACGGTTGACTGTGGCAGCTTGAATTTCCGCAATGAGCATCGGAGGAACTGAGGAAGTGAAAGTCTGGGCGGGGAGGTCCTGAGAGCCTGAAGCTGATCCAGACGAGCAGGCCACAGCTTGGAGGAAACCCTGCAGGCTGTGGGCGGCCACCTGCCCATGGGGACCTGCAGAGGGGTCTGGTGGAGAGGTCTGGGAGAGTTGTTGCCTCTGGAGACTGGCTTGGGGCCGCTGTTGTTTGCTGGGGCCCTCATTAGAAAGAGGAGCTGGAGGCTGGAGCCTGGTCGACATTTGCATCTGTCATCACGTCTTCCCACCATGACCTGAGAATCATGACTTCTTTTCTTCCCCACGGTCCTCTTTATGACAAACCTAACCCACCTCCACACACGGAAGAGGCTCCTGGAGAACAAAGTTCCAGCTTTAGTCAGACAGACACGGCGCATTCAGAAATCTTAACGCACCTCTTTCTTCTGCTGCTGCAGGCCTCTGAGTGCAGGCCATTCATGGCATCTCTTTAATTTCCGTGTATCTCAAGAGCGCTCTGGAGAGGATTCCAACCCCTTTATTCGGGAGAAGTTGCAGCCCTTTGCAAACCCGAGAGTATTCGGTGTATTGGAAGAACATGCCCTCTGAGTTGCCTCCTTGAGCCAGCCTGCAGCCGTACATAAATAAAAGATGTAGATGTAGACATAACAGAAATGAAAGATGTTGAGATTCATATCATTAGGAAAATTAGCATCTTGTTGCTCAGCTAATCATATATGTAAACATATATGCTAGGTCTGTCTCAAGATGGGCATCCCAAGCAGCCTCAGAAATGGTCTTGGTCTAGTTATTAAGACTTCCCTGAGGTCTAGTTACTAAGACTCTGTACTCCGTGTGCAGAGGACCCAGGTTCTATCCCTAGTCAGGGAACTAGAAACCATATGCTGCAGCTTAGGGTTTCCATCCTATAAAGAAGATCAAAAATCCTACATTCCCCAACTAAGACCTGGCACAGCCAAATATATATATATAAATATATTAAATAAATATAATATGTATATATAAACAAATTAAAAGTTCTTTCTAGGCCTGATGGCATCTTTTTTTTCTGGGCAGAGGTAGAGGATGCCTGTGGTAGGCAGAGTAACAGCCCCTAAAATGTCAGGTCCTAATCCCTGGAAACTGTGGGCCTCCTTGGTGGCTCAGTGGCAAAGAATCTGCCTCCAATGCAGGAGACACAGGTTCAGTCCCCAGGTCAGGAACATCCCCTGGATGATGGCTTGGCAACCCACTCCAGTATTCTTGCCTGGAGAATCCTACGGACAGAGTCGTCTGGTGGGCTAGGATTTATGGGTTTGCAAAGAGTCAGACACATACAAGAGCATGCAACCCCTTGAATGTATAAATGTTACTTTATGGTTCCAAATGGAATATGTTATAAATATATGTAATTTTTAAATATTTGTGAACTATGTTATAAACAGAGAAAGGGTCTTTGCAGATATGGTAAAATTAAGGATTTTGAGATGGGGAGATGATCTTGGATTACTGGGTGGGCCCTAAATGCCATTGTCATTGTCCTTGTTAGAAAGAGGCAGAGGGGGGTTTTCACAGAGACAGAGGGGAGGAGGCAGTGTGACTGCAGAGGCAGAGACTGGAGTGATGCAGCCATAACACAGGGAACGCCAGCAGCCACCATGAGCTGCTGAGGAGGCAAGGGACAGAGTTCCCCCCTTGGAGCTTCAGAGGGAACATTGCCCTGCTGATACCTTGATTTTAACCCAGTGGTGCTGACTTGGGAATTCTGGGCTCTAGTACTGTGAGAAAATACATTTCTGCTGTTTTCAGGCCACCAAGTTTCGGGTGATCTTTATAACAGCCGCCAGAAACTGACATGATATCATCTCATCTTTCCCTCCACTTCCCCTTTGCAGTGGAGCTCCCTGCTTGCAATAATAGGGGGGCTGGTGGTAGCTGGCGAGACTCCTAGAGCTGTAGAAGGGGGAAGTTGGTTTTCTGGCACTTTACAATCCAAGGTAAAACTTCGAATTTACTTCTTTCATAACTGCAAGTTTTACAGGCAGTGTTCTCCACTATACTGGAAAAACATTTTTGTTCTGTATTAAACTCTTAAGTCTTCAAGTCCTCCAGCCTAGGTTCACTGTTGGCTGGACAGATAGAATAACTCAAACCCTCCTCTTGCAAAGGTGCAGGATTGGTGCCCTCTGGGCTTTTAGTCGTGGTTCCTGTCTCCTTCCGCTCTGGACGGCCATCTTGGCAGGCTCCTTCCACACCGGGACTAGATGGCTCTGAGCATCTTCCTTTGCTATGTAATGTCTCCTTCTGCAGGCTGCTGTCATCTCTCATGCTTGCAGGTAAAAACCACAGTCCTTCCTTCATTTCCATGGCATTTGACCTAGACTGAGGTGAGGGTCCATCTTTTTGGATAGTATTACTGCCCACGGCTTCTGGGACCTTGGGTTAGTTTGGTAGGGCTGCCATAACAAAGTATCACAAACTGTGTGGCTTAAATAATAGACATTTATTTTCTCAGAGGTCTGGAAGCTGAAAGTCCGAGGTCAAGATGTCAGCAGGCTTGGTTTCCTCTGAGGCCCTCCTTCGTGGCTTGTAAACAGCTGTCTGCTCGCTGAGTCTTCACAGGCCCTTCCCTCTGTGTCTGTGTGTGCCTTAGTTTCCTTTTTACAGTCATACTGGATGAGGGCTTGCCCCCGTGACATCATTTTAACTGAGATACCTCCTTAAAGACCATCTCTCCAGATACAGTCAAGTTCTGGGGTCCTGGAGGTTGGGGCTTCAACGGACAAATTTTGAAGGGGACACAGTTTAACTTCCTGTACTGAGGCAATTCTTATGAAGAGCTTAGTGTAGTGTTGGATACATATAGGAAGCACTATATAAACAGTGAGTTACTCAATTATAGCAACTGTTTCTGTTCTCTCATATATCTACAAATCGTAATAATTATATGTATACAAAATATGTCTGTTATACATGTATAAATATAAATATACCCATATTTCTATGGTACCTTCCTTAGTAAAATATTTTGTGATTTCATTCAGATAATATTTCTGGGTGGATTGATTTCCATTTCTTCAGAATACTTGGGGAGATCTAAACCATAGGGAAAACCCTCCTAATTTTCATTCATTCAACAAAAATGTACTGAGGACTCTGTGCTACCCGTTGGGTTACAATGTTGACTAAGATTGTGAGGTTACAATTCGGTTTACATGTCATGGTGAGGCCAGTGCAGTGTACCAGTGGAGAGGCTACAGGAAGCAGGAAGGGCCCTGTAGTGGAGCAAGCTTGTCCACAAATTCTTTGACTCTCCCACTATTGGGGAAAAAAGTCTTTCCTTTCCCCTTGAATCTGGCCTGGTTCTGAGATTGCCCGCCTGCAGAATATGGAAAAAGTGACGCCTCACCTAAGCTTTGAATAAGTAGCAACATCCTCTCTTGGGGGGAAGCCGGGTGTCAGGTAATGGGTCCCTGTCCTGAGACTGCCACGTTGTGAGGAAGCCCAGGCTCGCTGTGTGGACAGGTGTGGAAGAGAGAGGCCAGTGAGCTCTGGTTATCCAGCCATGCCAGCCTGGTGCCACCATCTGAGTGAAGAAGCCATCTCAGATATTTCCATCCTAGGTTGTATGCTACAAAGCAGAACCTAGAGATTCTACTGGAATTCAGGACCCAGGCCTCAGACATGTGGCTCAAGCAAGCTGTCCTAGTCATCTCCAGTTATTCAAGCCATTCTATAGCCAGCTCTGGTGTGTACAAAGTCCTAAACATGCAAAATGATGAGCTTTATAAAATGGTGGCTGTTTTACTGCTTAGTTTGGGGATGGTATGTTATGTAGCAATAGGTGACTGGATTAGAACCCTAAATTAGGCTTGGGAGATAATTAAGAAAACCTTTATATGGCAAGTCCAACATTACAGAACAGAGCACATGTAGACGCAGAATTCTCAGGCAATGCCTGTTTGCAAAATCAGTTCTCTTCTCTCTTATATAAAGGCTGCGGTGAGTGCCTTCTCAGGTTTGCAGTCCTTGCTCTGCTGATAAACTCCATAGAAAGTGCTGATTTTGATCCTTATATAAGAGTGCTACCTGTGTGGGGCTGGCTGGTCTCCTGGGGGCTGGGACTGCAGTTTCCTACAGTGGCCACCCTCCAGCAGCTCCCGGGTCATTATCGCAGGATGCTTATTCAGTCTTTCCTCCACTTGTAGTTCCCAGCCACGGAACGCTACCTAATTTTGCTACCTAATCTGCTTTGCTAGAGGTCCTGCCCTTCTCTCTTCTCACTAATTTTTTTTTTTTCTGTCCAAAGTTACTTTTTTTTTTTTTTTTTTTGGCATTCCTGGGTCCAAAGATCCCTTGACCTTAATCCTTCAACTCTCCTTCATGTTACATGGCAGAAAAGCAGCATAGTAGAGAGGGATTCAGGGTGCAGGGCCTGGAGTCAGACTGCCTGAGTCTGAAGTCCGATTCTGCTTCTTATAGTGTGACCTTGCTTCTTATAGGGTGACCTTGCAGTTTCCCTGCTTCCGTTTCCTCATCTACAAAGTGAAGGAATTGGTAGTGTGGGCCTCCCAGGATCAGTGTGTAAAGTGCCCAGAACAGGGCCTGCATGTAGCAAATGTCCAGCAAATGTTGACCTTTCTTATTTATCTTGCAGTATGGAACTCACCTGCCTATTAATGGCTCTACTCACTAGATTCTACTTCCTAGAGGACAATTTTTTTTTTTAACTTTTTATTTTGTATTGAGGTATAGCCAATCAATAATGTGATCATTTCAGGTGAACAGCAAAGGCACTCAGCCATACATACAGATGTATCCATCTGCCCCCGAACTCCCCTCCCATCCAGGCTGTCACATAACATTGTGCAGAGTTCCATGTATTATTCAGTAAGTCCTTGTTGGTTGCCCATTTTAAATATAGCAGTGTGTACATGTCAGCCCTCAACTCCCTAACTATGGCTTACCCCATCCTTCCCCTGGCAACCATAGGTTGTTCTGTAAGTCTGAGTCTCTTTCAGGACAGACAGTGTTGGGAGCCCTATTGTGGGACATGTGTTAGGTATTCAGGAACTGCTTCTTGAGTCACTGAATGCCACAGACAAGATCGAAAGGCAGTGTCTATCAGTGGACAGTCAATGACATCTTCACAAGAGAAAGGCAGCAAAAGTTGGACCGTGACTTGACTTTGTAGAACACACTCTGTATCAGTAGGACAGAGTACAGTAGGACAGAAAGTTGGGTGAATACTTATGAAACAACTGTATCCTTATGTATGGTTTGCAAATATGGTTTACTGTTATTGTTGTGTGCTTACGGTGATTAAAAATATAAAATAGTAGACAAGTACCTGAAGAAGTTGGATTGTAGGACTCTTGATCCTGAAATACCTTGATTCTTCATGGAGCAGCTGCATAAATCAATGGAGAGTTATTTATTTATACATGTGATCCACTTGGTTTAAAAAAAGGATTTAGCCTGGATGGGTGGGGAGTTTGGGAGAGAGTGGCTACATGTATATATATGGTGGAGTCCCTTTACTGTCCACCTGAAACCATCACAACATCATTAACTGGCCATACTCCAATATAAAATGAAAAGTTAAAAAAGAAAGGATTTAAAGTGGCCTACAGAGACCCACATAATAATTCAATAAGATAAAGTGAAGTGAGGGAATTGAGTCCTAGGAAAAACGTGGGTTAAAAGCTAGATGAAGCTGGGAGTGACGTTTGTTCCCAAAATGCTTGATGCTGTCCTATACATTTCCTAGAGGTGGGTTACAAATTTGAAACTGCACTTTCTACTGAGTTTTTATGTGAAAACCATAAAACAACCAATTACATGAGTCACGCTCTGAAATAATCATGCTAACAGCTAGCATTTATCAACTGCTTACTTGGTACCAGCTGCGCCTCTAAGAGCTTTGTGTGCATGAACTCTTGATCCTCACATTGGTCCTAGAAGGGAGGTACTTGGCTCAGGTCATGCAGCTGATTCAGAGTTCTTAAAAGCGGATGGCCTGGCTCCATGCTTCTAAAACCTACCAGTTGTTCAGAACAAGAACAGCTAGCTCTCATGTTAAGAACCTGGAAGAAATGTTTCCATTTGGTTCTTGAATTTCTGTGAGACTCTCATCTGAGAAATAGAGGAAACCATCCAGTCTAAAAAGGATATTGATTGCATGCTCAGCTAAGGCAGTTCTCAAAGCTGACCCCAAATTAGCACCTCACTCGGGCACTTGTGAGAAATGGGAATTCTTGCTCCTCTTCTCAGGTCTCCTGCAGCAGAAGCTCTGGGTTTGGAGCTCAGCAGTTGGCGTTTTAACAAGTCTTCCAGGAGCTTTTGACAGGTGCTTAAGTTTGAGAACTCCTGCTCTAAAGAGAACAAAGCTTCTGGTCCAGAAGATGTCTGGCTTCTTACCACCTTGGTGAAGAGCTGTGGGAGGCTCATGGAATCATCTTGTCAGCCTCAGAGACCAAACAGATTGGACTTTTATACTCACTATTCTAGAAAATTAGGAGATGCTGTAAAAACGAAAGATGATGTTTCTGACTAATCCATCAGGTCAGAGTAGAAAATGTAATCATCGCAGTAATGTCTCCTCATATAAGCAAGCAACGCAGTTTGACAAAGTGCTCTCCTGATACTTTCTCATGAGATTCTCACAACACCAAAAGTGAATGAGATATTCCTATATTGACAAGATTTTACAGATGAAGATTTAGAGGCTCAAGGAGTTTGATTTTCTCAAGGTCTTACAACTGAGGCATCTCAGAGCCAACACTTGAGTCTAATTTCTTCTTCCTCTGTTTTTCAACAGTTCTCTCTTCTTTGCACCTCCAGTCCTGCCAGACTCGTTCGCCTGGGTTATTACAGTGGCTTTCTTGGTGGTATCTCTGCATTTGCTCTTTTTGCCTCTACAGTCCATTCTTTTTTTTTTTTTTTTTAAGAAACTCTGTATTTATTTTTGGCTCTGCTGGGTTTTCACTGCTGCTTAGGCTTCTGTCTAGTTGCAGCGAATGGGGCTGCTCTCTAGCTGCCGTGTATTGGCTCCCCACTGCAGTGGCTTCCCTTGCGGCAGAGCGTGGATTCCAGGGCTCATAGGCTTCAGGAGTTGTGCCAGTGGGCTCAGTAGTTGCAGCTCTCAGGCCCTGGAACACAGTTGCTCCCTGTCATGTAGGATCTTCCTGGATCAGGGACTGAACACATGTCTCCTGCATTGGCAGGTTCTTTATCACTGGGCTTCCAGGGAAGTCCCTCCAGTGCTTCTTACTAAGTCACTCATTTAACACTTTTGGGGGGCTGGGGTGGTGGGAGTGGACCCTCTGAGTGTCAGGTGGTGGTGGTGGTCTGTTGCTGAGTCGTGTCCAACTCTTTGTGACCTCATGGACTGCTGCATGCCAGGCTTCCCTGTCCTTCACTATCTCCCGGAGTTAGCTCAAAGTCACATTCATTGAGTTGGTGATGCTATCTAACTATCTCAAAAATAAATAAATACTGCCAGGTACTCAGTGCTGAATTAGAGCTGTGATCAAAGTCATGAAGCTGGTACTCACAGAGCCGGCATAGCAGCAACAGGGATCCGCTTAGGATTGTGATACAGATCATGTTGCTTTTTAAAAAAACGTATTTTACTGAAGTATGGCTGATTTTAAGCATTGTAATAACTTCTGCCCTATAATAAAGTGATTCAGCTATATGTATATTCCATTCTTTTATTAAAAAATGTTTATTTATTTGACTATGCCAAGACTTAGTTGCAGCATGTGGGATCTAGTTCCCTGAAGGAAGGAAGGATCGAACCCAGATCCCCTGTCTTGGGACCGTGGAGTCCTAGCCAGTAGACCACCAGGGAAGTCCCTATATATTCTTTCTCACATTTTTTCCCATTATGGTTTATCACAGGATTTTGCATATAGTTCTCTGTGCTATATAGTTGAACCTGTATATATCCAGTCTATACATAATCGTTTATGTTTGCTAATCCCAAACTCCAAATTCATTCATCCCTCACCTTTCTCCCCTTTGGCAAGCACAAGCCTATTCTCTGTGNAAAAAAACGTATTTTACTGAAGTATGGCTGATTTTCAGTGTTGTAATAACTTCTACCCTATAATAAAGTGATTCAGCTATATGTATATTCCATTCTTTTTATTAAAAAATGTTTATTTATTTGACTATGCCAAGACTTAGTTGCAGCATGTGGGATCTAGTTCCCTGACCAGGGATCTAACCCAGGTCCCCTGCCTTGGGAGCATGGAGTCCTAGCCAGTAGACCACCAGGGAAGTCCCTATATATTCTTTCTCACATTTTTTTCCATTATGGTTTATCATAGGATTTTGAATATAGTTCCCTGTGCTATATAGTAGAACCTGTATCTATCCAGTCTATACATAATCGTTTATGTTTGCTAATCCCAAACTCCGAATTCATTCATCCCTCACCTTTCTCCCCTTTGGCAAGCACAAGCCTGTTCTCTGTGAGTCTGTTTCATAGGTAAGTTCATTGGTGTCATATTTTAGATTCCACATATAAATGATGTCATAGTTGTCTTTTTCTTTTTGACTTACTTCACTAAATATGATAATCTCTTGTTCTATCCATGTTGCTGCAAATGGTATTATTTCATTCCTTTTAACGGCTAAGTAATATTCCATTGTGTGTGTGTGTGTGTGTGTGTGTGTGTGTGTGTGTGTGTGTGAGAGAGAGAGAGAGAGAGAGAGAGAGAGAGAGAGAGAGATCTTATTTATTCATTTATCTGTCAGTGAACACTTAGGTTGCTTCCATGTCTTGGCTAACGTGAATAGTCCCGGTAGGAACATAGGGGTGCATGTAAGTTTTGAATTATAGTTTTGTTCAGGTATATGTTCTGAAGTGGGATTGCTCGATCATATGGCAACTCTATTTTCAGTTTCTTGAGGAACCTCCATACTGTTTTCCTTAGTGGTTGTACCAGTTTACATTCCCACCAATAGTGTAGGGGCTCTCTTTTCTCTACATCCTTTCCAGCATTTTTAATTTGTAGGCTTTTTAATGGTGGCCATTCTGACCAGTGTGAGGTGGTTCCTCATTATAGTTTTTATTTGCATTTCTCTAATAATCAGGGAGGTTGAGTATCTTTTCATGTGCCTGTTGTCCATCTATATAGATTATGTTGCTTTTGTGTTTGAAATGGCACCCTACTCCAGTACTCTTGCCAGGAAATCCATGGACGGAGGAGCCTGGTGGGCTACAGTCCATGGGGTNTGATAGGAACATAGGGGTGCATGTAAGTTTTGAATTATAGTTTTGTTCAGGTATACGTTCTGAAGTGGGATTGCTCAATCATCTGGCAACTCTATTTTTAGTTTCTTGAGTAACCTCCATACTGTTTTCCTTAGTGGTTGTACCAGTTTACATTCCCACCGATAGTGTCGGGGCTCTCTTTTCTGTACAACTTTTCCAGCATTTTTAACGGTGGCCGTTCTGACCAGTGTGAGGTGGTTCCTCGTTATAGTTTTTATTTGCATTTCTCTAATAATCAGGGAGGTTAAGTATCTTTTCATGTGCCTGTTGTCCATCTATATAGATTATGTCGCTTTGGGGTTTGAATCTGTTTAAGGCTGCCTTGCATTTAGAACCCAGCTGACTCGCCATGCCACGGCCGAGGGCCTGCCCCATGTGTCTCTGTCCTCTCGCTGGTCTGATCTTCAGCTCTCCCTCTTGCTCCCCAAGCTCCAGTCACGCTGGCTGACTCTCAGCTCCTGGGACACTCCAAGAACTTCCCCAGCTCTGGGTCTTTGAACATTCCTTCCACTGTTTGGAACGCTCTTCTCTTTGGTCTTGCCTATTAACACTTTTCTCATCATTTAGATCTTAAACTAAACGCTACCTCTTCAGAGACGTGTTTGTCATCTGTCTTAGTTCAGTTGGGCTTCTATTATAACAAAACGCCATAGATTGGGAGACTTACAGACAACAGAAATTCATTTCTTAAAATCCGGGGGCTGAAAGTGTGAGATCTGGGTGTCATTATGGTCTGGAGAGGGTCCTCTTCCTGGTTCACAGCTGGCTCCTTCTTATGTCCTGACTTCGTGGAAGGGGTGAGAGGTCTCTGTGGGGTTTCTTTTATAAAAACACTAATCCCGTGTATGAGGGCTCTACCTTCAACTTCCCCTCTAAGGCTCCAATTCCTAATACCATCATATCGGGCATAGGATTTCAATGTATGAATGTTGGGGATACACCAACATTCAGACCAGAACACATGAAATATCCAAGACAGCTTTCTTCTTCAAATGTTGTCACCTGACTGGACCAGCAGAAAAACCAGAGCTCATTCACCTCTCTCTTCCCACAAGCCTCTCCACATAGCAAACTTGGGCTTCCTCACAGCTTGGCCATCTCAGGACAGTCAGACCCGCTGGATGGCAGCTGGCTTTCCCTAGGGCAGGCGTTCCGAGAGAGGACACTGCTACTCCTTAGAGGGCAGCTGGAGCATCACTACTGTCATTTTCTGCTGGTCAACACAGTTTTAGAGCCAGGCCAGACTGAAGGGAAGAGAACACAGACCTCTCTCAGTGGCATGCAGGGGCGGGGCTATCAGAGAATGTGTGGACAGCTAGTTCCATCTCGGGCTCCTTCCTTCAGCCTCTGCCGGCATTGCTCATTCTTAGTTAATGTTGTAACTCTAGANTGCTTCCTGGTTCCTGGGTCTCGGATTTTTAGATTCGTCTGCCTCTCTGGATCTTTAACGTGGCCCTCCTTTCACTCTTGTCTGATTACCTTGCTTTGACTCCCAGCCAGGGCTGACTGCATTGCTAGAAATAATAGTGTTTTCTCTAATGAATGCTTACTATTTTCTAGGCATTCTACTTTATATTATTGATATTAATACTTGAAATAAGTATTAATCGATATTACAATTAAAGGCACTATCGCATTTAATCCCCATAAGAACTTACTGCCATAGATACTCAGTATTTGCTGGGGAGGAAATGAAAGCACGTAAACATGTCAACTTGCTTAAGGTCACACAGTGAGTAGATGGCAGAACTGAGATTCAAATCCAGGACAGTCTGATGTCAACGCTTATAAGCTTGACCACTATAGGACATTGTTTACAGGCTCTCATGGAGCTGCTTGGTCTTGGCACCTGGATAGACTCAGACCTCCAGACCATCCTAAAGTCCCCACTGGTCCTGGCAGGCGAAATATTGACTCATAGCTGATGCTTCTCCTCTAGTCCACAAGTGGTAGCCAGTCAAGTCCTCTATGTCCAACCCTCTGAACTCCATACCTTTGCTAGAAATATATCTGCTCAAATCTCAGGTGTCCCTGGCTTCCCAGCTCTTTTGAACAGGAGTCCAGTACTGGCAGCCTCTTCTAATTGCACAGAATATCCAAAGGCATCAGTTTGCTTTTTAGCAAGTCTGACTAATTCCCATGCAATTGCTGAATTGTTGTGCGTTCTCCTCCAGGAAGCCTGTCAAGGGATTTTCTGCACAACAATCACCGGCGGAAATGCATCCCAATTCTTGCCAACTTTAACTAGTAGCAATTTTCTCTGTATATCTAACCCAGAGATTTCTTGGATTGCTTTTAGCCCAATTCCTCCTCATGCCACTTTGCTAAGAGAGTGAAAACTGCTGATCTTCATTTCCCCTTCTTGCTTTAGACAGTTGAAAATCTCAGCTGCTTCTACTTTACTGCATTAAGAAAATAGTAGAGTCATAAGGCGTTTTACCGTGCTTCACTTTATTGTACATCACAGTTCCTGCTTTTGTTAGGAACTGAGGTTTGTGCCAACCCTGAGTCAAGCAAATCTATTGGCACCATTTCCCCAATAGCAAATTAGGGTTTATGCATTGGTTTTTCAAGACATAATGCAATTGCACATGTACTAAGCTACAGTGTACTGTAAATTTTTCTATATGCACTGGCGAACTAAAAAGAATCATGTGACTCACTTTGTTACCTTGGTCTGGATCTGAACTCACAATGTTTCTGAGGTATGCTTGTAATTTTCTTTTTAAGCTCGTCTTCTCTTTTAGGGGGCTACGTTAGTTTTCGATGGCTGCAATAACAAATTACCACGAACTTTGTGGCTTGAAGAGCATTGATTTAAAAGCAAATATTTCTTTTAAAATAAAGGAATGGTTATTTAAGAATAAAAGGTACTCTTACTGTTTTGGAAGTCAGAAGTCTGAGATTTATTTCATTGAGCTAGAGTCAAATTTGTTCCCTCTGGAAGTTCTGAGAACGAGAATGTGTTTCCTGGCCTTTTTCCGCTTCTAGAGGCTACCAGCGGCATCCTTCCAGCATATTTAAAGTCCATCACTCTAATCTCTGCTTCCATCTTTTCCTCTAACTTTGGGTCCTCCTGTGTCCCTCTCATACTTGTGATTACTTTGGGCTCATCTAGGGAATCGTGCTGGAGAAGGCAATGGCACCCCACTCCAGTACTCTTGCCTGGAAAATCCCATGGGCGGAGGAGCCTGGTGGGCTGCCATCTATGGGATGAGTCGGACACGACTGACGTGACTTAGCAGCAGCAGTACCAGAAGAATCGAGGAAAATCTCTCCCTCTCAAGATCCTTAATGACTTCAGCAGATTCCTTCTGCCAGGAAAGGTAACCTTGACAGGTTTCAAGGATTCGAATGTGGACATCTTTGGGAGGCATTATTCATCCTGCTACAAATTCACACATCCAGGCTGGAAGAATCTTGTTTTTGGCAGAATGTCTCATGACAGTTCTGTTTTGTCAGGGGCTAATTTCCACTAATTACCTTATTCTCCAGGAAGTTATGTTCCACAAAAGCATGCATAGTGTAGAGATAATTAAGAAGACAAAACAAAGTTTGAGTTTAATACTATCAACCTGAGGCTAAGTAAATTTTCGGAGGTATCTACTCACCCACTTGAAGGGTACTCTGTCTCTCTAATATGCCATGAGAGTTTTCAGAATTTCCCTCAATGGCATCCTAGTCCTTGGGTCCTATGCAGAGGGTCTGATCTCGTCATTTCAGCTTTAGCATGTGGAGCATAAAGATTAGATTTTATAAATGACGTTTTCAAGGTCTCATAATTAGTAAGTGAAGAGCTTCAGGTCAGAAATTAGATTCCCAAGTTCCCAGTTCAGAAGTCCTTACCTTCCACCTTGCTAATGTTTTCCTTAAGGGGAATTATTCTTCATCCATTCACTTAAACAATACTAAGTACTTCTTCTGTGCAGGTAATTTTGCTCAGTTTTGGGAATAAGTCTCATCTCTTTGGAGACAGAGAACACAAATGGACCTGAGTTCAGATGATGTTTCTGTGATGCACTTGCTATGTGGCTGAGGGTAAGTTGCTTAGCTCCAGTGAGCCTTGGTTTTCTAATGTACAAAATGGGAGAACAATGACACCTGCCTACATTGATAAATATATCTTTGGTTGCATGAAACAGAAACATTCAAATAAAACTATTTAAGCAATAAATTGCAAGAGTAAGTGTAGTTTCAGGCAAGGTTTGATCTAGCATCTCAAAGCCCTGGTTTTCTCCCTCTTTATGTCTCACCTCTATGTCTTCAGCACTGGCTTTCATCTTGGAAGTATATCCCCTTAAGTGTCCAGAATGGCTTACAACATAGAATGAGACCATATGCTCCATGTTCAAGTCCTACAGGGAAGAAAGGCACCATATCTCCGCATTCCTGGCAAGTTCCTGAGGTTTCTTCCGACTGTACTGCTCAGATCTCATCTGCCTGTGAACCAGTCTCTGTGATGGTGGTGGTGGGGAGCATATACTGGTGGTGAAGTCAGTCAAGATCAACTTTCAGAGCTGGGGCTGAAGCCAGTGCCGCAAAATCACATGGGGGAAGATGACAAGGAGGCGTGGTTTCTCAAGGGAAATTCAGAGCACGGTTACCAGGAGGCAGAGGGAAATGAATGCTGGGCAGTCAACAGCAGGTATGTTCAATCAACTTTTCTCTGTTTTTGGCAGGATTAAATGTGATAATGAATGTAAAGCCTGTAACACCATGCTTGGCACAGAGGAGATACCCAGTTAATATGAGCTTAGTATTTCAGTTATTATTTCACAACTTCATGTGAAATAATACACACACGTGTGTGTGTGTGTGTTTAGGCTTCCCAGGTGGCTCAGTGGGGTGAAGAACCCTCCTGCAATGCAAGAGATTCAGGTTCAGTTCCTGGGTTGGGAAGATCCTCTGGAGGAGGGCATGGCAACTCACTCCATTGTTCTTGCCTAGAGAATTCCATGGACAGAGGAGCCTTGTGGGTTACAGTCCATAGGGTCACAAAGAGTCAGACACGACTGAATCAACTGAGTATACATGAATGCACACATGCATACACACACACACACACACACACAGAGAGAGAGAGATATTGCTGACTGGTTTAGAAGTGGACGAAATCTGAGCAGTACAATCAGAGAAACCTCAGAAATTATATCTTTCTCCCCTCAAAAATATGTATATAGACTAGAAATAGAAGGTACAGGTTGGAGAAGGCAATGGCACCCCACTCCAGAGTTCTTGCCTGGAAAATCCCGTGGACGGAGGAGCCTGGTAGGTTTCAGTCCAAGGGGTCACTAAGAGTCAGGCACGACTGAGTGATTTCACTTTCACTTTTCATTTTCATGCATTGGAGACGGAAATGGCAACCCACTCCAGTGTTCTTGCCTGGAGAATCCCAGGGAGAGAGGAGCCTGGTGGGCTGCCGTCTGTGGGGTCGCATAGAGTCAGACATGACTGAAGTGACTTAGCAGCAGCAGCAGAAATTACAGGTAAGCAAAGTGAGCAGCCATGACAGCGTTCCTCCAATAGGAAGTGGGCAGATGCAAGCCAGCCTCTGGGCTGACAGGAAATTGACCCTTAGGGAGCCGAGGACTTGCTAGAAGTTCAAGTGGCTGCAGAACGGGAGCCAGACCCGAGTCCCTCGGCCCCCAGTGCAGCTGTCCTTCCCCCTTGATCACCCTGCTCGCCTTAGCTGCCTGGCCTTTCCCAGGTGCTTCTGCAGAGCAGGACTTGGCAGCCAAACTGACTTTGATATATGGCCCTGGGAGTCCCAGGGAAGGGTACCCTGGAGCCGCTATGAACATGCAGGTTAAAGGGAGCGGCTCTATCTGGAAGCCTCCGGAAGCTTCCATCCGAGGAAGTGCTGTCTGCCACTCTGTCCCTGCGTGCGCCCTTTCTGCTGTCATATCTGCCTCAAACCTGTCATAATACAGGAAGCTGCCAATTAGGGAGGCCACTTCCAGCTGTTCTGTGCCCTGCGTTATAGAGATTCCCTCCCACTTCCGCCAAGTGTTTCCATCAGGGAGCGAAGGATCCCTATGGTAAGATTGCTCCCTGATGGCAGTGGAACACAACGCCGCCAAATTTATGTCCCAAAGCTGAAATCAGTTATCGCTGACAACAGTAATAATGGTGTCTCCAACATGACCTAGTTTATGGCTCAGCACCTGGTCTCAGCTGATAAATTCTTTTTTGAGGGACCGACTGGACATGTAGGCGTCCAAAGGAAAAAAGAGCAGTAGTACTGTGATATTGTATGACTTTAGGAAAGCAGAGAGAGAAAAGGCAGGACCGAGAGGGATAAGACACATTTATGCTCATTTATAACCAATACACATTATTACCAATAATAGCACTCCTGTCTGTTAAGAGACAGTACAGGGATATGTATTTTAAACACATTTTCTCTTAACCTTCATCAGGGCTATGCAAATCATCCCCATTTCGGTGATTAGAAAGGCAGGGCCCAGAGAAGTGAGACAGTTCACCCAAGGTCACACAGCTAGTGAGTGGAAGAGCCCAGTTCAGACCTAGTTCTGTCTGATTTCAGAGCCCAAGCTCTTTACACATTGTGCTGTTTCTGGCTATCATATTCAGCTGATGTCTTCTGGATCTCTTTCATGAGAGGGCTGACTTCAGATACATATGAACTAATAGTGGGTTTACAGTCTCGTTTGGATTAATTTTGAGAAATGGAAGACAGGAGCCTAGAGGTGTCAAGGGGCAGGGTGTGCGCACGCGCTTCTGTGTGAATCCTTATCACGCCCACTGTGGATGTGGTCTGTATCTGGAATGATATTTTATTAATTGTGGCCCTGCGTCTCTGCTGGCAGCCTAGAGTAAGCCAGAGGCAATAGGTCAGAAAGTGACTAATGAGGAGAATTTCTTGATCGATGGGGCTTCTCTTTCTGGATTTAAAGAGGCCTTGTAAAAAGTGATGGAGTCTTATTTTCCACACTGTATCTTTAATATCTAGATATAAACCTTCCCCCAAATAGGCCATTACAGATACTTGGAGGACAGCTTTTAGAACTAGGCTTTCTCGTCTGTCCCAGTCCTCAGGCAGCCTCAGCAAGCAAAGCTCACAGAATCCAGTTATTCTGAAGTGCCTCGTCCCCTGCTGGCATGCATCGCCATCTCTGGGAAAGCACCGTAAGTAGTGAAGCACCAAGTGGTGCCTGCCTGCCACTGGGTCTTTCTCCTCTTTGCTAATGGTTCACCTTCAGGCCCCTTACGGAAGTGGGCAGCACCCCGCTGTGCATGGAGGTGGTTCTCCGCCTCTGGGAGGTGCTTTGAGGCACTGGTCAAAAGTTTCTGCCTTGGAACTGGGAAGGGCACAGGCAGGCATGGAAGGGGGATGGAGGAGAAGGAAGGGCAAGAAGAGGATTCTGCATTTCCATTTGGTGGAGAGGCAGCTGCTAACAGCTAGAGAAAAGTTCCAGCAAGAGCTTAGGGTCCTCTGATCCAGACACTGAAGGACGAGGTGACAAAATATTCCTTTTGTCAGAAAAAAAAGTCAACGCTTCTTGAAGAGAAGGTCAGGATTTCATATCCCTGTCAGATTAGTGTTTGGAAAATGCCAACTGATAACGTCCTTGACAACCTCCTCCCTCCATCTGATTGGAGCCCAGAGCAGGGTCCACGCAGGCTTGGCCGACTGTCAACCTGCAGGAACTGATTTCTTTCACAGGGTATGTGAAGACTGAATGGAGTGAAGGTGAACCTGTCACTCTAAAAGAGCAGGAGGTCCTTCACTTTTCTTTCTGCTGTCTTGGAAATGGTTGCTCTTAGTAAATAAGTTCAGGCTTCCCTGGTGGCTCAGCGGTAAAGAACCCTCTTGCAATGCAGGAGACCCAGGAGACACCGGTTCCATCCCTGGGTCAGGAAGATCCCCCCAAGGAGGGCACGGCAAACCCACTCCAGTATTCTTGCCTGGAGAATCCCATGGACAGAGAAGCCTGGCGGGCTGCAGTCCACAGGGTCGCAGAGTTAGACACAACCAAGCACACACAGGCACACAAACAAGTTCAGTAAATGTTCCTGAATGCAGTGAATGAATGGCAGGCTAGGAATGCAATCAAGGAGCGAAGCAAGGAGCGAGAAAGGACATGGGGGGTGGGGAGCCTGAGCTGGTCTGGGAGCTTAGAGGCAGTCTCTGTGAGGAAGGGCTACATGAGCTCAGCTGTGAAGGAACAGGAGTTGAGGGTGGGTGCTCCAGGCAAGAACAGCACGTGCTACAGTAGGAATGTGATCATTCAACACACAGGAGTGTGATCATCCAACAACAAGGCTGTTGTAACAGATTCCCACCAACTTAGTGGCTCAAAGCAACAGAAGCTTAATAACTGTCTTACAGTTCTAGAAGCAAAATATCCAAAATGGGTCTCAGGGGGCTAATTGGAAGCTGTCTGCAGGACTGCATCCCTTCTAGAGGTTCTACGGGGACCTTCTGATTGTCCTTCTCAGAGGTTCTCAGTTCACTTAGAGTAGGTGGTACATGTGCGCTAAGTCACTTCAGTTGTGTCCAGTACAACCCCATGAACTATAGCCCTCCTGGTTCCTCTGTCCATGGAATTTTCCAGGCAAGAATACTAGAGTGGTTTTCTATCCCCTTCTCCAGGGGACCTTCCTGACCCAGGGATCGAACTTGTGTCTCTTACGTCTCCTAAATTGGCAGGCGGGTTTTTTTTTTTTTTTTTTTACCACCAACAGCACCTGGAAAGCCCTAGAGTTGGTCGGTCATGAGCAATTAAGACTGCTGCTCCAAAGAAGCCAGATCCTGGAAGGTCCTGTAGTCCTGGTAAGGACTTTGATGTTTACTCTAAAAACAATAGGAAGCTAGAGAATTGTTTGAGTTGGAAGCTTTGGGGGAGAGTAACATACTAAAATCCACCCAAGTGCATTCAAGTTTCGAAAACAAACCTTTGAAAAACAGATCATCCTGATACATCCTAGACTGATAAAATAAAGGTGTGGTGATGCAAAGAGCAGCCTGCCTTTTCTGTACCATGTTGGTAAATTGTGGTTGATGGGGTATTTGTTTTGATAGAAAAGAAACATAGGTGTTGTTTCAGAATTAGATGGGGGTCACGAGTGGATTCCTGGGGGAGGAAATGGCGATGTGTTCCAGGAGTCTTGCCTGTAAAATCCCATGAATAGAGTAGCCTGGTGGGCTACAGTACCGTCACACAGACTCAGATGTGACTGAGCGACTGAGCATACGCACACATATGAATGGAGTTATGTCAGTGCTTTCCAACATGTTAAATACTGTGTGGACCTTCTTTAAACACAGCATGGGTAAGGATCGTTGTATTCCTACAGCCTAGTGGGGACACGAGGAAGGCTGCTTACAGCTGGAGGCTGCTGAGTGGTGTCTCCAGGTCCTCCAAGCCTCAACCAGTGCAGAGGGGCTCAACATCTGGAAATGTTGTAGCCGTGTGTCCTGGGAAACAAACTCACTCAGAAGGACAGTGCAGCCAGTGGAGTACAGTTTATTGCACCTGCGGGCCCAAGGCGGAGTCTCCTCTTAGCCAAGGACACCGACCAGTTTTTTGTGAAAACATTATATACCCTAAGTGTACGTGCACAAATCTGCCTCCCTGAATTCCCTGAAACTAGTCTGAACAAAGGAAAAAGAAAGATTCAATCAAAGTTAACCCATGATTCATATGCCTTAAGCCTAGGTAGTTCGCAGTGGACAATTATCAATAGACTTGTGGTCGCACTTCAAAAAGCATAATAGAATGTATGATTCTATTCGGTTACACAGATAATTAGGGTATTCTTTTAGGCAATGGAGAGCCCTGGGGCTCTTCCTTCCGGGGTCTGGTTTTCCAGTTGGTGTGTCATTTCCATAGATACCGGTATATTGTTCAAAGTCCACAGTCTGGCCCAAGATGGAGTCCTGCTTTCCGGATAGAGCCTGTTTCCTCCTTCAGAAACACCTGGGAGTCACTTGTGGCACACAGAGCGCCCTGGCATGTGAGTAGGAAGCTCTGGGCTTGAGGGCAGAGGCTGGATCCTCACCCTTGGACTGCTGCTTCCTCGTCTGTGCCGCTCCTCTCTCATGTCCCGTCATGCTCTCAAGCCCATCTCTCCACGGTCTCAAGGATGCCATGCTGAGCGCAGCTGTTCTAAACACAATATGCTGCTTTCAGTTTTTCAGTGTGTGAGGTCTGATGGGTTGGCTTTGAAGTGGTCCAGGCTGGACCCAGCCTCTCACCAGGATACAGACTGTAGAGGTTATGTCTCTGGTGCCTCCCTGCCACCCCTCTGGTCTATGAGTTCTATTGGTGGGCATTTCCCTGTTAATGAAAGACTGTGGCTAGTCATCTTTCGATTAAACTTAATAATGAAAACAAACCCTCAGACTCTTCTNTTTTTTTTTTTTTTTTTTACCACCAACAGCACCTGGAAAGCCCTAGAGTTGGTCGGTCATGAGCAATTAAGACTGCTGCTCCAAAGAAGCCAGATCCTGGAAGGTCCTGTAGTCCTGGTAAGGACTTTGATGTTTACTCTAAAAACAATAGGAAGCTAGAGAATTGTTTGAGTTGGAAGCTTTGGGGGAGAGTAACATACTAAAATCCACCCAAGTGCATTCAAGTTTCGAAAACAAACCTTTGAAAAACAGATCATCCTGATACATCCTAGACTGATAAAATAAAGGTGTGGTGATGCAAAGAGCAGCCTGCCTTTTCTGTACCATGTTGGTAAATTGTGGTTGATGGGGTATTTGTTTTGATAGAAAAGAAACATAGGTGTTGTTTCAGAATTAGATGGGGGTCACGAGTGGATTCCTGGGGGAGGAAATGGCGATGTGTTCCAGGAGTCTTGCCTGTAAAATCCCATGAATAGAGTAGCCTGGTGGGCTACAGTACCGTCACACAGACTCAGATGTGACTGAGCGACTGAGCATACGCACACATATGAATGGAGTTATGTCAGTGCTTTCCAACATGTTAAATACTGTGTGGACCTTCTTTAAACACAGCATGGGTAAGGATCGTTGTATTCCTACAGCCTAGTGGGGACACGAGGAAGGCTGCTTACAGCTGGAGGCTGCTGAGTGGTGTCTCCAGGTCCTCCAAGCCTCAACCAGTGCAGAGGGGCTCAACATCTGGAAATGTTGTAGCCGTGTGTCCTGGGAAACAAACTCACTCAGAAGGACAGTGCAGCCAGTGGAGTACAGTTTATTGCACCTGCGGGCCCAAGGCGGAGTCTCCTCTTAGCCAAGGACACCGACCAGTTTTTTGTGAAAACATTATATACCCTAAGTGTACGTGCACAAATCTGCCTCCCTGAATTCCCTGAAACTAGTCTGAACAAAGGAAAAAGAAAGATTCAATCAAAGTTAACCCATGATTCATATGCCTTAAGCCTAGGTAGTTCGCAGTGGACAATTATCAATAGACTTGTGGTCGCACTTCAAAAAGCATAATAGAATGTATGATTCTATTCGGTTACACAGATAATTAGGGTATTCTTTTAGGCAATGGAGAGCCCTGGGGCTCTTCCTTCCGGGGTCTGGTTTTCCAGTTGGTGTGTCATTTCCATAGATACCGGTATATTGTTCAAAGTCCACAGTCTGGCCCAAGATGGAGTCCTGCTTTCCGGATAGAGCCTGTTTCCTCCTTCAGAAACACCTGGGAGTCACTTGTGGCACACAGAGCGCCCTGGCATGTGAGTAGGAAGCTCTGGGCTTGAGGGCAGAGGCTGGATCCTCACCCTTGGACTGCTGCTTCCTCGTCTGTGCCGCTCCTCTCTCATGTCCCGTCATGCTCTCAAGCCCATCTCTCCACGGTCTCAAGGATGCCATGCTGAGCGCAGCTGTTCTAAACACAATATGCTGCTTTCAGTTTTTCAGTGTGTGAGGTCTGATGGGTTGGCTTTGAAGTGGTCCAGGCTGGACCCAGCCTCTCACCAGGATACAGACTGTAGAGGTTATGTCTCTGGTGCCTCCCTGCCACCCCTCTGGTCTATGAGTTCTATTGGTGGGCATTTCCCTGTTAATGAAAGACTGTGGCTAGTCATCTTTCGATTAAACTTAATAATGAAAACAAACCCTCAGACTCTTCTTAGAGGGAAAGGACAGATGAATCTGGAAAGGCATTAGAGGCTGAGGGAGACAGTTGGTTTGAATAAGGTCACAGATTAATTAGAATTGGGCTTAATTAACACTGCATGAGCATCTGGACAGCTTTGCCAACAAAGGGGATCATCTGGATACATTTGACTGGTCCCTTTCTCCTTTGGGTGCTCTTTCTCTGGTTCAGGCTTTGGTCCCCACTGTTGTGAGAGACTGGTGCCTGAGAGCTTTTCCAAGCCAATTATCCGGGCTTCACTCTGGCTGGTTAGGTCTGGCTTCAGAGCTACTCTACGTGGGCCCTTAGTTTTAGTCTGTGCTTCAGCCTTGACTGCATATTTCCTCATCTGGGGAAGGAAGACACTGCTTGGGCATGGAGTGGGTGCAGCTTTGGGGTGCTCTACCAGGGTATTCCTGTGGAAACTGGGTGAATGAATTTGACTTTGACAAGAACACTGACAGGGCATGCTTAAGGGCAGCCATACTCGTCCTTTTCATTGTCAAACCCCATTCTTCACCTGGCTGCTGCTTGAAAGTAGCAGATGAACTAATTCATGCTAAGCTGGCAATGACCAACCATGGCTTAAAATGTTACCTTTACTAGAAATGCTTATATTTTGACAAGGACAAAGAGTTTTTTAAAATCATGGAGGTGTATTTAGGGTTAGTGACCAACCATCCTGTTTTGCGGGAAACTGAGGGGGTTCCTGAACTGTGGGGCTTTCTGTGCTAAACCCAGAAAGTCCTGGGCAAGCCGGGATGGGTAGGTCACCCTAGTCCAGGTTTCTTAGGAGAGATGAGAATGAGTGTGTGTGTGTGTCTGTGTGTGTGGAGAGGGTGGTCAGGCCAGGATGGCAGGGCCAGGGGGAGGCTGAGAACACAGGGCTCAGGGGCCCTGCCTCTGCTTCAGCCAGAACACTAACACCCTGTATGTTTTCTGTTTTGAAGGTGGATAAGACCTTCCTTGAAAAGCATTTTAAAAGTGTTACTTTTATAGAATGAGGGTCAAAAGGAGTCTATGAGGAACAAGAGCAGCAGGGAGGTGGGGAGATGTCTCCGGGCAGAGAGGTTCTGAGGGCCCCTCCTTTTCCCCAAGAAGGCATCACTACCCTGCCTACATGAAAGCAGGGTTTGGCTGTGGTCACAGCAGAGAAAAGGGGGTGGTTAGCTTGTGCAGAGAATCAAAGAGTGTGCTTTGGGAGTAGGATAGTATTTGGCATAATCATTTGTGTTTTTCTATTTCCACCTTTCACTACCCCCTTCACCCCACCCCACCCCAGGTCCCTGAGCTGTTCCCTTCCTTCAGGAGAGGTTGTGTTGAAGTGGAAAAATCCGCCTACACTACACTTTTCTTCCAAGCTTCCCTGCTCCTCCCCGCCCCACCTGCTTGCCCCCACCTGGCATCTTTGAATACAATGGAAGGGAGTCAAGGGAAGATTTCTGTAAATTTTAGGTGATGCAAGACTGACTGTATTGAATGGCAAGGCTCTAAAGATATTGTAAGGCTTCCCAGGTCACCCTGTGTGCAAGTCAGTGAATGAGTGCTCAGTTGTGTCCAACTTTTTGCAATCCCATGGACTGTAGCCCATCAGATTCCTCTGTCTATGGGCTTTTCCAGGCAAGAATACTGGAATTGGATGCCATTTCCTCCTCCAGGATTTGAACCTGTGCCTCTTGCTTCTCCTGCACTGACAGGTGGATTCTTTACCACCAAGCCACCTGGGAAGCCCAAAGAATCTGCCTGCCAAAGCAGGAGATGCAGGAGACAGCAGTGACTCAATGGACATGAGTTTGAGCCAACTCCAGGAGACAGGGAAGGACAGGGGAGCCTGGCGTGCTGCATGGGGTTACAAAGTTGGACTGGACAACAAATATCTATCTGTTCTCACATGTAGTCTGAAAGGATGAGTCTGCCTTCCTCTGGAGGCTACTATTAGGAAACTTACCAGGAAAGCTGTCTCCCAGCTCACCTAGTATCACCCTGACCCCTAATGACCATATAATCCTGACCACCCAATGCGCCCCCTTGCCCTTTCAACCTCTGGAACTCTCAGGTTATCATTTAGTCAATAACCCTATATCCTCTACGTCTTCGTTGAGTGCTGTATTTTTACCATAAAAAACAAACTGTCCCCTGATGATATCGTTCGCACTGCAGGCTTCCTGTGTGAAGCTTGTATCTCTCATAAATCAGAGCCTGGAAGCAGAGATTGTGCCCTTCATATTTCCTTTTGCTGTTTCAAACTATTTCTTCCCTATCTTAAAAAAAAAACCTCCTCCTTCCAGTTTTAAAGCAGTAGAACAGAGAAGCGTTCCAACTATCTATTCTTGAATTTAAGAAAAAAGAATACTCAAAATTGAGAAACTCATATTCCGTCTTAAAGAACACTAGGAGACATTTATAACTCCAGACTATAATGTTTGAGGAAGAGATGTCAGAAGGAGTGAAAGTCAAATAGTGGTTCTTCCATCAAGAGAGGGTGTCTTTGGCTGCTGATCTTGTAAGTCTCACAGAGCAGTTTTTCAAAATGAGTAATACACCCTTGGGGCCAAGGCTTTGCTGTTTTAGTTAGGATTAAGTTCAAGTGCGTCTTACAGAACATCTAAAATAACAGAAGTCTGGTTTTCTCTCATGTAAGAGAAGTCTAGAGGTTTGCTGTCCAGAGCTGGTGTAGTGGCTCCACTATGAAAAAAAAGCCAGGTTTTCTGCTTTTGGGGCCAGCTTTCTGGTGTGTAGCTTCCATCTTTATGGTAACTTCATGACGCAGGAGTTTGCTGGAGCGTCAGTCATCACATCCACATTCCAGGCAACAGTAGGGAGGACAAGAGTTTTCTCCAGCTTTTTGTATTTTTTAAATAGAGACTTTCCAGAATTCTCTCCCAAGGATATCCATTAGCACCTGATTGTATGTCACGTATAGCTGCAAAGAAGTCCAGAAAAGGAATCTTTTAGCAGTTTGGCCTTTTGGCTTAGTCATAAACAACCCTCTTGCAATGCAGGAGACTGCCTGTCATGCAGGAGACCCAGTTCAATCCCTGTATCGAGAAGATCTCCTGGGGAAGGAAATGGCAACCCACTCCAGTATTCTTGCCTGGAAAATTTCATGGACAGAGGAGCCTGGCAGGCTATAGTCCATGGAGTCACAAAGAGTCAGACACGACTGAGTGATTAAACATCCACATTGCCATCTCTAATGATAGAGAAGTTCTGAAATTTGAAACTGGCCAGTACCCTGTGGGGCTTCCCAGGGACAGACTTCTGTGTCCCCTGACTCTTAATTGTAGAGAAACTTTAGCTTCCTAGGCCTTCCTTAAATTCCAAAAAAGCAAATTTAATCAGGGAAGTGAGAAAATGCAGAAACAAAGAAAAATATTCAAGCAAGGCAAAATCCTAGCAGTTTAGCCATAAAACAAAGTAATGACTCTTTAGTTCCTCCTCAGAGGCTACAGTTAATATCCTGAGCCATATCCTTGTGTTGTGTTGCAGATACTGAAACTCCCATCAGGTGGAAGAAGTTAATTGCATGCTGATGACCAGCATGCAGACCTCAGACTGGTTGGAACCATAAAGTTGATGATGTTGACTCCCAAAATACCATCTGGTTACCTCACCACCAAGATTGAGGGCAGGAGGAGAAGGGGATGACAGAGGATGAGATGGTTGGATGGCATCACCAACTCAATGGACAAGGGTTTGGGTGGACTCCAGGAGTTGGTGATGGGCAAGGAGGCCTGCTGTGCTGTTCATGGGGTTGCAAAGAGTCGGACACGACTGAGCTACTGAACTGACCTCACTACCAATCAATTAGAAGAGTATCCACAAGCTGAAAAGGCACTCTACACTCCTCATCCCTAATGTTGCCTTTAAAAACCCGTCCCTGAAAGCTACTGGGGAGTTGGGTATGCGCTGCCTGTTCTCTTTCCTTGGCTACACGGTAGGCACCTTGCCATAAATCCTGTACTTTCCCTCACCACAGCCTGGTGTTAGTAGACTGGCTTTTCCTGCATGTCAGGCAAGCAGATCCAAGTTTGGGTCCATGGCAATAAGAAGGAAAGAGAATAAATGTTAGCAGTAGCTGTGAGTCTTGGTCTTATTCTTGTTTGGGGCAGAGAGAATATGTCAGGACTAGTTACAGGGAGTTTGCCAAGCCTTTCTAATAAAGAGAATCACAGGCAGGACTGAATGAGAAATTACACAGACAAGACATAGTGACAGGAAGCAAACTGCAGATGAGGCAGTGTGAGGAGCGAGAGTCTGTACTGTGAGAAGATCAAATGGCTGTGGTCACTGCTGATTGAGGGAAGGAAAAGTCTAGAACTGTTTAATTCCACTCACAGCTTCGTATAACAAAGAGGAATCTTTCCAGTTTGGCTTCTAGTCCTTGGTGACATTTTCTATAAATATTTTTATAGAAAAATATTTGAAGTATTTATAGAAAAATATAGAAAAACTTTTGGGAGGGAATTCTGGAAAGTCTCTGTTTAAAAAATACAAAAAGCTGGAGAAAACTCTTGTCCTCCCTACTGTTGCCTGGAATGTGGATGAGATATTTTCTACAAATATTTAATAAAAGATTCATCTCAGGCTTCCCAGGTGGTGCTAGTGGTAAAGAGCCCACCTGCCAACGCAGGAGACATAAGAGATGTGGGTTTGATCCCTGGGCTCAGAAAATCTGCTGGAGGAGGGCATGGCAGCCCGCCCCAGTATTCTTGCCTGGAGAAACCCGTGGACAGAGAAGCCTGATGGGCTACAGGCCGTGGGGTCGCAAAGAGTCAGACGCAAGTGAGGTGACTTAGCATACATGCACGCAAGACTCAACTCACGAGTAACGGTGAAAAGAGAATGATCGCAGGATGTCTATATAAAGACATGAGCAGAAGACAGAAAAGGAATGGAAACAAATAACGGCAGATAAAGAATATTCACCAGAAAAATATTGTCAAAGAGTAACAAAAATTATCATCAAACATATCAAAAAATAATATAATGAAGTAGTTGCCTCCAGAAAACGAGGTCCGAAAAGGTGAGATGGGAGGAAAGTGATGCTCTGTGGCCTGACAGAGCTTTGGGAAGAGATGGAGGAGAGAAGTAAGTTCAGCAGAGGGCTGAAGGCGGCACTGTAAGGGAAGACACCGGCGAACATAAGACGCGGGAAAAAGCGTAAAATACCAGGAGCAGTTTTAAAAGATGAGGACAAAATAATAGATATGGAAGACAGAAAGTCTAAAACACCCATAGCTGGTATTAACAATGAAGATAAATAAGGAAGCTGAATTGATCTGTAAAGATAATTTTTAAAACTGAAATTTTAGAATTTGAGAGACCTTTTCAGGAATAAAAGAAAACTAGAATGTATAAGTAGAAAGGTCATATTCTATCCCAGAAAAAAAATTGCCTTGTTGGGAAAAAGAAAAACAAGGCATAGCTTAATATGACAGGCTACACTATATGTAAATAAGCCAGTTTTGTGTGCATTGAATATTTCTGAAATTATCTCAAAGGGGCAGAAGTGCTTGCTTCTGGGGAGGAGTATTCTCAGTGGAGACTGCTAGATACTTAACAAACATCCATATTCCTGCTGTATCTCAAAGTACAGAATTTCAGTTTTACCATCTGATATTTGCTATTGAGGTCAATGGTTCTCACTGAGGCATATCCCTCCTTCTGTAGGAAATTTGGCAACACGTGGGGATGTTCTAGTTGCTACAACTTGGAGGTAGTGTGAGGAACATGTTCCATTGGTGTCTGGTGGGATGCTAGTAGAGAACTGCTAGACATCCTACAATGTATCAGACGGTCTTTCTCTCTATAGCAAAGAATTGCCTTTCCCAAAACGTCAATGAGGCCGAGGTTGTGAAAGCACGGCTTAACTTATGGATGATGAGATAGAAACGGAGATAGAATGTGGACTTCTGGGAAGTCTCCATAAAATAAAGGGGGCATGCCTTTCTTCCTCCTCCCTCAGTCCTGCTGCTTGGAATGTGAATGTGACGTCAGAGACTAGGCAGCCGTCTTGGGTCATAAGGAAAAGGGCCACATCCTAAGGATAGTGGAGCGGGCAGGTGGAAGAATTCTGGGTCCCTGATGTACATTTTTTCCTTCTTTCATTATTCATTTATTTCCTGAATGTTAATTTCATGTATACTGTGTGCCAGGCACTGTTTCAGACAGTGGAAACATAGCAGAAAACAAAACAAGTCTATGTCTTTATGAAACATATTCTAATTTGTTTATAATAAAATAATAGATAAGTAAAATATAAAGTATGTTGCATATGTGCCTGCTAAGCTGCTTCAGTTGTGTCCAACTCTCTGTGACCCTATGGACCATAGACCTCCAGGCTCCTCTATCCAGTGGATTTCCCAGGCATGAATACTGGAGTGGGTTGCCATGCCCTCCTCCAGGGGATCTTCACGTCTCAGGGATCAAACCTATGTTTCTTATATCTCCTGCATTGGCAGGCAGGGGCTTCCCTGGTATCTCAGATGGTAAAAGAATCTTCCTGCAAGGAAGGAGACCCAGGTTTAGGAAGATCCCAAATTCCATGGACAGAGGAGTCTGGTGGACCACAGTCCATGGGGTTATAAAGAGTCAGACATGTCTGAACGTCTATCACTTTCACTTTCTTTATTATTAGGGCCACTTTATGTTAAATGGTGATAAGTGCTGTGAAGGACTGGAGAGCATGGAAGTGGTAAAAAGTGCCCGTTAGGTGATGTTTTAAATTTTAAATATGGTTATTAGGAAAGGTTCCAATGAGAAGTAAAGAACTGAAGGAGAGGAAGGTGTAAGTATTAAGAATATCTGTAATGTTTCCAGCAAAAGGAGCAGCAGATAGCCCTGTGGTGGGAGTGTGCTTGGAATACTGGAGGACCAGCAACAAGACCAGGGTGTCTGGAGCGGAATGAACAAGGGGTGGAGTGGGAGAAGTCTGAATTGGAGAGGTGATGGGAGAACCCAATGATATAGGGCTTTTTGGGCAACTATAGGACTTTGGTCTTTACTCGGAAGGAGATGGGAAACTACTGGAGAACTTTTAGCAGAATAGTGATGCAATCTGAGTTAACATTTGAAGGGGTGACTCTGGCTGCTGGGATGAATTAAAATGGGGGCTGAAGGAGAAGGATGCCTGAGGAGAGAATTATTGCAAAAAGTCATATAGTCAATAATGGCACCTTAGACTGAGGTGGGGAGAAGGCAATGGCAACCTACTCCAGTACTCTTGCCTGGAAAATCCCATGAGTGGAGGAGCCTGCTAGACTGCAGTCCATGGGGTCACGAAGAGTTGGACACGACTGAGCAACTTCACTTTCACTTTTCACTTTTATGCATCGGAGAAGGAAATGGCAACCCACCCCAGTGTTCTTGCCTGGAGAATCGCAGGGACGGGGGACCCTGGTGGGCTGCCATCTGTGGGGTCGCATAGAGTTGGACATGACTGAAGCGACTTAGCAGCAGCAGTGGCAGACCAAGGTGATATTGTGAAGGTGGGGAGAAGTTACCTGATTCTGGATATATTTCGAAGACAGGCCTGGCAGGATTGACTTGTTGATGAATTCAACACATGGTTTTAGAGGTAGAGAGCAGTCAATGATGACTCCAGGTTTTTAGCTAGAGTGAAGGAATAATAGGATCGCCATGTATTGAAACAGGCAGATGCAGGAGGGGAAGATTTGGTTTTGGATAAGCTATATCAGAGATACTTATGAGAAATGTATATTGTGCAGTTGATCTACCTAGAGTCACCCCCTTTTTGATCCATAAAAATGGCAATTTTATATGACTTAAGCTATATAATTCTGAAGTTGAGTGGAGAGGTCTCAGGTGGGTTTCTATATTTTGGAATCATCAGCATTTAGATATCATTTAAAACCACAAGATTGGATGAGGTCACTGAATAGATAGGACCTGCCTGCTAAACCAGAAACGTGTTAGCAGAATGGCTTTCTTTCCCAGGCTGGGAAAACATTGTCTTCTGTCTTCTTCAAACCCCGAGAAAGAATGCTGGGATTCTGCATTTGTGAGCGTCATCCTAGTTTGGTATTGGTGTTTGAGTCACCTCAAGATGGGGCTGCTCTCTGCCTGGCATGTCACATGAAGTCATGTCCAACTGGCAGAAGAAAGTGACTAATATTGGACTTGTTTCAATTCATTTATTTCCTGAGCATTTGTAGGCAATTCTCTCTTTTCATTCTTTCCCTGTTCATCCCCAGTATGAAATAACTTCTTTGTGAAAGATAGCTATACATGAAAAATTGCATAGATTCTAGGTGAATTTTTAACCAAATGAACATAGAATTATATATTCATGATTATAATAATCAGCACACCCAGATCAAAAGTACACATTTTACTAGGATCCCAGAAACTTCCCCTAGACTCCTTTGCAGTTGTTACTAGCCCCACAAACATAATACCTATACTAACAGCTAACACCATAACACAATTTTCCACTGTGTGAATTCTGCTATGGATGGGTATTTTCTAGTTTTTGGCAGTAATAAATCATGCTCTTGTTCATGTTTCTCAGCGAATATGTGTATTCATTTTTGTTGGCTTTCTATATGGGGATGTAATTGCTGGATCACAAGATAGGCACATATTTAATTTTTAAAAAGTGGTTATATCAATGCATCATCTCACTAGCAGTGTATGCGAGTTCTGAATACTCAATACCCTTGGCAATACTTGGCATTTTCAGTGTTTTTCATTTCAGCCACACTGAGATTGTAATTGCTTTTTTTTGATGATTAATGAAGTTGAGCATCCCTTCATATATATACTGGCTATTTGGATAACCTCTTCTGTGGTGTGCCTGTTGAATTATTTTTGTCCATTTTTTCTATTAGGTTATCTGTCTTTTTCTTGCAAACATTTGTTATGTATCATGGATGTGAGTCCTTTATAGGATAAATATATATATCATATATATATATATAAAATGTTTCTTCCCACTCTGTGCCTTGACTGTTCACTGTTCTAATGGTGTCTTTTGATGAGCAGAATTTCTTAATTTAAGAAGTTAAATTATTCTCTAGGCGAGAATACTGGAGTTGTAGCCACGCATTCCGGGAAACAAACTCACTCAGAAGGACGATGCAGATAGTGAAGTGCAGTTTATTACACCGGCGGGCCCAAGGCAGAGTCTCCTCTTAGCCAAGGACCCCGACCAGTTTTTGTGAAAACCTTATATACCGTAAGTGTACATGTTCAAACCCACCTCCCCAAATTCTCTGAAACTAGTCTGAACAAAGGAAAAGTAAGAGACAATCAAAGTTAACCCATGATTCATATCCCTTAAACCTGTGATTTGTATGCTTTAAGCCTAGGTAGTTCAGTTCAGTCACTCAGTCGTGTCTGGACTCCTTGAGACCTCATGAATCGCAGCACGCCAGGCCTCCCTGTCCATCACCAGCTCCCGGAGTTCACTCAGACTCACGCCCATCAAGTCGGTGATGCCATCCAGCTATCTCATCCTCTGTCATCCCCTTCTCTTGCCCCCAATCCCTCCCAGCATCAGTCTTTTCCAATGAATCAACTCTTCACATGAGGTGGCCACAGTACTGGAGTTTCAGCTTTAGCATCAGTTCTTCCANGCCAGGCCTCCCTGTCCATCACCAGCTCCCGGAGTTCACTCAGACTCACGCCCATCAAGTCGGTGATGCCATCCAGCTATCTCATCCTCTGTCATCCCCTTCTCTTGCCCCCAATCCCTCCCAGCATCAGTCTTTTCCAATGAATCAACTCTTCACATGAGGTGGCCACAGTACTGGAGTTTCAGCTTTAGCATCAGTTCTTCCAAAGAACACCAAGGATTGATCTCCTTCAGAATGGACTGGTTGGATCTCCTTGCAGTCCAAGGGACTCTCAAGAGTCTTCTCCAACACCACAGTTCAAAAGCATCAATTCTTTGGCGCTCAGCTTTCTTCACAGTTCAACTCTCACATCCATACGTGACCATTGGAAAAACCATAGCCTCGAGTAGACGGACCTTTGTTGGCAAAGTAATATCTCTTCTTCTTAGTATGTTATCTAGGTTGGTCATAACTTTCCTTCCAAGGAGTAAGC